>CM060563.1:34780936-35375936 GCA_030625065.1 Alectoris magna
ATGTGAGAAAGTACACAGTTTTAACATACCATTGTGAGATACAGGCATCTTTTATTTCCTGACCAGTTCCTGTAAAACTATAGGACCACACTTGTATGGAACAGCTATTTTAATGTAAATAATTTTTACATTCATCTGTTTTATTTTCTGAAGTACATGTGTGTTTTGGATTTGCCCTATGACTACATATGCATACAAATGCATAATAAACAGCCAACTGTCCATTCTATTTACATTTTTGATACTGTGCAAAATGCCTTTCAGCTGGCTGATTTTACTAGACAGAATTATTTTGAAAGAGCTTTGTTGGATTCTGGCGTGGCACATGGAAATATTCCTGGTACAAATAATCTCTCCAGTGAACTCCACTTCTGCTGTCAAACTGGACAGTTCAGGGTGAGCCAAACTACAGCACCAGATATGAAGGAGGTACAGAGAAAACAAGGCCACGGCATGCTCGTGTCACCTGCATGGGGACATTTGTGGCCCCAGCTCTCCCTGCCTAAGCCAAGCAGCCCCTGGATTCAGGTCAGGGATGGCCTGTGCAGAGGAGCAGTTCTGGAGCTACGAGACCTCTGATTATGTGCTCCTGGAAAGGATGCCCTTTGCTACCCTTCCTTGTGCTTTCCTCCCCTGTCTTCAGGGGATTTGTGCCAAAAACTTCTGCAGAGTGGAGACAAGAGCTGTCCTCAGCTGGGATGCAAGTCTGCAAAAGCAAACAGGGCAATGTTTTACATTTACAGTATTTCAAGTACAGCTGGTCAAAGTGCCTAAAAATTTTGAATCTGTGTTTTTACAACATAACTGTGGTTATTTGTCACCATTTGGATTAAAACTAACTTTTAGATAAAGAACTGTATCTGACAGCTTGATTCCACTCCAAATGCAACAGTGTCCAGGTGGAGCTGCCATCACAACAATTTTCTGGTAAGCAGAATGTGCGTTTGTAAGTAGCTCCCTGAGAAAGTGATATCCTATACCACAGATCACAGAAGCTGCTGGTACCTCTGAATCCACAGGATGATGGTGTCCCCTTGGCCAGGCTCTGCGTCCCAAAATATCCATCTATACCTGTGGTAGGTGATGGCAGTTCAGTGTGGCACTGGTGCAGCAAGGCCCAGTCGTGAGACAAAGGAGCTGGGAGCAGCCGATCAAGTAGATGGGCATGCCTGAAGTGAGGAAGAAGAGACATGCATTATGTAGTCTTGTTTAGTGAGCCTAACTCAGACATAGTGTTTACAATGACTGTTTCTCATAAGGCAGCTATTTTCGCTGCTATTCTAATTACAAGTTGACAAGAACTTCATTATTAGCTTCCCTAAGAGGGGGCTGTCTTTATGTAACATTTAGCCTCATCTCAAATCAGTCTATGTCCTTTCAGATGAAAAACATAACTTCTTTAGCGAAATTCCTGACTTAAAACTAGTTAGAATATTTCTGAAAAGCAGAAGAAAAATGTAATGTTTGTTCACACAGCAGTAGCCTCTGAGTCTATATAAAAAAATTTCATTAGGATAAATTCTGAAAATATAATTAAGGTGATGTTTAAAGCCCATCTGACCTCAAATTCAGCTTCATGTGACTGTTTGTTGGAGGATGGAGTTACAAGACTCTGGGTGGGTGAACAGTCCTGGCTAATAACTCTTTGCTAACTATGCAGCAGCAGGAAGAGGGCAGCATCCTTTGGTATTTCCATTGATGAAGGTTTTGCCTAAAGTCAGATGACATTTTACATGTCTTAAACTTGCTGATAATTCTCTGATTAGGTCTTACAGGTCTAATACTAATTAGATTGTATAACAATATCATTTTTCTGTAAGTAAGCAAGATTTTAAATGTGTCTGTGATTTTTTAAAAGTCCTTATATCTATTTTACTTATTTACCACTTCAGCAATTAGGGTCATATGCAAAGACATGATGTAAATAATTAATCATGAGATTCTATTAATCTATTATTCATTCACTTAAGTGAAGCTTTAATGTAACAGCTTCTTTTGTTATGCTTATGGGAGGGGGCCTCTCTTAGGTCCTACTGCAAACAGTGAAAAATATTTGAAGGACTCCCTATACAAAAATCTCCGACATGCCACACTACCTCTTGGTTCTGCTACTGGGGAAAGGGAGTGCGTGCAATAGCCAAAGTAAGCAATTCATTTCATATCCTCTTCTAAAAGGAGTAAGATTGTGTCAGCCCTTTTTGAGAAGCCCTTTTGAAATCCTTCACAATATTACACAGATGTTGTTTCCATACTTAATTCCTGTAAGCAGCAGGGAACTTAAAGAATTAAGAAAAAGTTCTTAATATATTTTCCAAATTCTATACTAATTCTTTTTTGTCCAAAGCCCTACTCGGAGGAAAATTCTTTGGTAGATATTTGAATATGTAAACCAGATGTTAAATTTAAGTAAATTGTGTAAATGTACTTTCATTCAACTTTCATTCAATACAGTACCTGCAAAAAGGACAAATCAGTATGACAACAAAGGGGGAACAGATATGGCCTAATATGGTTGCATACCATTGCAGTGCCTGTATCTTGGGTGCTGGTCACCATGTTTTCTCTGAGTGTGAGACAAGTGCATGGTGAACCCATCAATCTTAAGGTGAGCAGTAGCTCAGCTCTGTATCTGTCTGAAAAATCCCTCTTCTCGAAACAAAGGCAAAGTGACCTTTATTAATGGCCACTGCATTTCCTAAGCAGAAAGTGATCTGTTAGCTCTCTCAACTGTCTGGCACGTGCATGAATGAGCTGACTCATCTGTTGGATGAAATCCCAAAAATGACCAATGTCTACTCCTGTCATCTGCATGTGAAAAACCGGGCAGCACGTTGCCTGCAAGCCTGCAGGTCTGCTCTGGGCTTCCTACATAGACCTGTGACTGAGGGAAACCAGTGCAGCTGGTTACCTCTGCAGGCTGAGCTCAACCCCAGTTCAAGTCCCACCTCACTGAAGCTGAATTTGCAGGAGAGCTGCAGGAAAGAAAGAAAAAAGAAACGATCAATCATATTTTCAGCATGAATGTTACTTGCCTGCTTCTGGCTATCCTCTCATGCTAACACAGCCTTGCTGGCAACTGCTGACTTACTCTTTGTAGTTTCACCCCCATAAAAATGTTATCAAGATGGAATTTTGGCTGCAGTCTCTCACAATACCTCCTTCAGCTTGCACCTCCTGGGATGTGGGAGAAAAAAAAAACGAGCAAACATTAGAAAACCAGGAAGCGCTCAGTTAAGATCTCCCCACAAAACCACAGGGTAACTGAGAGCAGCTCGGTGTTGCTCAGGTTGGTTTCCCCTCCCAGCTGCAAACATGTGCTTTGGGTCTGATATACACTCAGTGAGCAGTAGGATCCCTGGGGAGAGCTGGCATGATCAGTGACCTTCTGGCAATGGGGCTGGAAGCTGGTGTAGGCCATGCTCTGACTGCAACCAGTAGTGAGAAGGGCAGGAATGGGGCATGGCCTAACCCAGAAGTTAATGCACTGCTTTTTATGAGGATAGAATGAAGAGAAAAGACCTGAATGAGCTGGTTGGTGTTGGTTTTGCATCCAGCGGTTGTTAGCTTTACACTAGCAGGTGAAAGCCTGAGGGCGTTTGGGTGGAAAAGTCCCATTCCCAAGTTCTTGCTCTGCTTGTCCTTGTTTCAAGCCCACGTGAAGTTTGTAGGAGAAACTGTCCTGATATTTCCTTTTCTTCTGCAGCCTGATTAGGGATAGGGTAATAGACATCAAATGGAGACATGTATATCAAAAGCCATCAGGAGATGGCCTGGAAGTATCTTTAAAAGGATGTTCTGCTGTTCAGTTACTTGCCTGCCTTTTTCCTGATGCAAGGCAAAGGTAAAACCATGGCAATCCAAGACCATTTTGAGCAGCTTTGGGCACACCTGTGCTATCCCACAGAGCCCAGCTGGGGATGGGGGGGAGTGGGGAGAGCAGGGACCTTTGCCAGGTCTCCAGGTAGGTCAGCAGTGAGAACCAAGGGAGAATGAGCTCTCAGTCTCCTGGTGAGTCTTGGTGAGTGATTTCAGACCCTGTCTACAAAAGCCAGTCTTATGGCTGGTACAGGACCCAAGGCAGTCATAGAATCATAGAATCATTAAGGTTGGAAAGGCCAGTTAAGATCACCTACCCCAGCCATCCCTGTCATACCTGTGAACGCTCAAGACCATGTCACTCAGTGCCACATCTACATGGCTATTGAACACCTCCAGGGACAGTGACTCCACCAGCTTTCTGGGCAGCCTGTTCCAGTGCCCCATCAGTCTTTCTGAGAATAAATTTTTCCAGATATCCAACCTGAACCTCCCCTGGTGCAACTTGAGGCCATTACCTCTCATCCTATTGCTCTTACCTGGGAGAAGAGGCTGACTCCCACCACAGCGTCCCTTCAGGTAGTTGTAGAGAGCAATAAGGGCTCCCCTGAGCTTCCCCTTCTCCAGACGGAGCAAACCCAGTTCCATTAGCCACTCTCCATAAGATGTGTGGTCCAGATCCTTCACATCTTCACTGCTATTCTCTGAACACATACCAGTACCTCAGTGTCTTTCTTCTAGTGAGTGGCCCAAAACTGAGCACAGTCACATCTTGGTACTGCAGGCTAGACAAATCGTGGGAAAGATAAACTTTCCATCCTGTGCCTGCTGCAGAGGAGTGACAGTGAAGCAGTATGAATATGTGGAAATGTCTTAGTCCAATGCTAGTAATGCTGGAAAGGCTCAGACAAACCATTCCTGAAGTGAAGGCAAAAGAACGTGCAGATTAGCAACTGGAAGAAGAGCAAGCGAAAAATGTTCTCCCTGGCAGGCGAAACTGCAGTATAAACACTGACCTCCCACAAGAAGAAAAAAAGAATGTGGTATGTTCTTCTATCTGAAAAAGCATGTATTCTGGTCCTCGGCAATGCTTACATCATTGAACACTTCACGTATTTCTGCAGTTTTGCAGTCTCTCGTACCCAGATCTCTACTGTTTGCTTGTGGGGAAAAACATCAGGCACGTATTTCCCTGATGCATGATCTTGCTTCTAGAAGGTGCTTTGCCATGGACTGTAGGAGGCACAGGAGTTGCCCATTTTGTTTATCTTTATCCATTTTAAAATGAAAGCCATTGTGGCTTTTATGCAGTTTGTGAATGCGAAAACCAGATCTTTTTTTTTTTTCTTTTTTTTTTCAAAATTATGGAAGCAAACTTATTCTGCCTTTAAGACATTGAAAAGAAAATCTCTACTGTAAGATATTGATTTCTACTGCAATAGTGTGAATAACAGTGAAAAGGTATGTAAATCTATATTTGAATTCCACTATCAGTTGCCATATAAATTAAAAAACTTCAGAGAAGTCCAGCTGCATTATTTTGGAGAAAAACTGCAGTAAGTAATAAGAAAATCAAGTCTGATGGAGTCTGTTCATCATCCTTGTTTACTCCAGTAGCAACACATGAGTCATATTTGTGCTGATTATTACACTTCTCACATTGATCGCCTTACTTAAAAATTCTTACTTAAAAATTTCTTGGAAAATGTACTAAAAGCATAGCTTTAATTCCAACACTGTGATATAAGAACAGCTGAAAATTTTAAACTGTATTCATTGTCACAGATATTTGTATCTCAGGCTGAAAAGCTAACTTTAATTTATTCTTTTGCACAGAATGAACTCCCCGACCTCAAATTATTTCTCTTTGTAGCTGCTCTTCCTTTAAAAATGCATTTCAAAACCAAGAAATGTCACACTCCCACATGCTTCAGGTCTGCAATGTGCTGTTATGGCTGCATGTCTCAGCCAAGTAGCCTATTCTGTGATGGCTGTATGGAATGGAGAGTGCTCAGAAACCAGGAGCTGTTACAGCGGTGCGAGAGAGGACCATCACCGTGGAAGCTCACTAATTTCACTGACTTAACTGGGGCCAGCATCAGGGTGTGAATGAGAAGCCCTGGAACCTGGGTCACAGGGCACCCTGAGTTCAGAAGTCCTTCAGGGGTTGCTGTTCCAAAACTGAGTAGCTTGCCACTGGAAGTTCATGCTTTGGAACGTGGTAACTTGGAATCAGGGGTTCAAGAATGGCTTTCTATGTGTGAATACAAATACCTAATGATTTACAACACTGTTCACTGTGTTCATTCACTGTGAATGACAAAGAGACACGATATTTTGCATTGAAAATGTCCTACTCATACACACAAATATAGGTTAGGTCTTCGTATTAATTACAAATACTAGGATGAAAAATAAAGAAAAGGGTCAGGTTATTTTTTGTGGCAAGATTTCAAAAAAATAAGTTATTATTTGTAGATCCACAGAAATTTACATTGATATTTGTTTCTGAAGAGGCAACAACTTCTGTACAAATTGTCCACAAATACATTACAAAGCAGTTAGCATAATGACCTCTACTTCAGAAACCTCAACAGCTGTGGATCAGACTCTCTCACCAGGGAAGATGGATTCTCATTGTAACAGACCATGTGGTCTCTTCAAAGTGGCAAATAATTATCGATACAGTGTGGGATATAACCTCATTGTAACCGGATTTTACTGCAGTTGAGAAAGTCCGTGTAGGCCACTAAGAAACAGGCAATCCAATTTATACAGCTTATTAGTTTATAAGTAGAGTCTAACATATATAAAGCCAGGTTTTCATATGAGTTAGGTTTTTTCTTTCATGTGATTACATTCATGAAAATATTTAGTCTGAAATATATATATAGGCATATCTAATATTTTAGGAATCTTTTGGATCATCTCACATGATCTTGGCTGTTTGCAGCTGAGATGAAATTGCCAGAAAGCTGTCTGAGCTTGATGTGGCTTGGAAAGAAACTGACCCGTTACTAAAGTCAGCAATCCAGAGACAGATACATTTTTTTCTCTGTTCTATGATTTTCCTTCGACAAATTATGAATTGGGAAGCCATGCAAAAGTTAAAGCTAAAGAAAAAAATAAAGGAGAAGAAATAGGCATTGAACATAACACCCATCCTTCAAATCCTGCAGAACTTAAGTTTGACATTCTCGCTATCAGAAGATTAAAACATTATGTAGAGTATTATGCTTAAGATGCATATACATACACAAGTTTTGCAGTGGCTGTATACAAAAGAAAAATTTGCATTAAAAAATAATATTTTTCTTAAAGTTTACAACAGTTTTCTGTGAGGACATGCATTTCTGCCTGCTCTCTGTTCTATCTTTTTCCCCAGTAAATACATTTATGACTTATAAAACTACTAGTCTATACAGGCAGAAAATCTAGTCTGTTTCTGGTAGAACTGCCACATGGATGATATGTTTCAGTTCCACAGTAAATCGACTTGATGGAACAGTAATTGCTTACACAAGTTAGGAACTTGGATTTATGTATTTTATGGTATATTAAGATGGCAAATGCAGCTGTGCAACACTTCCACTTAAAGTGAAATCTTCCTTCGCATGTAGTCTGCCCGCTCTCTTCTGTGCTTACTGTTATCCAAACTTAACTGTCATTACCAAGGATTTTATGTCATTCAGGTCCCACGTGAGCAAATCTTGGCCCAAATCATTTTTGTATTTCATATACTTCATACATTTGTATTTTATATTTATGGTTTTACTTTGAAAGCCATGAGAACCTGGAGCTACATGGTTTCATAGGGCTAGCTCGTCAGGCAAAAAAAACTGATGCCAGAGATTGCTTCAGCTACATGGAACTGGGAGACTTGATGCTTGCCTCAGGATTTTCCAACCAACTGCAGAAAAGGAGGAGCAGATCCTTATCTGCTAGCAGTGGATAGCACTGCTCCATCAGTGGCACAGTACCTTCTCTCAGCAGTGAGAGTGGGGCTTCCTTTCTGCTGTGTCCAGAGACTGCTCTCCGGAGCGAAGGGACAGATAGATGCTCAGTGCAGCCCTCATTGCTGGAAAATCTTGGTTGTAGTCTACAGAGTCTGGCTGGGAGACTGCCCCTCAGAGGCAGCCTTTCTTTGTATCAGGCTGGCCATCATCTCAACAGAAACCAGGATGCAGCTCAGACAATAACCTATACATTCCTATTTCCTGGCTGATTTCCCTCTGCTGTGTAGCAGGAGAAAGCGCTACTTTCTCATTTTGTCTCATCTGACCAAAATGTAAAATGATGTGCTGCTAGTACATGTGCTTTTAAGCATTCAACAACAGAAATTCAATCTAAGCTAGTTTTGATCCTGCAGATCACATTCATTCCTCTCTTGAATGGATGAGAATACCTGTTTGGAATAAATTTCTGGAGCCAGCACCCATATTTCCAAATTAAAAATTCATTTCCCACATACATTCTCTAATACTTGCTTAAAATTTGCTGTTTCTACAAACATTCTTGCCAGAAAATGCAAAAGCTAGAACATGCACAGTAAGCAAACACAAAGAGGGCATTGAAACAGTTGAAGAGAATATGTTTATAAACTGAAATGAATATTCATTGGAAACTTTTTTAACAGTGCTCACCAGTTCTATATTGGAATACTGTGTAAAGTTTACACTCCATATAAAGAGTTGCACTGTTCCCTTGTGAAATCCATCTTCTCTACTACCTCCATATTGAATATTTGCATTTTTAGAAATACCATCTGCCAAACCCCACACAGACTGCAAGTGATTTCCTGGTTATATATTTTGGATATTCTGTGGCTAGAAAACTATGGAGCCATATTACATGTCCTATCCTCCAGAACATCTGTGAGACTAAAACCACATGAATGTAAGCAAGTCAGCATGATAAAAATGATGAAGAATTTCAATTATATTGCGTAGGAATGCCTGACTTTTTCTTTCTTTTTTTTTTTTTTTAAATCTATCTATATATGTTGTTTTTTTCTTGTGTGTACAAATAGCTTTTTCATATTATTTTCTAGTATTGCACCAGAACAGCTTCAAAACCCTTCTCCCCCGACTCCTCTCCACCCCAGGCCTTTCTGGCAACATCAACTAAGAAAGGTACCATTAACATAGCAGCTGGGTTTTTCATTGCCCCAGAACTGATCTGTCTTCCAATTTTTCTGTATTTTCTTTTCTACAGATGCAAATAAGAAGTAGAAGGCTTCCAGGTGATTGAAACTGAGCTTCTAGTAGACCTGTTTTACTATGGAAAGTGATTTGACATGGCGTTTCAATGCATTCTCTTTAACCGGAACGTCTGCTTTGGCATGAACTGGGTCAGCAGCTGAATGGTGTACATGGGCAGCTAATGGAATAACTATGATGCTCCAGATTCAGTAAAACCAGAGACAAAATTGTATGCTATGCCATTTCCCCCCTGAAAGATTGAGAAGGTAGATCTAGTTTCAGTTCTTCCATGACATTTCTGGGTATTCTTGTCAAGTATTTCACCTGTCAAGCATTTTTTTGCTTCAGCTTCCTCATTTCTGGGTCTTGGATAATATTTATCCTTTTCATAAAATTGCTGGGCTCAGTCATCTAATATTTCTCGCCACTTCTGTGGAAAGAGTTGATATCTTTTTTGGTCAATGGAACACATTATTCGGTACCTTGAAGATGGCAAATCACTAAGGCATAAATAAAACATTACTAACTGTAAGAGACCCCATCTTGATGCATAATTTGAGGCAAAATCCTTATTAAAATCAGGTGGATATACTACTGCTTAACGATTGAAGGAGTAATACAGGAAAAGGAGCATTATGGCTAAACACAAGAGCTGCTCTGAAAGTAATGTGTATGTTGGTGGTATGGCATTAGAAGTTGAACCTTCCTGCCCATATTCAATTGCACTGTAGCTGCGTGACAGACAGCAGCAGGGGGGCACTCTGACAAAATGGTGCCTGACATGGGAGTGAATATGAGGTAAAGGTTTATCACTGAATTCCTCCATGAGGAATAACTGGCACCCACAGACATTCATCAATGTTTGCTGAATATTTACAGAGACCAATGGCTGTAAGCGCAGTGAGGCAGTGAGTGGTGCATTTCAGCACTGGTGACAGCAGCAGTGGAACACCTCCGCTGGTGCAGATTTTTATGAGCACAGCATACAGGCTCTTGTCCATTGCTGGTGAAGATGCATAGCTAATGATGGTGACTATGTGGAAAAATAGTGTTTTGTAGTGGAAAACTGGCTATATTGAATAGTGTTATTGTGCTCTTTGTGTCTGTTGTAGCTTTCACAGAAATAAATAGGAGACATCAATTTTGGAGTAACCTACATGTTAAACAAAGGGTTGCTTCTCTTGTTTGCTTCTGGGAACATTTTAGAAAAACACCGTTGAAAGGTAGGTCATGAAGGCTCTGCAGAAGGCTATGGTAATTCATTATAACAAAAGATCTCCGCCTACAAATATGAATATTAGTCATTTCACTAATGTGATGAGTCTCTCTGGAATTTATGGTGCTTTCACCAGGGCCTTAAGCTATAATTTTGTCATGACTGGTTTGTATGATTGAGACTCTGACCACAGAATAGTTCATAAAGCTATTGATTGCCATTGTGGTCTCTCCTTGCTTCATTAGAACTTCTCCAAAGAAGCTGTGGTATTTAGTGATTTTGTTGTTGTTGTTTTTGTTTTGTTTTACTATCATGCATATGCTTATGTTTATATGTATGTAAGAGAAATTCAAAGACATCAGGAATTTCCACTTATATTTCTGTATAAACGTTGTAAAAACATACGTCCTCACTTTTTAACAAATTTATCCTTAATTTCTGTGAGAAAAAAATCCCTTTTATTAAAAAAAAAATAGTTTAACCATAAATGGAAAGGCTATGCCCATATGACTAGATTTCTATTAAATGTAGTTAGAATGTGAAATATATTTAATACACGTTATTCTTGCATACTTTATATTTACAGAGGAAATACCTGTCTTTTGACAGAGACTTTAAAATCAGTTATTGCTAATAATTTGCTACCCTTATCAAATGGAAGTGCATAAAATACCACCATACTGAAGGCCATGGCAAGGCTCCCACTGTCTTCAAAGGGATCTGGATATCACCTCGTGTATTTTCTCAAAGAGAGTTGCCAGTAACATCTGCCAGCTGGAGATCCAGTTAGATGTGGGTTAAGACAAAAGAAATGCATGTCAGCATTTCATTGTATGACAAAGGATAGAGGCTTTGAAAATCTGCTGTGGTAGATTATCACAGAAAAAAGCACTTTTCTCTTCAAAATGGGAAGCACTGGATTGATCTTTCTGGTTTTGTGCATCTCTGTAAGTGTATTCACGGAAGGATTCAACTGTGAATTGACTGTATCTCATCAGAGCTAGCACGTTTCAGACTATTCACAGTCTTGTTTCAAGCACAATCTCCATCTGCCAACTATCTGGGTGTTGTGTGCATGCTTTCCTTTGTTGTGCTCTTTGCTTTCCTAGGGCAGTGTTCTGTACCCTGCCTCTTACTATCTAGATTCTCAGTAAGTAAGGGTGTTTGTTCTCCCTCACTTTTTCAAGACCACTGGATGTCCTTATAGATAATGCTCGTTGTCTGTCTCCCAGCTGCATTATACCTACTATTTCACCCATCTCTATTGTTGTTCTTTCAGTAAGCAACATATAAACTTGAGTTGGACAGTCTTGGAACTGCAGCAGATGTGCTCTTGAAAGGGCAATCAGCAATACCCATGTTGGGGATTTGGATTTTTCAAGATCCTTCCTGTGTGCTCATGGGCAATGCTGATGATGGCTTTCATATATTTTCAGTTTATTCTCTTTTAAATTCTACACATGGTTAGGAATAGCTTTAAAATATTATTTTTCTGATTAAGAGGCTGCATATGGGTAGGAAAAATTGGAAAGTGTAAAGTCTCTATTCCTATGGGCCATGAATTAAAAATGAAAACCACAGGTGGTTTGGGTTTTCTCCTTCTAAATCAAAACATGATGATTGAGGCTTAGCCAAAACCGAAGTATGGCTGCCCATGGCCATTTTTCAATAAAAGTCTCCCAGATTTGTTATACATTCCACTGAAAAATCTGTATTGTTAGTGTGCTAGTGTCTTGCCCAGAAAGGAGTTTCTCATTTAAATGTTTGTATACTTTTTTTCTGCATAGCATTACTAGTATTTTGCAAGTACAGTACTTTTTATTTAAATAGGTTATATCTATCAGATTTCTCTCTGTATTACATTCTGATATTTCTTTAAGAAAAAGATCCTTGTTTTGGCTTCTAATAAACGTTATATTATGATAGCCTAAGAACCCTGAAGTCATGCAGCTAAAGCATTACAAAGATAAGAATTCATTCTTTTATCTTCTCTTTGTAATATCAAAAGATGTTTTGCTTAGTTTATTGTGTCAAACATTTAATAAGATTAATCATTTTCTGACCCTGGAAATTCAAACACTTTAGTACATTGGAAAAATGATCAGGCTTATAAATGGAAAAGATTTACATTGTTTGTGGTGTCCGAAAAGATATAGATCTGTGCAGCAACAAATACCCTAGCTATTTCTCATCATTATGAATAGTAAACTGTAGGCTTTAGAGGGTCAGAAAAAGGTGAGTGTTGACTTATTAAATCCTGTTCCACAGTAAAAAAAGTAATCAAGAACTAACTAAGTAATAATCCTGCCTAAGCTAGTAAAAAAGAAAAAAGAAAAAACGCTACAGACATAGGCATACAGACATAGGAACAAAGGCATTGTATATATTCCCCTTTCCTTCTTATTATTTTTTACTTATTTATTTTAATAACTCTGAAGGTTTATTTTTTTTCAAAAGGCCCAGAAACAGAATTACAGATTTTTGGAGTTTCTCTCTGAAGATTTCAGATAATCAGTCAAGTATCTAAAAATTGTCCAAGAATGTCAATGGCAATGAAATAATAAATGAAGAGCCTGAAAGATAGAACTGGCAGTATTTACAAACTGACTGCCTCATTTGGGTTTCTGCAGTAATATTTGGACACAAAAATAGAAGTGTCCTATTTCAGAGAAGTGCCAAACATCCCTCAGTGTAATGGAGATGAGACGTGTGAGTGCTCAGACTACTTACCCATTAACCATGAATTTGGGCATTTAATCTTAGATGCATGGACACTGTGGTTTTTTTTATTTGTTTTGGTTTTTTTTGGTTGTTTGTTTATTTTTTTACAATCACATTATTTAGTTAAATACTATTAGAAAGCAGGTATTAAATGCAAAGTTAACCTGGAGAAGTAAAAATCTTTTTTGATTCTTTGAATCCTTTTGAAAGTCAGAGGCTCTCCCTAAACTTGAATTACTGATTCTCTGATCCTATGTGATTACACTTAGTCTTTTTTTCAGGAATAATAATTAGTGTTACACTTTGATACTGGTAAAGTGACCAGCCTGTGTCTGCAAAACCTCAGACAGATCACCAAAAATACAAAAGAACCTGTGCATGCCCCTAAAGGTTTCACCCATAGTCTGTATCCCTTAGGATCAGAGTCAGAGCTGCTTTGCAATCAGCTGCCAAGAACTATACACACAACTTTGTCTGAAATTAATTTCTTGGTACGGGGTCAGCTCGAAAACATGCACAGAATATTGGTTTTGTTCCACTGCCTGACAGCAAATCTAACTTTTTACAGACTTTTAAAACCTTTTTGAAAATTAACATCTCTCATTTTCCTATGGAGTTCAAGAGCTGATTTTTGTATGCGGGCTCTCCTTTTGAGCATACTTCTTACAAGGAGAATCTTCACTGCACATATAGAATGATGGAAAGTTTCTAGCTGGTGAAATGGAGGAAAATATTTTGACAAAGCACAACCAAAAAATCTGTTGCCTTGTCAGTGTCATGTGACTCACTGTTTGAGACACTTTGATTGCAAGAGTCCACAATACTCAGTCTCTGTATTCTGAATAAATAAGAGTAATTAAAGCCAACAATTAGTAAAGGGATAAGGAATATCAGAGGGCTTTCAAGAAACTATTTTTAGGTTGGAGGCTGCTGAGATTTGAGAGGCATGAGCCTCTGTCATTGCTAATTGTTATATTTTCTTGCCACAGTGCATAAAAGAGGGTAGTCTTCTGCAAGCACTTTGCTTACACTGTGATCTCTGACCTAAGCTGTCACTGAGGAAGGTGCATGATTTGCAGATACAAAGAAAATATTTCACCTGTGGTTGAAGTAACAACAAGACACCCTTTCTCAAAATTATTTTATTTCATTTTCAGGGTTTAAAAGCAATAAATATTCCAAACTTGAGCCTTCCAAGACTCCTCTGCTTTTTAAAAATTAAAGGAACTTTCATCTAGGAAAAGGTTTAGAAAACTGACTTTCCTTTCTAAGAAATAATTAAAAATAAGCCAAAATATCCTAATGTTTTTCATATTTTATTTCAAACCACAGTAATTTGGAAGGCAATGTGCCTAAAAATGTATTGGCAGATTTGGGTGGATTAATGATAACCTCTCCTGTTAGAGCAAGAAGTAATATTTTCTAAATACTGAGTGGGGTTCTTTTTATTTGTCTTTGGTAACTGAATTTTTAGGTGTTAATACTGACACCAGCTCTTCCTCCGTAACGTGAGGACAACCTCCTCCTATTTTTATAGAGCTGAAGTTGGAGTTTCAGGAGTAGAAACTTTAGAAAACAGCAAATTGAGAGACCTCAATGAAATCCTGGGAATTGGCAACACCATAGACTTTGATTTGAAAGAGCTTTCTATTTATGAATGTAATGAAATTTTCAAGAAGGATGTAGCTGAAAATTCTGTATCTTTTTGTCTAGTGTCTGGTATAGAATAAGAAAATATTTTTATATATAGGATTTGATTGGGTGTGTTGATAGATTATGTTGTTGCAGGTTTATACAAGTATATGTAGATTGTATAATTTTGTGTTTTAACTATACTGTATATCTACTAACATATGTATTTTTACGTAGTGAGTAATACTGCAGCATATGTTCATGTTTTAATACTTTGGAGACAGTTCAACTGAAAAGGAAATGGGATTTTATACCTCCTGGTTGTTTACTTTGACCTTTACATGTACTTCTGCAAATTTGGGGGGGATAAAATTAAAGTTAGATGGGCAGTAGCAGTTGTCTGAGTCATGAGCATTGCGTGAAAGTTAAAAGCAGCCAGTGTCTTCTTTCCATATCTTAGAGTGATTAGGTTTTAGTTTCTTGCATAATATTTTTAAAGTCAATTATCATCTGCAGTGTATTTTAAGGTTGGCTGGATGTGGTTAACCTGGCGTGCACGCATCCCTGCATTCTCCTTGGCTGCAGAGCACGCTGCTGGAGCTGCTCCTGGGGCAGGACCCCACACAGCCTTACAAACATCACCTTCTCAGAGCCATAAGGACTGCATACAACATCCTACTGCTGCCAAAGTCAAATCACATCCTTATGAGATAGGCCTCATATTTGATGTATTATTTACATGGAAACGTTGACCAGGAAGACTGCATTTTTATTAGTCGCTCTAGTAATTTACATTTACTTGCCTGACATAAGGCCCAATAAGAGAAAACTTTGCAGTGCTTAGCTGCCTGCTGGGTTAAACCACAACAATATTCTGAATGCAACACCTATCTATACTTTGATGTTGCAATGCTATGACATGAAGAAAAGCACAGCAATAGTAGTGGGGTAGCACAATCCTCAGCTGCAGCAAATAAGAACAAACCCAAATGTAGCAGCCACAGACAGAAAGGAAGAAAATCTGCTTATCTTTGGAAGACCTCCGGTAAGAAAGGATCTTCAACAAGAAACACTTACCACCACTGCCAACTCTTAACTGAGGTCTGGGAAGGGGTGGATCCTGGCTCCACTCCTTCTGGTCACTCAGGTACATTGCATGCACCTGATTACCCCTGGGATGGCCCTGCCTTCTCAACAGGTCCTCAATCACTCTTTCAGGCTGTGACTTATCATTTCCACTATAGATGCGTACAAGAAATTCATGTAGAAATAGTATCCTAGTTATGTAGTGAAGGCCTAGAACTTTTTCCAGTTCAATTGTCATGAGTGGCAGCCAATACATTTTAAATTTTTTCAGCAATCCTGAACACATCAAATTATAAACTAAACCTTTTACACCTATTTCTGATCTGAACTCAGAGCTTTGCAGCTGAAGAAGTTTGCCATCCCTGGTTTATCAAGAGAGCCAGCATCAAAAGTCAAATGGGGTATGACATTGGTTAGCCTCTTTTCCTGCGAGTTTTTACAGCAGTGATTTAAAGAGTTTCCTTGAGAATGAAGAAAGCTGGTTACTACAAGGCAAAGTAAGGGCTTTGGTTAAAACCAAGGCAACCTATATCCCTTTTAAGAACACCTTAATATTGTATTTCCACCAGTGGTGAATTAATTCCACTGTCAGGATGTCTTTGTTTTAGGACAGAGAAAGAAGATGCTTTGTATGATCAATCTTGCTGCTGCCAGCAACCTACATTTTCTTTTCTCCAACACCTCAAAATTTGTAGTTGGAGAAGTAAATATTTCCAAGATGATTGGGGCCAGATGGAGAAGTCCACTAGCAATATTGTTTTTCCTTTTTTTTTTTTTTCCTAGCAACCCATTACATTCTCCATTCATGTTCTCGTAACTTCATCCTAATTTTCTTCTCTTTTAGCCCTCCTTTTTTTTTTTTTTTTTTTTTTTGACTGAATGTCATTTACATGTGCACATACTCATAATGACACAGTGTAGCATGGCCATAGTTAAAATGAGATAAATGGAGGTGTATGACACTGATAAAAATACAGATATTCCTTTAAATTTCTCTAGCATTCAGTATGTGAGTTGATTGGCATTCAGTGTTACAGTCAGTCAGGCTGTACTGGTTTCCATTGGCAGAGCAAACATCTGCTATTGTTATCTAATTCAGACTTTGGACAGTCGTTCTAGCACATAAATCATTTTTGATTAATTTTTTACTTCAGCTTTCATTTTTAATTAATGTCACCACATATTTTACAAGTAAGACAATGGCCTTCAGGAAAAGTCGAAACCTAGTGAAAAACTTAGTTATTGATCTTGTTAAACAAATTTATATAAATGTTCAAATCTAATCAGTATGAGTTTTATATTTCCTGATCTGATCATTAATGACACTGCTAATACTCTCCAGACAGCAGAAGCAATAATTAAAATCATTTTCTTGATTTGATAGCATGAAGGGGATGTAGTGGAAAACGTCTGAGATAGCAAAATGGAAAATGCATTAATCACAAGAAAACAGAATACTTACCATTCCCTCAACTGTGCAGATCACACTATTTAATCTTTTGCTTTGTTGGAAGGGAAGGAGGAGCTGCAATAGAGATTAATCAATTAATTACTGCCCATATTCCTATCTGACATGGGTATTGCTATCTGACTTGGATTTATACAGCTGAGTCCGCTCAAATATTTAAGGCTGATAGCACCTGGGGGGCTGCTCTCTGCCTGTGCAAATCCTTTTTTGACAAACATTTGGAGCTGCAGTTTAACATGTGCATCAACATTTTTGCTTTTGGCCAGTAATATTCTGCATTGCTATCACCTTGTGGTAGGATTAAGAGTCCTCCTTAAGTTAGTGTACCTCTCTGGCTGTTTTTCACCCAGTTTTATAAGACCTTCCTACTTAACACTGATGTGATCGGTAGTGAAGAAATTACTGACAGGGAAGAATGCAACCAGGTCTACGCTACCAGTGTTTTCCGCCCTGTAATAGTAATGGGAGTGACTGACTGATATATGTGTGTCTGCAAAAGCCCTACCACAACTATATTTTTCACAGAGAATCTGTATTTCAGCTGCCAGTGATTACATTGTTCAGGGTGGGCAGAAAGATACTGTCTCTGAGAAAAGTTTTGCTGCTACAAGAAATGCTGATCTCGTATCATATGGTCATAAGCACCTAGACTTGGCCTTGGGGAAGCAAAGAAAGCAGATGAGAAGTTAACAAGTAGTTGTTATGACAGACTGGGAAAAAAAAAAAAAAAAAAAAAAAAAAAAAAAGTGAACAGCTAATTGAACTAACTCTTATTTGATTTTTTTTTCCCAAATATCATCCATGACTTAAAACTGCTCAACACTATAAGCATCGTCTTTTCTTTTGTTGAAAGCTACTGCTTTATGGTTTGAAAGCTGTGCAGTTTGTACATTGCCAAAATATAGAAAACAACAAACTGAGATTAAAAGAGGCCAAAGCAGATTGATTTTCTTTTGATGTTATGCTCAAAATGGTGCTGCACGATGGGATGCTAGCCCTGAAAACAAATCCACTATTCAGAAAAATCAACAGGACTTTCAATGTTGGTTAATTCTTTCCTTCTTTGAACTAAAGGGGATTCCATTTATACATTTCTGTACTGAATATCATGAAAGAATGGAATGTGTTTACTCCCTATGCTACTGTGGGAACTACAGTTTAAGCAGTATAAGCCAAGAGAAACTCACTTGAGAGGAGGCCATCTGTAAGAATCATGTAGTCATTTTGGTTGGAAGGGACCCCTAAGATCACCTGGTCTAACTGACAGCCTGTCCTGCCTACTAACGCATGTTCCTCTGCCACATCTGCACATTTCTCGAAAATCTCCAGGGACAGCAACTCCACCACCTCCCTGAGCAGCCCGTTCCAGCACCTCACCAAAAGAGGTACCAAAAGAGAACTTCCTAAATACACAACCCTTTGAAGAGGTTTGCCTTTGTAGGGTCCTGGTGCTCAGGAGCTCTCTCCGCAGGCCAGGCCCCTCGGGCTGTGCCCTGCACCAAACTGGGACGTCTTCTCCCCGCCACTGATGGGCTGTCCAGTACTGCTCTTTGAGAGCGCAACCATCCTCTCCTCACCTTTGTTGCTGTCAGATGAAAAGCTTCACAGGCTGTTTTAAGCAGAAATATTGACATATTACAGTTATCATTATTTTGTTATCCATACATCTGTTGTTTTATCTGCTGTTTATCTGGTGTTGCATGAAGGCAACACCTGTCTCACGACAGATCTCAAGTCTTCACCTCTCCACGTCCAGCCCCTTCCCTAATGCAGTCTGGACTGGTTTCTGTTTCCAGGGCAACCACAAATTCCTTTGTCATTCCTTCAGATTTGTCATCTAGGTGCACACATCTTTCAGGATCTGCTCAGTGGATGACTTGAGACCTAGTAAGTCTCCAGTGCTGTCTGTGAATGTGTTTGCGTATATCTCATACAGGCTGTAGGGAAAGACAGCAGCAATGAGATGGAGCATCTCACTCCAAGGTTAAAAGGAGGCCTAGGAGTGGTAGAATGACTACATGAAGCTCTCAGGCTTCAGTGGCTCTCAGCTGAGCAGCAATGGGGACACTGCATAGCTATGGACAGGAGTTGTTCTGTGTGCCTGCATGGTGACTGGGAAACAAAACAACAGCAACAACAACAAAAAAAAAAAACAAAGAAAAAAACCAACACAGAATCATAGAATTGTTTGAGTTGGAAGGGACCCTTAAAGGTCACCTAGTCCAATTCCTCTGCAATGAAAACCTACCCAAAGCTGTAACCCGTCGCTGAGTGCTTTAGGACTACCAAAGAAAGGAGGGATAAAGCTTTCCTATGGCAGCATCCACTTACAGGCAATGCAAAAGTGCCTTGAGTTTGTCAGCATACCTGAGCACCAATTCACTAGGATACTTGCTGCTAAGAAAGCAGCATCAGCAATGGGGTAAGCACAGGGTGGAGATGACCCCGATGATATCTCTGCAGTGTCAGTATTTACTTTAATGCTGTTCTAACACTGTCCTCATAGCACACTTTGAAGGACAAGAGAAGACAGATAGCACTAAACTAACAATATTATACACAATATTTTGAGACATCAAATGCATCACTAAAGCTTTCAGATGTGTGCAGCATTTCAGACCTGTCTTAACTCCTTGTCTGCCCTCTCACATGTGGTTGATTCTTACTGATCTGGCCTGAAATATATGACACACTTCTCCTCAGAGCTGAATTGACAGTAATAGAGAAATGAACAGTTTCTCTCCTTAGGACTAGCATGAAATATGTATTTTCTGTATGTCTGAGTGTACAACAGATACTACCATGAGTACTTGGGATAACAGTGAGACAAATCTGGGAAAGTAATTCTGTACTGCTGAGGTACATGAAGTCTTTCACAAAGGAAGAACAGAGAAAGAGAAGAGGGGGACAAAAAAAATTGCTAAATTTTAGCATTAGTGGTGTGCAGCCCAGTCCTGCAGTGGGATACAGCCTCCATACATGAGCTCCCCACATGTTCTCTCCATAGAAGCTTTAGCAGATGCGTAACTAAGAAACAGCATCAACAACATTCAACACTAATACCAAAGCTCATAATAAATTGCTTTGGAACTGAAGAAATCTGGAACGCTATTAGAAAACAGGCAAGGTTTTCTCGCTTCTGCAGGACGTGGCAGAAGCAGCAGAGCTGCGTGTGAGCTCCCAGCAGACTGACTGTGACAATGTCTGCAATTAGCGGGCAGGGTGCTGCAGGTGACACCGCATTGTAATGCTGTGTGGGAGGATGCTCCCACCGCTCTAACAGTTGCCTGTAGAAATTGAAAGCAATTAAGAGTCTAACGCTGAACAAAGCTAAATGACAAGGTCAAAGATCACTATAGCACTTGTTTTTTTTGTTGTTTTTTTTTTTTTTTAAAGAAAAGTATCTTTTTCTAACTAGTCACTTAGCACTGGGACTTTGAACTCTTTGCTTCCATGGTTAGCTGCCTTTCTAAGGAGAGATTCTGCTAGGAGGAAGAAGTGGTGGGAGGGCAGGAGAAGCACTGAGGGCAGGCAGAGCAGCTCGGGAGGCCGTGGTGATCCTGCACCTGGTGGCAGCTGGGGCAGGTGGGGTGAGTGCTGCTTCCTGTACTGGGAGCCTCCTTTGGAAGCACTCACGGTGCTTGAAGCACTGCCTTGGGTGATCTCAGGCAACTTCAGAGGTGAATTTGCTTTAAAAGGATTAAGGATGTTAACTAATGGAATTATCCCTTTTCACACTGATGATCTTGGATCCAGACTCTTCTCAACCAAAAGTGTCACTGTGCAAGCGGTCGCCTTTCTCAGTGGTGGATTTTGGTGTGACATTCACTTTCCCAGCAACCTCATTCTTAGTGCAGTGGCAGTGCTCCTCAGGCTATGAGGATCAGTGGTGCAAAGGGAGCGGGAATCTGCAAGACTGTTTTATAGTTTTATTGTCACCAAGAACTTTGCTTCTCACAGATCTGGGATTCACCCCTCTGACTTTCTGACAGGCTTCCAACTCCTGAAACATTTGAGAAAGGTTTTATTATTAACTTTTATTCCTTAAATGAGTTCCTTTAATAAGTTGCTTCTCAATAAATTGGCATGCCTTCCTGAGGTTTAACATTTAACTTGTCAGAATTTATGTGCCTCTCCTTTTTTGGACATGATTTGTCGCTTCTGAAATCATTTTCCCTACGTCTGCCTTTCCTCTGCCTCCTGAGCTCTCTTCAAGCCTTCATGCAGGCGGTCACGTTGACAGCAGACACAGATTCTGTGCTGTCGTTAAGCACATCTCCTGATTGCAGGCATTTCACTCTTTTTTCACTGCTCCTTTCACTTTCTGCCTACCTTCACCACTGTATGTAATACCCAGACACTGGATTTGGGAGTGTTTCTGAATTTGAATGCAGTGTGGTCATTGCAGATACTGGAGTGTAACTTGACAGTGGTTACACCTTCAGCATGGCTCTGTGCACTGCTCAAGGCTGAAATTGGGAGTGGCTGCTCTTGCCATGAGAGATCAGACAAGCGTCTCCAAACAGCAGACACACAGGTTGACTGAGAGTTGCGTGGACGCTGGGGATCTGTCTTCATTTAGCTTGGTACAGAATGGTGCCCATACTTTGGCTGCAGTCTGGGATGGCCAGCACTACTGTCAGATGGTTGGCTTCTGTGAAGGTGGATTCTCCTCAGCCTCCTGTCCCCATGTGCTGCTTTGGTTCTGGAGAAACAGAGCTCACCTCATTGCTTTGAGTAGGTTAAACAACCAGGGAGCACTGCCAGCCTGGTGTGGGGCATGTAAGGCTAATCCCTGAGTGACATGAGAATCCCTAAATGAAAAGTCCCCACCTGTGCTGAGGTTCTGCCATTCTCCATCCCTCTAGTGCCAACAAGCAGCATCTTCAGGAGACAGCTTCTCCTCAGCCCAACCAAAAATTGTTCCCATTTTATATGTCTTTCAGAAAATTGAAAAACAGCCAAACTTTTTTTTTTAACTGTTGGTGATAAAAATCTGTTCCAGGTTGGGATTTCATGTGCCAAGTTTCAGCATAGAGTGAGCTTTTATGGTTGAGTTATAAACCCCCTAAAATATGGTTTTATAATGGAAATGCTGACACAACCTTTATACGCACCGGGCCATAATTTTAAATGATGTAAAATACCTTATATAGAAAGCCAAGATAAGTGAATTTTTGCTATGAAGAGCAACTAGGAGATGAAAAGTATACCTTTTAGCTAAGTATTTTCATTCTTTGTTTTAATTTTGACAAGAGAACAAACCATACATCCAGAAAAGTATTTTTTTAAAGTCATACTTTATGTTTGTAGAAGACTAAATTATGTTTTTAATCTTTCTAGCAACCTAAAGTAATTCTTCCAGGAAGTTTGCTATTTCCCAAGGCACAAGCAGGTTTATGTCTGCTTCTGATAAATAGGCATTTTCAAAGGAATTTTATTAAAAATCAGGAGGATATCACGGCAAACATAAAGTAACATTTTCAAATACTAGTTACAGCGCTCAGAGGAAAGTGTGTTAGAAGTAACAGACTGGATATAATTGAAACTGACCTCATAAAATCTACAATATATTTTTGTGATGCTGCTTTTCCAGGTCACTTCAGGATAAGCGAGTGTCTGGGAAGTAGCAGTACCCAACACAGATCAACACTCAGATTAATTCAGCCATAGCATCCAAAACTTGGGGTTTTTATTTAACAGCTATGTGCATAACCAAAGTTCCTTCAGTTGGAAGATCAACCTGGTAAGGAAATAATAAATTAGAAAAGGATACTTCTGTGATTTTTTGTTCTATGTTTTTGAAATCAGATTTTCTCAGTACTGTGTTTTATTTTAATATTTAGGTCTGCACGGTTTTTGTTGTTGTTGTTGTTGTTTTTTTTCTTTAAATTCAGAAGGTAGGAAAGGGAAATGGGTGTTTTCTCAGCTTTCAGCAACTTGTGATGCACAGATTAAAATTTCACATCATGAATTCCCTTGCACTGCATGTTATGGCTCTGTTTTTGGGCTGTTCAAGATCATACTGAGAAAATGTTTATTTTCACTTAAAAAGGATGCATTTATACATCTGAGAATATAATGTTTTAATGGCAGGTTATAAATTGATGTAGCTCATCACATTTGGACATCAGTAACATTTTGAAAGGCTTCATATTTTCATCTTTGAGAGAAGACTCAGTTGTGAAAAACTGACTGTTCTCAGCTTTATGACACGGGTGTTTCTGCCATCAGCTTGGTGGAATTACGTATCCTCTGCACAGGAGGCAAAGAGGTTGAGCTGCTGATCAAGCCACCAGTTTTTTGTTGGACAGGAGGTGAGCAGAGCAGTTTATGCTATGACTCCCCAAGTGTCTCCGCCAAAATTAAAAGGGAATTTTGAACTCAAAGCTGCTGAACATTTGGTTGCTTGGTTCCTCAAGCAGGTTCTCCCCAGCTGTAATTATTTTTTAGACCACTGTAAAAACCTGGACAGCCTTTACAGAGGAGGAAATGGGGGCACGGAGAGGTGATATCACTTGCCTCAGACTGCACAGGAAGTCTGCAGTGGGGCCAAGAATAGGTCTGAGGTACTTGACTTCTGTGCTTAGGCTTCTGTGTCTCGACCACAGTGCCTGTTTTTATTTCCTCTCAATTAATGCAGTGAGCAATGTGACTGCTGTAAGAGCTAACAGAGAAAGTGTTGCGCTATGCTAAGCAGCTACTTGATCTCTGGATCTTGCAGCCTGGAGATCAAATATCTCTCCACAAATATTCAGCAAATCTTCATAAAGTGAACTGAAGGCTGCAAATGTTGACTACAGCCATGATCTTTTTTTTTTTTTTTTTTTTTTTTTTTTTTTTTTTTAAGAACAAGATACTTAAAAGAAAATATTTATTCAAATTAAAACAAAATATTTTCTTCTTTACATGAAGTTCCATTTCTTTGTTTTTGAAGAAAACAGATGCTAGTACAGAAAGAAGTATCTTTTTTTTTCTGTTTTCAGTAAACATTCTTAAATGCTAATTTGTTGTCTCTGATTTTGAGTTAGTTAGTCATAATTCACCATCCTCACAACAAACAAGGGCTCCTACCTAACTGAATGCTACCGGCGTAGCAGGGCCATGGCTGGAGTTTGGGGGTGCAACCACAAGGGGCATCAGTGGAGAAATCACTTTGAAGCAGTGTAAGTGGGGCAAAATCCAATTGCTGTTGGATCTACTTTTGGGCATTTTTGTGTCAGGAAGGAAAGTCAACTATAACTTTTTATTCCATTGAAGAAGAAGAGAGCTGGCAGGTTGCCACTCTCTGAAACGTCTGGGTGTGAAGTGAGGGTTACTTTCAAAGTGTTTACGAAGAACCCCAGGATAATGAGCTACTGTGAAGGACAGGAGAAACTACTTGGTAAACCACACCCTTTAGAAATAACCCAGGTTCATAAGAAAACCAAAGTGTTTGCTTATACTTTGAGATTTTAAAAAAATGTGCAGTTGGATGACACTATGTACGCAGGGAAGTCTTATCCAAAAAAAGTTATAGAAAACGATGAATCTATTAAATGAGAAGAGCCCTGGGCTGTGTGATAACAGTGCAGGTTTTACAGAAGGCAGACTATAGATATTTCTGACAAATCTAGATTATTTTTCTACCGATGAACATGCCTTCATTTGTTGAAGCAGTGGACCAGAGAATTATAGCTACCTGTTAAACACAGTCCCACGCTTTGCTCTGCTGAAACTGTGTGCTCCACTGAAGCCAGCAGTGATGAACATGCTGTTGCATTGGCAGGATACTAAAACTGCGTAATTCTTCAGTTTACAAGAGAAATTTGTCTGTATCTATCACTCACAGAAGCTAAGGAGAAAGAGTTTAACTTTTAAACCATTACCTTCTGTTCTAACTCATATGCAGTAATTCAGTTTATTCTGGGGTCGGCACAGACCCCTTCTCAATGAAGTAGCAGGAGTATGTGTCAGAGTGAGCAGTGGTGAAAAGAGGAAGAAAAAGTCTTTCTCTTGCATTTCTGTATTTCCTCACTTTTCAAGGCACAACATGATGACTCGTACTGCAGATGATAGAATCAACCTCAGAAGGAGCTGAGATTTCTTGCCATCTATCCTGGAAATGCAAGAAGATGCAAGCTCTAAATACAGTCATAATGCTTGTTCATTTTATTTATGTTTCTTTTGGGGTTGGTTGTTTTTTGTTGTTGCTGTTTGTGGGTTTTTTTGATCGAGGCTTTTTCTCAGTCCTGAATACTTCATTTCTGGACAAACTATGGTGAGAATAGTCAAGGATGAAAACCTGTAGCCTCATCCTCCATATTTACTCCATTTGTCAGTCAGAAGAGAAGCAGATTTAGGGATATTAAAGGTCTACATGCAGTGCAATCAATCTCTTGCCAACAGTATTTCAGCCTCTTGGTGATCAGAAAAATGGCGTATTTTTTATACAGCTTATAGAAAACCATGAGGGATTTGTATCTGTTTTTCTCTATTGGTTAACTTATCCTTAAAACCAATAAAAATCATAAATACATTTTTATAGAATAATGAAACAAAGATATTAGGATAAAATAAACATTTTGCAGTCTTTGGTGCAGTTCAGAAGACAGCTAGGATTTGGGCAGATTCTTGGATGCTGCGGATTTTGTTCCAGGACTGCTAGAAATGAAGAGTGTTCAGCACCTCCTGGGAACAGACTTGATCCTGAAGTCACTATTTATGCAACACTCCTATTCCAATCTGTGGGAGTTTTGCATGAGTTAAGTGTCAGTCACTTTGACATTTAGCCCAGCTGGTAGAATGATATACCATGAGTATCTGGTGCATTTTCATACAAATTTCCTTTTCCACACAATATTCTTTCTCTTGCTTTACTACCCATCCTCTAGCTATTCTGTGAATGCTAAAGACACCATGTGGATGCTAAAGGTACAAGGTAGTATGTCTGGTTTAGAAAGCAGCCTTACAGGGAACTTTCCTGCAATGGAAAGTTAATGGAAAGGTAGGCAATGTCAGGGGTGGAGAGGAAATGAGCTCGAAGAGGAGGCAGGAATTTCTGAATGTAGCTTTACCACTAAGGCTCATGTGAGTACATCCTACCATGGCATGATGCGTGGGCTGGGGCAGCAATGTTAACTGTTGCATCTGACTCAGAGGAGCATACAGATTCTACTTCAATACCCGTGAGAAACAGTGTCAGTAGCAATAGCTATAGGCTGAAGGAAGTCTTTGTTGCTAAATGTTGCTTAATAAATCCATACAAATTTCTATGGTGAAGTGGTCATTTATCTGATTTGAAATATCTTGGGTTTTTTGGATTCCACAGATCCCATGGTATTGCATCATACTGGTGGAAGTACATACAACAAAATACCTCGTAGAAAACCTGACAATACTTAAAGAAAAGTTAGCGTTCAGCAAATGCTGTCTTCTAATTTTCTTAAAATTATCACCACTGGAATATTCACATAGAACAATAAACACTGAGAAAGAATTAAAAACACTTCAATTTTTCTTTCCCAGCAAATATTTCCAGGTTCTTTCCCTTGCCACCATCTCACTGACTGGCCCAATTTCCTTACTTCTACCTTCTTGCACTGGTTTCCCCTCTCAATCTTAATGTTTTTTGTCTTTTTTGTCTCTGTTCTGTACGTATTTTCTTTGGCTTCAGCTTAATGTAGTACTCAAAAATATGCTTGTCTTGGAACTCAAAGGCAGTCCTGTTTCTCTATGGTGGGATTACTTATACACCCAAGTACTTTGTTTAGCCAGATTTTTGTTTCCACAAAACTGTTTTACTTAATAATCTATCTTTCTGAAAAGGTGTGGTAATTTTCATCCAAATTACATTATCACCACATTTGCTGTATTGAAGAGGGAGGATTAGCATGGAGAAGCTTACCATGCACTACATCTTTTAGTGCCAAAACCTTGCAATTATTGTTTAATGCTAGCCCATCAATTAGTTCTGCCACATTTCTTACTGGGAAATTCATGTATAGGAGCTTTAACAAAAAAGAGAAAAAGAGGAAATGAGCTTTCAGGTGGCCTGGAGAATTTTTCAGGAGCCTAGCAATTCCATCTTTTGTCATTTCCAACACCTTCCGTGTTCATCATCTTATATTTGTGTATAATTTAGTACAGGCTTTAAAGACCTACAACCTTCTTGGTTTGCAGGAGTTATGTATCATATGAAGGCTGCCTTGGGACTCTACATCAATCTATTCATCAGCAGTCTCCAGTGCATTTTAGTGCTCAAGCTGAATATGTCTCTTGCACAGCAGGGCTACGAGATGATACATGAATTTATACTCTAGGATCAGATGTCATGGCAAAAATGTTGATGTGAAAACCCTGATAGTCAGCATGGTAAACCTGAAAAGATCTTTCCCTACTAAAATAAAAACAATATATTTGATTCAAATGTCTTAACTTTGTTACTACAGTAAAATATCCCGTAACTAAAAGTAAGAAAGGAAAACAAGGCAACCTTTCATCCATTAAGCAATTTATTAGTAAAATTAGATACTTCAAACAGACTTATGTTAAGAAATGAAAGCTTATTAAATAGAAAGTTATCTGAAACGCTGCACTAGAACTGATGATTGCATGGAGCCCACCAGAAAAATTAATGTATGAGAATTCAGAAGATAAATGAGAAAGCATGCTATTTAAAAACTTCTTCCTTCTCAGGTACTTTCAGGAGTGTTTGAAAGTACCTGAGAATCTATTAGCATTCTAGTAGTAAAAGGGATGAAATAGTGATCAGATTACATAATCTTATTGGTTAAACAAGTCTTTAGATGCTACAAGAAGTGAGAAATACAAGGAACTGCTGCAATATGTCCCCTGTATCAAACCTCCTTTTTCCATCTTTCCTTTCTGTGTCTTTTCCCATCAGTCTTATAAAACTACAACTGCACCCTTGTATAAAATTCACTTTACATATATCGTAGAATCATAGAATTCTTTGAGTTGGAAGGGACCCTAAAAGGCCATCTAGTTCAATTACCCTGCAATGAACAGGGATGCCTACAGGTAGATTAAGTTGCTCAGAGCCCTGTCCAGCCTGACCTTGGATGTCTCCAAGGGTGGTGCATCCTCCACCTCTTGGGGCGACCTGTTCCAGTGCCTCAGCACCCTTATTGTAAAAAACCCTTTCCTTATATCCAATCTAAATCTCCCTCTTTTAGTTTGAAACCATTTCTCCTTGTCTAATCTATCTCGTCACCAAAAAGATAAATCACAAAAGATTTAACACTTGTGTTTTAAAATAGCTATGTGGTAGAGAACTAAACTGGGTAGCCAATTTCTGCTGCCTCACAAAAACCTCACAGGCTGCCCTGCTCCGTCCCGCTTCATGCACCCAAGCACGATGATAATCTGCCAGGTGGAAAAGAGAGTGCCATCCAGAATATGTATCTGTACCGTCTGTTCAGGGCTCTTCAGAAGAGAACTCCTGCTGGTACACGGCAATTATATTTTAAACAAAGATATTCTGCAGACCACAAATTCCTGTAAATCTCCATTATAATTCACACAAACGAAATAGAGATGGAGGGTTATACAGATGGCTAGGTACTGTAACGACTTTCTTCAGCATATAAACATTCTCATACTGTTTGAGAAGACCAATTAGGAGATGAAGTCTTATTTTAAGATACAGCTTTTCTCCCCTACCACTTAAACTCTATTAAATATAAATACTTTATTCTCATTAATGGCTGAAGAAAGGCTTTATTTTCCAATAAAACGACTCAGAAGTCATGAAATCTCAAAATTATATGGCATTCTTATCTCTAGTAGATATTACCTTTTTTTTTTTTTTAACTTTTCCAGAAAACTATCCTTGAAAGAACTCCAAGCTACTTATGGCTCAGATATAAGTGGAGCAATGCATTTAATACTCTGATACTCATCCCTCACGTAGTTCTCCGTTCTTGTTTACCAGATAGTAACTAGTGATCTGCCACGCAGCATGGAAGTTCTATTGTGAGTCAGTTTCCCCAAGTCAAAGCTGTTGGATGACTGATGCCCTGACTAATTAAACAACAAGCAAAGGTTTATAATTCTTGGACAAAACCTGTCCCACCCAGAAGGCTACCCTGCCCCACCCATCATGAGCAAGGTGAGTAGATAGGATCAGCAAAATATGCAGCTCAGAAGTATAGGAGTATCTTTGGCTCAAACTGAAACTAATTCAAGAGATCTGCACATCATAGCACCTCATTTGCTCCCAAAAATAGAAGCTGAAGTGAAACATGAATTTCACTTAAAGACCCACAGAAAGCTTCCTTCCCTTCCTCAGATCAGGAATTTAATACACATATCATGTATGCATTTCTCTTTATTCTTCCTCTTCTTCTCCACATCTTCAGGCACAGTAAACATAAGGTTAACAGCTCTGTCTACCTGTCATGGTTGTGGGAAACCACTCAGCATCAGGAAGAGTCCACAGAACTGAGCACTTGACCACAGAGGGTTTAGAAAATTCCTACCAAAAAGTGAGCTTCAAACTTAATACAAAAATATGTCAGAAAGTACAATTTACATCCTGAGGGGAAGTGAGAGTTTAAATGAAACCAATTTAGATTATTTAGGGATTTATTCTGACCTCTATTGACTAAATTTATAAGGTTTCTGCCTTTTTGCTTCTGCAGCTACTGCAGAGTTCCTCCTTGCAAAGTATATTCAAGCTCTCCAGAATTCTGTCCTTCACTAAGTATTTACATTCATACTCTACATGATGAAACATAAATTTGTTTAAAGTACCACCATAACTCGGAGGCACTACAATTTAAAGCATTAAAATACTGTGTTGAATATTTTTAAGGCTAAATTTGGATTTTAAGCGTCTCAGGCTCAGAGTTTCCACTTAAACACATCAGGAAAGATCCCAGTTTTCAATTATTGGAAATGCTTTTTTTTTTTCTTTCTTTCTTTTTCTTTTTCTTTTTTCTTTTTCTTTGTGTGTGTGTGTGTGTGTGTGTGTGTGTGTGTGTGAGTTTCAGAAAACTAGCACAAAAGATTATTTGCTGGATAAGAAAGCATAGGGAGGACTCTGACGGCATGTGTATTCCATTAAATCAAGAATGGAAGAGAACTCAGCATTTGATGGTAAAGTGGTAGGAATACTTTTAGAAAACAAATTTTCCATCACCTGGAACTAGAAGAAGAAACCTGTTCAAATCATGGAACTTAATCTCCTAGCTGCATTCAGTTTTAACACGGATGACCTGGGAATCCATCTGACATGCCCAGTAAAGGAGAGGGAAACACTTTTCTGCTCAAATTCTCTTTGTTGCCAATATGAACAACTGAATGATGCTCCCCTGGACACCAGAATATAAGAAAACAAACAAAAAACCTGTGAGCAGTCCTTATGAGGATTTTTCTGTATTTTAAAAACTTTGCTAAAACTTTCTCATTGAAATAATCTGACAAAGTGCGTAAAGCACAATAGAAGAAAATGGAGAAAATACTTTCAGTTTCTCATGGTGTAACAACTTCCTCATGCGCTTGTCATTGCTCTTATTGTCAGCTACACATGGCAGCTCCTCTCTTTCTTTTAGTCATATTTGTATCAGCTCCAGATGACAGCACTCCAGCCTTAATGATAAATCATAAATAGCTTTTCATTCTTCTTTGCAAAAATGTAATCATTATTAACTGCACCGGCATTCATGTGAATGTAATAAGAGGGTTTTTTTTTTTTTGTAAGAATCTTATGATAATTTTATATTGCATGAATTTCACTTGGTATAGAACTATGATGACAGCTTTGAGAGAATAGATATTAAAGGTTACTTCTATTGTCTTAGGTAATGTTCTGAGCCTTAAATGAAAATTGAGGACTTAATCCTACACGAGCAAAATTTGTGTCAAAATAACTGGATCTCCCTTCAATTGTAAGTGGAATCAAGTCCTTTACTATAATTAATCAAAAACTTTTCTTAGTGAAAGTTAAGTTTGCTTCAAGAAATCCTTGACAGGATGTTAGAATCATCAAAAGTTCATTGACTACCTCAGAAGAGCGCACAACTAAATACATAATGAGAGTTCACCTCATTTTACCATACTTAATAGTGTCGGTAGTGAGGACTGTTCATTTTCATGAGATTAAAGTCATGAAGATATTTGTAAACAATGAAAAGGGGTTTTGTTTCTACCACCCCTAAAATATGGGTTGTTCTGGGTGATCTTTGTTGTATATAAGGGAAATTATATCCACACTCATTTCCTTTTTTTTTTTCTTTTCTTTTTTTTTTTCTTTCTTTCATGAAAGCTCCTTGATGTGAGGAAACGGAGAGAAGGAAACAGCATTTGTTTGAAAAAGTGAGGGTAAATGGCAACGTCAGGATGATGCCTACACACTTTGATGGACGCAGTAGCCCTTACAAAGGCACATGTCTGGTATTTCAGGGCTGCTGAAGGGTTGTACAACAGGCTCTAACAAGAAAACAAGTGCTAGCGCCAGCAATAGTAATGACCTGGCTGGAAACTTCACGAGGAACTCTGCTTTACTGAATCTTGAGATAAGAGACACGCCACCTGCATACACTACTCCTTGTATTCTGCCACCATGTCACCAATCCCTAACAGTATCATTCGGCTCTCTCTGACTTCAAATATATTTCTTTGTGATAGCAACATCCAAATTGCTTGAGAAGTACCTGAGAGTCTGCTGTGATTTAACATAGTATCAAGACTTGTTTAAGTGCTAATAAACGTGGACGTAAACACATTGTAAGAGTCTCTTCCAGCACCCTTTCTGTGCACTGGTGAAACTTCCCACCATGCTCTGGAAGCTTGCCTATCTCTTAGAGACAGCTGTGAGCTGGGGGTAAGGTGCCAGGCTGAGGGTGTACAGGGCAGTGAACCAACAGAAGCCCCCAGCCAGTATTGGGCTGCCTGCTGTCAGCCACCAGAGGTGACATTCAGTCTACAAGAAAAAATAATTAATGCTGACTAACACCATCCTGACCTTCTTCAGGATCTCATGGACAGAAATTTAGAGGTTTATTTCAAACATTCAGGTTGGGTAATTGCAAATCTTGCTTTTTAATTCCAGAGGTCTTGGGAGCAGTGCCAGAGCTGAGCTAGAGGGGATATCATTCATTATCAGTAGTCTAACCTATGCTGAGAGACAGAGAGTCCTCCAGCACCAGCATGTCCAAATTTCAGAGGATGGCTCCTCTGTAAGTCAAGCAGCATGGGTTTCTTTTGTGAAAAATTGAAGCACAGTCTGTTGTGTTATATGAACAAAAACTTCAAATTGTGGTACTTTTGCCATCCATGTTTGATTTGTTGAGTTGCTGTCAGTTGTGGTTCATGAAAAGCACGTAAACTATGAAGGTGCTTCCACCCGCCATCAATACAAAGAAATCACCAATATTTATCATCAAGTTTTTATGCTGTACTTTAAGATGTCATTGCTATCATTACCCAGATCCAAATCTCTTCTGGAAAAAAAGAAAAAAAAGAAAAAATTAAAATAAAAAAGCCAGTAGTTTTATCTTAGGCATTTCAATACTTTGTTCTTCAAGGATATGTGTGTAGTCAGTGAATAGATCCAAATGCCATGAGAAAAGAATGGATGTGTGCCCTGCCCTGGCCCATTACCCTCTTATTCATTTCAATACGCTGCTTGATTTGTAACTATTACTCCTTGCTCAGCTATTTATTTTATGGTAGCTCATTGCAATTCTTGTCATTGCTTCCTCCTTATTTTTCCATTTTACCTGATGCAGCTTGGCATGTTTGATAAGTGTAAGTGGGCCCAACTCAGACTTGGCATCTGCAAGCACAATGCAACTGACATCAGTCAGAGCCACTAATAACAGGATGGACTTGGCACTATGGATGCACTGCAGGTATCAGTGCAAACCGATGACTTCATTACTGCCTTTATCAGTTTCACCCACCACCACAGACTCAAAGCCCAAAAACGTGCTTAGTTTCAAGAAACATGAGAATTTTCTGCAGTGTTTTCTACCTGGCTCCACTGCCACTCTAGCTTCAGATTTCCATTTCTCTTGGTGTTTTCTGCTCTCACCATGGGACTATGTTTGTTCCCATACTCTATGGTCTCAGCGTCAGGACTCGAGAAGATGAGGCAGTTTGAGCTGTATTATTTATCTCACCCACTTTCCATTCAGCAAGAAATGACTCTGAACTCTTCCTCCTTCCACTCTCCCCTGAATTTCTCCTCTCCTCAAGATTAAGAGACAGCAGAAGTAGAAATCCTAGGAATTCAAGTGGTGGCAAAGATATTTTTTTTGTTTGTTTTAATTTTGCGTTACATTTGTATGTCTATCTCTGGTAAAAGTAAGTTGTTTTTCTCACTGAAATGACGCCCAATATATTTATTTGTTAATTTTGAATTCACAATTCACAAGAAAAATGAAATGAAACTCTACAACTGTTGCCACCATCTAGAAGGAATAAAAATGTCAGACTCTGGTCCCAACTTTATGCATTTGTGTATTTCAGTGCTAGCTGGCTTATAGGAAATACATAGGTAATGCTTCTTGAAAGTAATGAGGTACATCTCTTTGCTTAATCTCAGAAGAGAGGAAAAATGGTTGTAACGCTTATGTTTTCAGAGTAGAGGATACATCTTGCTTTATTTTAAGAATCTTTAAATACTGGATTTATCGGGGTCATCATATAAAAAGTGGGAGATCACTGGGTGTGATTTCCTCTCTTCTCTACAATCTACTCTGCAGCATCCAGAAGAATAAGTTATGTGAAATAATTAAATTACTGCAATAAATGTTAGGCATCTAACATTACTTTGTGAAATTAAAGTATAAATGCAGGCATAGAAAGGGTAGAAAACATAGAGAAAAATCTGCAGATTTTACAAGAGGTGTGGACAGAGAAGGGAGAACAAGGAAATTGTACAGACTTTTATCACAACTACTTATGACTTTTTCTGGGGGTTGTATTTCTTTGTACTCTTCCTCTACCCTTCTTGACTCTCCCTATAAAGCATTTTATGAGACATGTTAAGTATTTTATGTAAAAAATAAGTTGTATCACATTGCACTGTAGGTCAAGGCAGGAAGGACACATTGCCTGAATAGCTAGTTAATCTCTTTCATCTTTCTCATGCTGTCATTAATGCTTATCTGTTCCCATAGCTATTGCAAAGTCATCTGTTTTCTCCAGTGGCATAGTGCAATAATAAAATCTTTTGATTTGACATACTAGTTGTTTGTGATGCTGGTTTTATTCATGTTCATTTTGAGATCAGGTTTGTGCTTTCTTGGTTTTATCATGTTTTCTAGATTCTATTGTCTGGGAATGCTGGAGTTTAACTTCACATTTCTGTCATCTTGTATGAGAGTGGTTTGATACTGATGCGTATGTCGTAAGAGGACTTCTTTTCAATCTTACTGATAAAGATCCTATGAATAGTTGGCTATGTTTCTCTGCGGGGTTTTTTACCCCGGTGATTATCTAATAGTCTGTCTCCTGCATATAGAATCCATTTAGGGTTTCCCTGCTTGTTTTATGCTGAAAGGGGAACACATCATGAGCTTTCACATCCTGCTCTGATGGCAGAAGAGACCTTACCTAATTCAGAGTCTTTGACCAGCTCTGAGCCTGCACAGGGAATGTATTTTGTCTGTGACAGTAAAAGGTTTATCCAAACATGATTTAAGGCAAACAAAATGGCTAAGGTTATCAGCAAGCTGCTTTTACATCACTGTCAAATCTCTCTCATTTCAGGATGTCTAAAATTCCTATTTCAGGAAAAATCATGTATTTTATTGCTTTTGAAAAATGTTTCTAATATCGTTTATTATGTATAAATGAGAAGCAGAATGTATGTAAGTGAATTACCTTAAGGAAAAGAATACTACAGCTCTCTATGTATTCTTGGGACTTTTTTCATTTCTCCTGAGCCCTTGTGAGATGTTACATTTTGTGTTGGGGCACCAACAAAACAAGAAATATGATCTGCACCTCATCTATTACTGCTCAGTTATTTCTCAGCAGTTATTCCTCAACCATACAGGACTGCGTGTGGTGCATGTGTGTGTTTATCAATACACATGTAGCTGGAGAAGTCCCAGTGAACTGGAGGGTAAAGAGAGAAATGCTGAACACACTTCTGCTGAAGGAGCTGGAAATGGCCAGCTGACAGGGAAGACTAATAAGTCTTCTTCCAATGTCTGTCATTGCCAAGGAGTCCAAAGAGAAAAATATCCTCTATAGAGTATGAATGAAAAAAATTACACAGATCTAATTTATTTCTTATTCAAAGTTGACACCAAGACTTGAAATGGTCTGGCCACCAGAAAGGTTATGTGGACTCTGTGCTACAGAGAAATAATGCCTGTTTACAGAGAATACATTCAGTTTGCCGGTTCAGGAGTTACAGATACATTGCTACAGGGAGCAACTTTACGTATGTGAGATTCATATACTGATAAATTCATGAGAAAGTAATTTGATCTTAAAATTCAAGTCTGAGCTTTAATAGATGCAGTCATTCTGAGCAAACAGAACAAATTAAGGTAAATGAAAACTAATTTCATATTAGAGGACAAATGTCTGCAAGAAGGAGCTTCTGCCACTGTCTTGTTTGTTGACTTGAAATTGGACTGAAGTTGAATATTTTAACATGAATTAGTAAAATTCATAAATGTAAAGTGCAAGATAAATAAATAACTATAAAGATAACTATTTAAATAACTAAATAAATAAGATTTTTACTTCCACAGGACTTCGATACTTTTGCTCATCCTGACTAACTTAACAGTAATGTCCATATGGAATTCACTCCAAGAATCAAGTGGATATTTTTCCAGTCTGTGCAGTGGCACTTACATATCTTACTTTTTAGAATACTATAGAAGATCATTCTATCTGATTGACTAAGAAGAATGTTTCTGTACTTTTTCTTTCTCCTTTCTAGATGTATCTAGCTGTAGCCTCTCTTCTTCTAACTGCATCAGAGATGTGTAGTAGAACCAATCATTGCTCCCTTTTCTGATCATTTCTTTGGTTACTGTGTTTTAGTATGCAACAAAACAGTAGATATGGAACTGATTTTTTCTTTAAGCAAGAATGATTGTGAGAACTTAAGTCGGAGCCCACAGCACATCAAGAGCATCAGAATGAGCTTTACTGCTTTCATTAGGCTTTTACACAGTAGTTTTCTTTGAATTGACAGTGCATAAATGGAGGAGACACTGCCTGGGGTGCCAGGAACTTATGGCATAATGACACACAAGTATGTAATAAGCAAGTTTACCAGAACAGTACTGGATTTGTTTAATACGCTATATATATATATAATTGCTCGCTTGTTCTGTATAGGACAATATTTTCAGTCTGTCATACAAAGAGAGGGAGACAACACCCCCTCCAAAAGTCAGTATGTACATCTGAGAAGAATTTCATGCCCATGATGTTTCTGAAAGCTGAGCCTATGGGTTGTGGTAGATGATGACAGAGAGCTGCAAAGCAAAAGACTAGGTGTTTCCCTTCCCTCTTCCCCATAACATTTTTTTTTTGCCAATGACTGAGGTGCATTTTGCTCAGCCTTTTTTGCCCCAAGCATAGGGTCTGATAGACTGAGTGGTACTTAAAACATGCATAGGTCATCATCTCTTTGACTTGGAAAAGGAGAAGGAAATGGGCCTCAGCTACATCATGCTGTTTGTGGTGGTTATGCTACATTTTGGCGCTCTTATCACTGTTCAAAGGGACTAATAGAAGTGTCTTGTTCCAATGCAACATAGCAGTAACCCTATAGGCTTGAGAGTTTTGGTTTACTTAAATGATCGTTTTTCATGCAAGTAAGATATATTTAACAACTGTAAGATTAAACTATAAATTAGTGAAATTAGTCTGATGATCATAGTAGTATTTTTGTATCTTCGGCACTGTTCGGGTCTTTCAAATGTTCTGCCAGTACATCTTATTGCAGCATTTCTTGTGTTTAATCCTTTTCTACATATTTTAATGATGTCAGACCAACAGCACTAGGTTGGGTTTCCTTTGTGATAATGGAAATGACTTGCATAATACATAAACTCTGCTAGGTTCTATATTTGATATTTTCTGGATGAACTTTAAATCTAATTTATTTTTTTACTCCAGTGTAATTTCACTTTCTCTTCTTAAGTATCTTGCCGTTTTAAGAGAAGCACTGCATTTGCAACGTGTTCAAAAAAATAGATGTCTTTGAAAGTGCCTGATGCCGATTTGCCATAAACAAGTTACAAAAAGTAGTAGCGTAGCTACTCATGGCTACATTTTAGGAAGCAACAGGCAGTTTTGCAGTCAAGCAACTGTAGTCCTGCTTTCAGGATCCAGTGACCTCAAGGAATCATTTATTTCTCTAAAGAATAAATGGATTTGAGCGTGATGCTTATATCAATAATGATTTTGATTTTCTTTGAAATCCTAATGGTCAAATTAAAAGTAATAATCTGTTTTATTTATGTAGACTGTTATTATCATAAAGCAAAAACCCTGCATATTTAAGCCTGATTTCTTCATGCAGCTATGTCAACTCTGGATGCAAAATAAATTGTTGCAGTTGTTCATTACAGTTTCTATGTACTTCAATACTTAAGAACTGTGCTCAAAATGGAGAAAAGGCATCTTTGAGCCCCAGATGCTAGAAGAATAATTGCGAAAGACTGATAATTGACCCTTATGGAACAATGAGTAGATACTCATATAGATGATCTATATTTAAAGAAAAAGACTTTTAAAATAACTAGAAATCCACTGAGTTATCACACATTATGAATTCTCTCCTTGGCTAAAAACTCCTTGGCTGTTATTACAGCAGCAGGTTCATAACGATGAATCATGGTTGGCAAAGGCTATTTAATCTTTGACTTCAGGACTGTGTTCAACCTTGAACACTTCCATGGCTGTCAGTTATATTTATAATTTGCTTTCTTAAATACTGATATATTTGATGCAATTAAGCAACAACAAGTTCTTCCCATTAACTACTTAATTCTGTTCCTATTCTTGCTCATGGCCATTTGAAGTGACTGCCTGGTACCAAACACTGAACAAAATAGCCTGAAATACATAAGGCAGAACAACACTCAGGAATTATGCTCAAAGAGTCTTATGCACCTTTTGGGCTGTCACTGAAAGAAGGTCTCCAAGGAAAATCTCTTCGCATCACAAAAGCATCTTGTGGTTTAACTTCCTTCTACTTGACTTACAGTTTTAACCTCATAAACTCAGCAGGAGCTGTGTTATTGGTAAGGCAGAGGTGCTGTAGGAGAGCTGTGTACTTAAAAGCTTGCACAGACCTACCCACAACTACTCCTTGGTTCCTGTTAGCGGTGTTAACCTCTTCCTTCCTAAAGCAACAAGATAAGAGAAGTTCGAAGCATTTATGATGCATGAAGAACCTTGTTGAAGGTGAGGGAAAAAGGCAATCTAATGGGTGGGGATGAAATGTGGGGGGAATGCTTAGGCGAGTTCTTGAAGTCAGCTCTTATGTTAATGCTTTCTATATGTTCTATACAGTTCCTCTTATTGCTTTACCACTTCCTCTGGGTATTTGCAAATGTACTTTTATGATCAAATTCAGGTTCTTTTCTCCCTGACATCCTTCCATTTTTCTCTTCGAATCTTGCCTTTCAAACAGAGGCTTCCTGAGGGAAGAAACTCTCCTGCATACAATTGTGTACACACAAATCCAACAAGGATTAGATACTTATCACTTTGGATGGAAAATGTACACCAAGACTTAGTACGCTATGCAAATTCAGCTATGGACACTTAAGATGAGAATATGCTTCTATCTTTGGTAGCTCTGCCTCTGTTTTTTTTTTTTTTTTTTTTTTGTTTGATTATTTGTTTGTTTTTTATATTCAGTCATTAGAGTGAACTATTGTACTGTAAATAAGGCTGTTACAGTAGTGTAAACAGAGCAGTAAAAGTGCACCACTTGATGAGTCAGTATGTTTCAAGCTACGGACCAACCACGAAGTTGTAGAGCATGTTGCAAAATTGCATCAGGCAAGGAAAAAAACTGCAGAATAAGAAAATTAAATCAGAGGGTAATATTTGGTATTTGTCTGATAGAAAACTTTTTGTAAGGGGTGATACCTGTCCCTCTCGTAAATGCTTGGATGGTGTCTTTTCCTCCAGCTCACAGAAAACACAGAAAACACCGTGGATACACCGTGGTCTTAGCAGCCCATTTGATTCATTCCTGCTTTGAATCGAGACTTTCATGCTTTAATACTTTGCTCCAGTTCTTCCCTATGTGCAGCATGTGGCCATTATTGCTCCCCCCCCCACACTCCCATTTCTCTTGTTATATATCTGTTTCATTTTCTTAGTTAGGTTGAATGTGAACCTGGGGTCAAGAACAGACAAGTCAGGTGATGGGACTGAGGTATAACTGCCTTTTCCAGTTTTTTTCCACCACATTGTCTGGGGGTTTGGGAGAACAGACTTGCACACTATGCAAAACACAAAGTTCACAGTTCAGCTGTCAGCTGTGAAGCTCACAAGTTCCTTACAGAGGCCTGGAATTGAAAGCTACCTGATGTGATCTCTCTTTAAGGTGCTCTTTTCAAGGGATGAAGCCTCATTTTGGAAAGTGTGTTGATTATTACCCCTCCATAAAATCTATCTTCTGGAGGTCTTTTAGAACCCTGTAATGAGTCCATCTTGCATGTTAATGTTCACTTTTTTTTTTGTCAGTTCTTCACATTCTTTAGAAATATGCTCGGTATGTATGAAGTAAGGCTGAACTTTGTACTTCTTCAAAGGTGTGGCAGGCACAGAAAAATGAACCAAACACCAGACCTGATCTGTTAATGAAGTGCCCAGTGGTCCAAGCTATCTACATGAACTTGCCTCAGTACAAATATCTCCATTAAGCAAGACTTTTTTTCTTGGGCTAGCATGCGCTTATGCTACCACTGTGCCCTTAATAAGTAGTGGGTCACTTTACCATTCAGCTCCAAGGAACAAAATATATTTTGAATGCAAGAACAGTTACTGAAGGCTTGTAAGTAAGTAACGGAGCATTTACCTAAATGACAGAATTGTGGCTGACAACCTGAATGGCAATGACATTTAAGTTTTCCTGAGACATTTCTCATTCAAATTATGTCACTAGTTTTGAGGATCTCTTTTATTAGTCTTGCTGGCATGTATCTCTATAGTGATGATTCCTTACTGTCAATATAGCCAGTCATTTCTTCTCCACACCTGTTTTGATTGATTTATTTCAGTTTTCCCACACACCTATGTGTATATAAACCCATGTGAATGATTGGTACGGATTCATACTTTTATTCTGAATTATCTTCTTTCATTTTTTTTCCTGGAGCAACTACCAAAGTTTTGTTTGTATAGCGTGCAAACCCAGCCAAACCTGGAATAAAAAAGCTGTAAGCTGAATATGGGTTTAGTACACTGTTGTCATGTACTCTGACAGGCAGTACACTTCTGAGGAATGTTGCAGAAGACCGACAGTCAGGTATCCTCACTGCTGAAATTCACATGACCTTGGCCAGAGTAAATTCTTTGCTAAAGCAGAATTGGGAGGAGCAGCCTTCCAAAAACAAAATATTGTGCCACAAATCTCCCTGAGACCATTGTAAAATTTTAGCAAGGCTTCATGGTGTCTCTCCAGCAGGGAGGGCATTGCTGAAGAATGAGTGATACAAACCATACGAGGAGGCAAAAGATCTTGAGGACAGAAGTGAGTCTTTGTTCAAGCAGGTTACCCAGGGGGGAAATACAGTACATGATGTACCATATGATAAATCCATCATACAAGTTGTTTCTGGATGGTTATATTTACTGGAGAACTGTCTTCATTTTGAGAGGAATTCCTGCCTAGGCAGAGTGCTTGGAAAAGGCCAGCATACCTGGTAGTCTCACTGAAACTGCATTTTGACATATAAGGCACAGCCTTGTGCAATCCTCTTGCACATGGATGAGTTTCACCTTTTCTGAACTACCAGCTTAACACTCATCAGGTCTAAAAAAGGGCAGGAGATATATAAAGACATTGTGTTCTGTTAGGGTTTCTGGAAAGCAGATCAGTCAGGCTATCATCCCGAACTCCACCTATGCTGAAAATAAGTGATGTTGTCCTATTAGACTGTTCTGCAGAACAGACATTTCTCCTCCGAGGCTGGGCACTACACATCTAGCTGAAGATTGGTGGTAACCAGATGAGTGGATGGCCACAGCAGTGCAGGTGGGGTACTGTGTCTCGCAGGAAGACCATTTTGTCTGTTTGAGGCTGCACTGAAGATCTGTTTTTCTGCCTCTGGGTTAAAAGTCACAGACCTTCTCTGGCCTTCTCTGCAAATAAGCCATTGGTTCCTCTGCAGATGTGCAAAGTGTTAAATCCATCCTGACAGGGAGGAAGCACCTTCTACATATGATATATTATTTCCATTGCACAGCTTAAATGACAGACAGACTTGATTCACAAATGCCCTCACACAGTAGCCAATGCAATTAGCTCAGTTCTCAAGCCACAGGTCAGAAGTACTGCTTAACTTGGCCTGGTAAGATTGTCTATGGCTAGTATAGTTATTAAGATATTAGCCACAAGTATTCTAAGATAAATATTATTGCTTTACCAGTCTCAGCCTGCACAATTGGCTTGCACAAAGGTGCTTAAATATTTTCCTTAGTAGCTATATCTGCTATCTTATGTTCCCAATTATATTTGCTGCTTAGCTCAGAAATGTTGATGCCAGGGCTGAGGCAGCGTCATACAAACCACTACAGGGACATACCTACTTGCAGCAGGTCATGAAAGGTGAAGAAATGAAAGTATTAGTATATAAAAACCTACCTGCTCACCTCAGTTCAAAGAGTATCTAAGAAAACAGAAGTGCTGCTCTGCAGCCAGAGCCCCTCTTTCCTCTCCTTCTGATGTAAGGAGAGGATGACAGTGTCTCATTGTTTGGAGGATGAAACCTAATGCTGGGTGTGGCTCTCTGTCCAGGATTTTCAAAGCTGCCTTTGTTTTAGGGTGCTCCAGTAAGGCTATGACCACTTACATGGCAAATCTAGTCTGCCATAGCCCCATTGTCTCTGTGGACGTCACACAACTCATACTCTGTTCTTCCACATCAACTTTAAATGATCCATAACATCTAAATGTAACTTAAAAGTAACTTACTGAGCTGAATCCCTGATGCACTGATTGAAATACACAAAAATGGAGTATCAAATTAGTATGCTAGTGGGCCTAGTTGCCTTAGTTACTAACTTTTTATTCACCAGACCCTTCATGCAGTTTGCCAGAGCCACTGCTTTAACAATGGCTTCAGACAAACTATGGTAAGATGTGAAAAGTTAGAATGTATTTGTTGGGGGATGCATCCAGAAGAGGAAGGAGAGACTTTAGACCACGCCAAGATGCATACTTCTGCCTGGAGCTCTGTAGTGCAGCCTGTATACAATGGCTGATACGTACACTCCACAGAGACTCACGTGTTGGGGTATTAAGAGTATGAGCTGAGTGGCATCCTGTTGAGGTCTTGGATCCCAATTTCAAAGATACTGAGTGCATTTTCAGCCTCCTTGCTGGGAGATGACGAGTGGCAAAAAATCTCAGATTTTTGTAACAGCTCAGTTCTCAGTGAGTGGATGGGGCTGTCCTGCACACTGATCAGCAGGAACAAGGAGAGCAGCCACCATGACATAAGGATAGCAAACACAGCAAGGCATCTGAAACATGATCCAGGACATGTCAAAAGATCTTTAGTCAGGCTGAGGAACATGAACTCCCCCAGGCTCATAGTCAGTTCACTGGATAAAGGAGCTTTTGTTTATTATTATGAAATATCAATGCAGCCTTACCTTCTGTGTGTATTTGGGCGAAATGGTGCTGGAGTAATCATCCACTCAGAAGGTTAAAAGACTAGCATTCATAAATGACAGATCAAGCTTAATGGATTGCCCATGGACTCTCCCTTGCATGGGGTTGTAGCCAAGGATGAGTACAAGGCAGCACCAGGACAGCTTTCAGTTCAGGCACTTGGCTCTGCCTCACACTGTGCATGGTACAAGAAAAAGACCTGCTGCCTTTTCATTTCTGAATGACCCATCTAAAATTTTCTATTTCAAGGGGAAAGGGTATTTTTCAAGCTCTCTAGCCACTTTCTCTATAGCTTGTCATCATTACTTTTTATTTGGACAGAAAATTTGCTCTATTATTGGAGGTTTAGGTCTTTTCTTTTCTTTCCTTTTCTTTCCTTTTCTTTCCTTTTCTTTCCTTTCCTTTTCTTTTCTTTTCTTTCCTTTTCTTTTCTTTTCTTTTCTTTTCTTTTCTTTTCTTTTCTTTTCTTTTCTTTTCTTTTCTTTTCTTTTCTTTTCTTTTCTTTTCTTTTCTTTTCTACAAGAGCAGGATTGTCCACATGGGTGGATGGAAGCTGACCTGTTTATTGGCTTTCATTTTATTGTCTACAGGTTGTTCCCAATTAAAAAAAAAAAAGAGAGCAAAGATCAGTTGTAGAAACAGACTGTTGGCTAGGAAGAACTTCTTTCTTTCACATTTGGGTTTGTGACAATCAGGAAAAGCAAATTAAACAGTGAAAATATTGGGAGAGAGGTCTTCTTTTGTTACCTGTGAATCAGTATTGGTAATAACTTGATTTTGTTTTGAGATTCATCTACCTTCATGTCACTTCCTATCTGTTTGCTATTTTGTTTGTTATTATCATTAGTAGTAGTATACATTTCTTCTTAGAACTCAATAAGAAATAAACAAAGGAAGCCCCGTGAGCACTTATGTCTCCCATTGTATGTAACAATTTCAATTATAGCTAGGATTAGTTTCCGTAAGTTTAATGCATAATTTCTGTAAGCAAGGTCAATAGGTAAGCATTTTTGTACATGCACACCATCCAGGTCATCACCAGAATTCAGGTTTCTCAGTGTCCCCTTTGACTCATGCCTCATATCTTGGAAACATGTTCGCATTTTTTCCTGTCTGTACATGTGTATTGCTTTCTCAGTTTTATGCATTTTTATTGAACTAGGGCTTTATTTCAGTGTTTCTTTATCATTTTAGTTACAAGCAAACATCTTGTCTGACTCGTTTCTATGACATATGTAAAAGTTCACAGGATCTGGTAATTAATAAAAGAGAATCTAAGAATATATTTTTTTAAAAAATCATGTTTAGAATTTGATCATACTCCATTTGTTTTTTCTTTTCCATTCCTGTGGGTGAAAAATGACTTAAAGTCCCTCTCCTTCACCATCACCTGCAGCATGAATTGATATGTAACTTTCAGTATTTTAATCATTCTGCCTTTTGAAGGAGAGGAAGAAATCCATAGCAGCCTTTATTAAACCGCAAGTCAAACCTTGTTATCTAGATTACTCGTGCTGTATACATGTGCCTGGCTAAAAAGGAAAAGAAGACCAAATAAACAATTCAGTTTTATGGCAAGAAGCATGGATCCTGAGGGGTTTATTCATGCAAGTCCTGCCACTTTTTTTTAAGGGGAACTAATTTATGCTTAACAACTTGACCTCTGTGGCTTATAAAATATAAACTCATTTGTAAGGTTTAGTGATTAAATATATGATTGAGAAAGACACTGTCAATTGGAAAATGGTAATGCTTACTATAAAAATAAAGTCTGAGGAGGATATGTACAGTGCTGGAAATTACTACAGCTTGTACAGCTCTGTGAGAAGGTTTTCTGGAAGTCATCTTCCAGCATCTCCTCCTTTTAAGTATCTGGAAAAACTGAGCTTCCTTTATTTTCCTGGATTGTTGTGGCCAGCTACAAGGTCTGCTGAATTACAACCTGCTGATTACAACAATCATCATAAGTTGGCCCCTTAATTGTTCCTGTCTTAAAAAAAATAAAAATAAAAATAAATCTTAAGCAAAACTTGTTTGCATACTATCTAAATTAAAACCAAAATCATTAAAAGACAAAACCAACCAAACAAAACCACTAAACACCACTAAACATAGTGAAGCCATTGTCATTTTCTTTTTAAAGATCAGGTAGACTGTGTTGCTTTAATTCCAAACTCAGACAGCTGCAGACTAACCTCAGAACACTTTTTCTTTAGGAGTGTAAGTCAAGTCCTTAATGCTAATGTAGGAGGGTTTTTTTTGTATTTAATTTAACATACATTTTGTTATCGCTTGGCTCAGTGCCTCAGGAGTCTGAGCCAAAGCTGTTACACTGTAATATCCATGAGGTTCAGTTTTCTCTTTCACCTGCAATACTGTACTCTTCAGTGTAATGCTAATGTGACTCCTGCAGTATAACAAAGAACCCATAATGACAGCAGCAGAGGGGCCTGAATGTCATTTACACCTATTTGCTATATTCAAGGTCAGCAAGAATGCACCTGCAAAACACACACACTGCACCCAGGCTGGCTACAGGAAAATGATCCACTGAGATGTGATTATTTTGAAAACAGATTTTTATATTTTTTTTCTCTTAAAATCTTGAAGGTCTTTGTATGAAAGATCATAATGAGACGTTCAAGACAAGCACGTGCATTTCCGTGGTAACAGTGAAAGAGACACCTTTTGGGACAATGTTAAAGAATAGGAAAAAAAGAAACATTATAAAAAAGTGTGTAGTGTATTTATAAATGCAGAGGCAGAAACCTTATTTCCTGTTGGCACATTTCTTGGACTCTGTTTGGTAAAGGAACAAATTGTTGACTGAATAATAAAAGCAACAGAGTTACGCTGCAGCAGAAGTAGAAAGACTAATGCCTTTGTCTCAAAGAGTGCAGAAGATTCTTTCTTATAAAAGGAATGAAAAGCAAATGGTGGTGTTCTGATGTGATATTTGTTATGAAAGTATATTGAAATCGACACAACAAACACATTTTTATTTAAAAAAATATATGTTGCGTTCCCCCATTTTCATTCTCCACAGCAGTCCAGAAGGACAGTCCCTCTGACCAGCAGAAGCAAGGAAGGAGTTGCACACTTCTGAAAGGAAAAGTCCCACAGCAGGGAGCCATTACTCAGCCCACATTTGACTAAGCACAATTGACGGAGCTACATTAGTGCCACTCACAACATTGGTAGCGATTCCCCAAATCACTCTGCCTTCCCCATACCCGTGACCTCCCTTCTCCCCACTTCCAACAGAGGGTCCAAATAATCACAACTTCAGGAACTCAGGGCAGACTTCAGAGAGCAGATCCTCTTGAATTTACAATTGAGAGAATTTTTAGACGGTGCTCTGTTAGTATTTCACCATACTACACCTTACCTTTCAACAGGAACATCTAATGTCAATTTCAGAGCAAATATTCATATATTCAAGCCTTCAGGTGGTTTTAGAGTACAAGCAATACAAAATGATAACAGAGCTTTCCTCTGCTTTTTCATTTCTCTGTGGATGGAAGAAGAAAAATTTTGAATGACTCAAATCTTATCTAATCTAAAGACAAAGGTTCATGAAAGGTAATCTGAAGTATGTGGATTCAAATAAACTTGTAATTTAAATTTGAAATGGCTTTGTCCATGATCCTTAAGTGAACATAGACCAACCAATGTTTCATCTGTGCAGATCAATTTGTTATCTATCACTGCTCTTGTTTAGAACCAGCACAGATTTGAGACAATGTTCCCATTTGAAAATACAGTATACACTAACATTTTTTTAATTCATACCTGAAGAAAATATCTAGAAAGACACAACTCATGATCTGGTTTAGATTAAACCCTTAGTTATATTACGTAATATAACGTTTTGTTATACTAAATTCAATGCCTACCTCAACTGTCATTTCTGCATTATTATGCTCCACCATAGTCTGTTTCAGGTGCCAGTAGCTGGCATATCTGTCCCTGAATCTGTGATTCTCTCCATTGCTGTTATCATCCATTGCACTATTTCCGTAAACATATAATCATTCTTAGGAGACCGGACTTTGCTCTGCCAAATTTAATGAAATTTTATTTAAAATCCAGGCATAATTTACTGATGAAAGGACAGCAGTATTCTGGCATACTTCTATTGTACAGCATGCTTTCATGAGAATTAGAGGTCTGTTTGTATCAATTGCTGACTGCCCTTTTGGACCTATTTTGTAGAATCATAGAATTGTTTGAGTTGGAACGGACCCTTAAAGGTCACCTAGTCTGACTCTCCTGCAATGAACAGGGACACCTATGGCTATGATCAGATTGCTTAGAGTCCAGTCCATTCCCCTTATGTAAATGAGTTTTCTATTTATGTGTATTTTTATGAGCATGTCCTTTTGGTCTGGGATTTCACTTACTTATGGGCATGATCCTGCTGCAGGAGCTTCAAGATGTGATGGTGACTAGTACTGTATGGTAGGGCTCAGCTTGGTCCTGTAAATAATGTGAAGGAATGTGAGCTAACAAGAGCCAAGGTGTTGGAGTCCAGCAGAAGTGGCAGCATCGCCATGAATGTTCCTAAGACATGGTGTCCTCCGAAAAGTGAAGTTCAGGCAAAGAAAAAAAGGAAGCTCAATGCAGACAAACAATAAGGTTTAAGAATCTGTATACACTGAGCATCAAACTAGAGCTGTACTTAGATGCTTCAACTTCAATATTTAGTAGAACTTCCACTGCATATATGAATGTATATACAATCTGATACAGTCATACAGTAATATTTTTGCTCAAGGGCCATTTTCAGATATCAATGACTTAAGCGCAGCTACAGCTCTCTTGTGCATTACTTTTTCTATTTTTAGCACAGAGCTTTTGTCTGTTTTTCAGTCTCAAGGAGTACTGCTAGTCAATCTGTCTTAGTGCAAGAGAAGTATTTTGTGGTGGTCATAGTGGAGGATTCACTTTAATCTTGTATTCCCCAGGAAACTGCTGGGCTTTATGAAATGAATCTGCATACTCCGTTACATTTTCTGGCTTAATACATGCTGGTAGGTCTGGAAGTCAGATGGTTCCTGGTCTTAATATCTAGATGATCAATTTAGGATTCAGGCATGGTTTGAAAGTAAGCTGCAGTAGAACACTGTATCTGCAATTTAGAATTGTAAATATTTTATCTTCTTTAATGCACATGCACATCTTGTACATTCATGACTAAGCTGCAAAAGGAGGCCGGTTTTCAGACAATGAATGTGATAAGCTTGAATAGCTTCACCTGTTCAAATATCGTTATGGATATTAAAATAATATGTGCACTAAATATCAACTAATATTTATCCTAGTGTCGTTTCTCCCTGCTGGTAACCTTTGTAAACACACTGGGCATTGTAGCTGAACCTACTATTTCTATTCATAAAGCATCATACATCCACTGCATCATTCCTTCTGTGCTGCGACCCTGAATCCATCATGTTGACTCTCTGAGATCTGCAGATTTACGTCTTCCCAGACTTTTTAGGCATTCATCTGTGTTTTGTCATTTCACATACTTTCTAGTGCTTCTTTCTTTTGCTCCCAGCTTCATTGTCTGCTAGCTTTTGGCTTTAGGTTGGTTTTCTTTTTCTTTTTTTTTTGTAATCTACATGAAGACTCAGTGAAGTGTTGTCTTCTGTTTAGACATATATTTGGAGTGGAGTTGTATGCCATTCTGTGTGTTTTAACTGGCTTATTTAAATCTACTTTATTTGAACCTTGATTTAATTCAAATGGAATTTTTACATGACTGACTCATAAGCTTTCATGGGATGTGTCCCCCATGCTCAGCATGTCATGTGTATCAGTAAAAGCACAAAGCTCACCCAGTAATATCAGTTATTTTCCAAAGCATTGTATCAGTACATTCAGATGTTAAACCCTTAAAGACTCATTTGCTTTTGAAAACTAAGATTACCTTTGGGATGACAAAAATAGTAGGTCTATTAATAGTAATACCATAATGTAACAACTTTTTAATAATCTGTAATCAGCTATTTTTTCTCTTCAACTAATCTATGCATCCAAATGTCCTCCCATACTTCACCCAAGATCAGACAGTACTTTTTCCCTTTTTACCCTTGATTCCACTCACTCTACAAGTGCAGTACACAAGTCCTTCACTTGTAGAGCCATCCCTTCCATGGAGGGCATGCTGCCATCACCCTGCATGCTGCCAGGTGATTGTACAGCTGTGCTCACTGCTAGGTTTTGCTTCGTTTGCACAGGTACCTGTAAGGAACAGTTAATCCTAAGTAGCCATACTGAGCAGTTGAGGAAGAGGCACAGAACTGCTTAGAACCAGAGTTTTCTGATCATATCTTGTTAAGCTTCCTGGTTGGTGTAAGTAGCTCATGTCACCTGAAAGAAATGCACAGAAGAGAAAGAATGTTGTAATGAAGACCTTGATGGGCAGGAAAAAGGGAGTGGAACAAGACTGATGAGAAAGCATGCCATGAAATCACCGCAGAGGCCCAGACAACCACAAACACCAAAATACAGTACATTTTTCCTAAAAAAAAAAAACCTGAATGTGAACACAGCCATGTGGGGCTATGTTGGCAACAACAAATCATTGCTGTCAGAATGCAAGATATTTTGGTCCACTTAAATGATCGATTAAGTCTATATGAGCACAGTGTATTTACATAAATTATTAGAGAATGTCTGTATTCAAAGAAGAATGACAGAATATCATGATGTCCACACCCCTGCCCCAGAGGAATCCAGTTGTGACTCAAAACTGAGGTGAGAGGACCTTTGAGCATGTTAGATTTGTCAGCCTACAAATGTAGGCAGCTGTTTATTGTTATTCTTTGCACTTTCTTGGAAGAAATAAAATGCAGGCTGGAACTTCAGCACAGTGCTGCATCTCCTAAAACCCACAAGGAGAAGAAACCTCTGAAAGTTTCATTGCGATTTTTATTTTATATTTTATAAGATGCAGCAAGGTATGGAAAAGAAATCACAAATAAATGTTAAAAAATGGAACAGGAAGACAGATCATATCTGAAATTGAAAAATAAGTAAAAGTATAGTGATATGCATTACTGTAAAGGATAAAAAAACTGAAAATCCGTTTACATGATTAGTTGGGAAGAACATTGTTTGCCTATAAAGAGTAATTATATTAGATGTTTAAGGGACAAAGATAACAATAGGACCAATTTACTATGTAGGAAATTGAAGGAAAGACCTGAAAAACTGATAGCAGAACAGAGCAGAAAGTTGGCCTTCCTGCTGAAGTACAGCTTTGAGGTATGAGAGGATGGTGGAGTCATCATTCCCGGAGGTGTTCACGTAAAGGGTAAATGCGGCACTGAGGGACACACATGGTCTAGAATGGTTACATGCATGGGCTGATGGTCGGACTAGGTGACCTTAGTGATCTATCCAACCTTACTGATTCTATGATTCTATGTTTCGATCTAGTGCTCTCCCTCCCAACAACAGGCATATTTTGGTGTCTTGTGTAGGCAACGTGTTTCAGTTCTTCACATTTCTCTGTGTAGACATACTCATTTATAAGCATAAACAAAGGAAAAAAAAAACAAAAAAAAAACCACCTTATCATAAAACAAAAGAAGATCACCAGTGCGCTGATTCTTTGACTTTTTCTCTATTTATTTCCTGACTTTTCACATGTGTTTACTTCTCAAGCCCACACTCCACTGTGGAACAAGTGCTCCATCACCTGAAGGAATGATCCCCTGGCAGGAGCAAGGAGGAACCAGCAATAGTTTCTTGTGGGGCTGAGGGCTGGGCTTGGCCCCATATTGCTTCAGCAACAGAGGAGAAAGCAGCTCCTCCATCTGCATCAGCTCCACACCAGCCTCCTCAGGAACAGGGCCCTGTGTGCTGTTCCTGACACTGGAAACAAGGAGAATGAGATGTTGCATACTGTTGGCATAGTAATGCCTCTGTCAGCAAAAGCTACATCCCACTGTCCTTGTCTAACCTTTATAATACAAACTATTTCTCCACACCAAGGCACAGATCCTCCTGCATGCAGAGGGCTGCCCTGTGCAGCCATACAATACCCTGAGTAGCCTCACCACTCTGCCTGTTTTGCTCATTTCAGTACAGTTGTCTCCAGTCCAGCAGAAAATGTATTAAAAGAAGCTTTTCATGGTAGGAACATTTCACATCTAACTGTCTTTAATATAAATCTTTTTTTTTTTTAATGCATTTTCATAATGCTGGCAGACATGGAAGTCTCAAGCAGAATGTCTGTTCCATGGGGCTCTCCCACCTCGCACCCCATCAGCTGGCACGAACATGGGACTGCTTCTCCAACGTGCCTGAGGGGATGGAGTCGTGCCAGGGATAAAGGAGCAGGAGCATGGATGTGATTATGGACATGCAAGGACCCTAAGCTGAAGTCTCCTGCTAGGTACCCAAAGTACCAAGATGCTACAAAACCCAAACCCAGCTTATCCCTGGAGTTCATGGTTCTTAGGATATCACAAGCACAAAGTAAAAACTTGATCTTCCTGTTAGGAAATGCTTACATCTTGTTGGCGATTGGGTGTTTGCATTCTTTTAAGTCTAAGTGTCTTGGGCTGAGTGATTTGGAGAACAGCTTGGGATGGGAGCGGTAATGAAAAGAAAGGGAGGGGACTACGTCTTCCTCTGCCATTCAGTAAACCCATCTTTATGCTAAAATGAATATTGTGATTAATAATAATAGCAGCTTTTGACTGTTTTGAACAATTGCAATACTAGAAAATGAATGTTTCCAAGTTTCTCAGAAGAAGAAAGATTTAAGGGGGAAACTAAATAAACTCAGAACTGAATTTTAAACTATGTATTTACAACTATCAATGCTGACTGTAATCAGGAATATTCAAGCAATTCCGTACCCTGACCTTATAGAATCATAGAATCATAGAATGATTTGGGTCAGAAGGGACCTGTAAGATCATCTAGTTCCTAGTCGCCTGCTATAGGCAGGGACACCCTCCTCTAGACCAGGTTGCTCACAGCCCCATCCAGCCTGGCCTTGAACGCTTCCAGGGAGGGACATCCACAGCCTCACTGAGCAATCTGTTCCAGTGACCCACTACACCCACTGTAAAGAATTTCTTCCTAATATCTAGTATAAATCTACCCTCCTCCAGTCCCAGAACTCACAAGAGCAGAGTAGAGAGGCAGAACCAACTCCCTTGACCTGCTGGCCATGGTTCTTTCAATTCAACCCAGGATATGGTTGGCCTTCTGGGCTGCAAGCGCACGTTGCCAGCTCACGTTTAATGTTGTGTAGTACTTTCCCCTGGCTCCTACTCTGCTAGGTAGAATATGTTTTCTATCTTAGAATCACAGAATCATAGAATCCTTGGAGTTGGAAGAGACCTCTGAAAGCCATCTAGTCCAACTCCCCTGCAATGAACAGAGACACCACAGCTAGACTAAGTTGCCCAAGGCCTTATCCAGCCTTGCCTTGAAAGTCTCCAGGGACAGGGCATCAACCACAACACAACACATCTTAGTCTATGAAAATTTGGAAATCTATATATGTTGACCATTATAAGCACATGCTGGAGTACCAACTGAAAGGGGACCAACTAAGAAACTCTGTTGTGTTTATCAATATCCCCACACTATTCCTCTCATGGATTGGTATGATGAAGAACTCTTCACAGATGTTTTCTTCAGCCTATTTTATCTAATTTCAGAATTACAGAATTACATGTTGCTTTTGCAAAATGAGCTTTTACAGGGAAAGTCTCTTCTCTTTTTCACACAGTAACTTTGAATAGAGGAACTATCAAAATTCCAGAGAAAAGAGAATCTGCCTGACAAATGATGTCTTAATGTTTGATCAAATTCAAGGCATTAATGGTATCATGCAGAATAATTTCTGCTTTCTTGAAAAACAGTGCAGTTCATTTAGACATTGGAATTCCCTGGAGATTGCCAGGGGAGTGCAGATTATTAATTACAGTGTTCTCTCATTATCTTTCGTTCAGAACAATAGTGCTCCGGAGGTCCTGTGGAATCCTTCTCCCCTGCAAGGTGTCGGGTTTTGATTAAGCATCATTTCATACAGTTCATTAACAATGTATCTTAAAATGAGCTTTTGATTGAACATTTTTATTGGGCATTTAATATAATTTATGGTTTCTGTTGAAATTTTACATACAACATTTGCCAAGTTAGTTATTATATATTTTTCATTAAACAATGGCATTTTAAGTTTTCTGAAAGGTTCTATTTTTTGAGAAGAGGAATAGATTATATAAAAATTGATTATGAATGCAGTATATCATGAAAATAGCCCTCCTGGCTATATTTTATTCCAGTGGAGCTACAGTACATAGGTGTACAAGCAGGTCCATTTTCAAGCATTTCATTTTGCACTGCCAATATGAAAGCCAACCTTTAAGCTTAGTTTTCCAATTTAAAGTGCTAATATGGGGGTTGTTTGGAAAGCAAGGCCTCCTATTTCATTATGTTGACCCACAGTGTCAGAGGTGGATGTTTGTTGGTGATATGGCAGTAGGGGTTGAACCTTCCCACCAATACTCCATTACAAGTTGTTGCTGTGTGACGGATAGCAGCAGAGGGGCATTCCACAAAATGGCATCTGACATGGAAGTGCGCATGAATCAAAGGTGCGTCAATGAATTCTTCAGCACCTGGAGGGGATGTTTTGCCACAAGTCAGCTATGTAAAGTTTGTAAATATTCTTGGGAGTACTGTCCTCAAGCCCAGTTGAACACTTTGATGCAAACACAAGGAAAAAGATCTTTCGGTAGACTTACTGGGAAGTTCAGGTTTTGTTCTAAAGTACTTTGGGGGACACTGAGATCTGGGGCCTAAGAGTGGTAAGGTAGAATTACTCTGCATCTCTCTTGCACAACTGCCACATTAAGACAAATCATACATTGAATGCTGAGTGGGTTTCAGATCAGCCAGGTAGAGAGATGTACTTATATCCTACAGGTAGGGAGCATTGTTCCAGACAGGAATCCTGACTAAAATGTCTTCTTTGTCTGTCTGCGAGAAGATTAAAAAATATATGTATTTTATATGCTGAAATAGCATGTATAGGATGTTCAGAGAGAGAGATACATTATAGTCAGAAACAAATTATTAGTAGGAATTTGTGTCCGGGGAAATTATTGGAATTATTTACACACACATGCAAATATTCAGGGAAGCAATCCAACACTGACTGACTGCTATAAGTCTGCTGGGATGAAACAAGAAGTCAAGTTTTCACTCAAAATGCTCAGAGCAAAACATGCAAAACTCATCATAACCTTTTGCTGAGCCTTGAGACAGCTTAGGGAAAATCTTCCATAATTTTTGTCTTTTACTTGGACCCTGGACTTTGTGGTTGCTTGTTGGATGGGAATATTAGAATATTCAGCACACTTTTTCCTTGACCCATTAAGTATTAGAAAGCACCAGGAAATCTTGCTATAAATATTTCCCATTTAATTGTGTGTTTCCAGAGGTTGAGATCTTTCAGGATCTGGATGCTTCCTGTCCAAGCCAAAACAGAAATCTTTTTAAGAGATATGGGGCCCAACTATGTCATGCGGGTTCGGTTTAATGCTCCTGCCATACGTGACAGGAAAAATGAAGCCAAAAGATTCTGCGGTGCTTGTCTCAGAGCCGGATCCCTGTTTTATTTTCAGTGGACTCCACATTCCCTATGCTGAGCTGTAGCATAGGAGTCCATCTCTGCTGCTGTGAATGGCTCCCATCAGAGACAACCCCAACTAAGGACTTTTACTTTATTGGACAGCCACAGTTTTCTTTTGTGCACATGGATGTAGTGATAGTTACCACTCTGGGGACATTCATGTAGTCTTGCTCTTGAACCTGGCAACTCACAGCGTGCTATTCAATCAACCTGGCAACATTTCAGAGAGTTCTTCAATAAAATAAGCTTTCTCGCATTTTCTGGTTCCATTGTGCCAGTTTTGAGTTTACTCCCTTTCCCAGGGTCACTGTGATATGAAAAATGTTTTTTTCTGATTTTTCCTAGCTACTGGTAATGCTGTTAATACTGCTGTAATTGACCGAGATGTGGAAATACGTATACTTATTCTAGGGTTTAGTACTGTGTACTTGATAGCACTTTATAATTCAATTTCTTTCTAATTAATAGTGCAGTCAGCTTTCTCTGCTCTTTTCAGATGATTCATTGCATAAAAGAAAAAGAGATGAAATCACTTAAAAATAGGAAAACATAACTCCACAAAATGGATTGTATTTCAAGCTGACAGTGCTCTTTTTCCTTCCACTGTGTTCCATTAATAGATGCAATAGATATATATATTCTGTATTATTCTTCTCTGCCGGATTTTCTGTCTCTTTTCTCTATCATAAATTTCCCTATGTTCCTCACTCCATTCACTGTTTTGGGTGCAGCAGCCTATTTCTCATTCTGTACATAAACTCTAGTTTCTTGCTTCCCAGGGCTGGGAATCACTTCCTCCTCGAACACCTTTTCCCTGAGTGATTCTATGAGTCAACCATTGCACTAATCCCATTAAAACAAGCTTAGTTACTTTGTTTTTAATTGAGATGCTAAGATAAGGACATTCCATAGCTGATCAGTGGCATCATCTTGCTTGGTAACCTTTGCCTCTCCTCACCCTGCCTGCTCCCAGCAATGCTCCTTCACGCCACTTCAGGCTTTAAGTTTAAATTTCAGACAGCTCAGAGCAGGGACAATTTCTTCATGTGTGCCCCACAAAGCGACTGGCGTGCTTTTCAGCATGCTAAAGACTATAAATAGTTTTTAAGCAGCTCTTACACTTGTGTTACTTACTATGTCAGCAAGTTTCTGTTTAAAAAAATGGCTGTCTTACAAAGAAACAAATTAAACTGGCAGGTTCCCCTGACTAGGAAACTCATTACTGACCAACACCCTCCTATGTCATGTGGGTGTGCCTGTGTGTTTGTGAAGCCCTGAAAAATCCAAGGCAAGGTAAAAAGCACAGCAGTTCAAGGAGACACTTCAGTCTCAAATGGTAGGGCTTGATGGGTGCAAGGCTAAAAGCAAGCTGGGGCTGAGGATTTTGATCTTTAAAGCAAGCACTGCAAACAAAACGTGAAAACAGTATTTGAAAGAGTGGAAAAACTGAATATTTGGTATTCCTTATTTTGACGGGAAAAACTGAGGCACATAACTCAGAATCTGGTCCAAGGCAAAGTCTCTGCTCATGTGCTGGCTGGTTGAGGGAGTATCTCTCCTGTTCACCATTCCTGCTCTCCCATTTCATTTCCAGCTGGGGAAGGGACAAGTCTTTGCAATTTCCCACATGCCTGCCCAGTAGAGGTGTTCTTTCCTGTGGACGCAGGGTGCCTGGGGAAGGGGCACACCTGGGCATTAGCATCACTTGGGGCTGAGCAGGCTTTGGAGCAGCAGATTGGATGGCTCCTTCTTGCACAGCCATGTCACCCTTGTTCCCCCAATGGTAAGAGTAGCACGAGTTTCTGCTATGTCCCTAAGGCAAGGAACAAATGGAAAGGTCAGAAAGGAGTTTTCTGCTTTCATCCCAGGGTAAAGTTTGTTTTTCCTGGTTTGACCTTCATCTCCCGGAAGACCTGATTTTAAGTGCTTTGATTTACTTCCATAATAAAGTGATCGATTAATGTTAAAGGCAGGCTTTATGAGGCCTGTCCTCAGACAGTCTCGGAGCCTGCCACAGCAAGGATGTTATATTGCCACGATCCACAAAAGGTCACATGGAGGGAATCAAAGACAAGATAAGTGATGGTTTACATATCAGAAAAGCTGTCTGTAGTACAGGCAGGCAGCGTGGAACATGATGTCTCCCAGGGCTCTGTGCAGATGGTATGTAGTAAATATAGCCTGAGCTGCCTCCCCAGGACCTAGCAGTGTTGCTGCTGTGGTTGTTCAGGGTTTTACTTTTGAACAAATCTGTGCCCTGAAAGTGTGTGGTATATGGACAGCCCTGCTTAAAATTTGACAAATGATAAGATCTGATAAGCAACCCCAACAGGTTGATGTTGAGGATCCTGTTTCAGGAGCTAAGATTTTGATTTCTTAAGGTTGTGTCCTCAGTTAAAAATCTTAGTTCACTTTTGCTTTCTAGCTAGGTTTCACTGCAGGCATTTTTCCTTAAAACAGACAAGCAAACTGAGTAAGCAAAACAAGAATCAATACAAAACGTCTGTGTCAGTCTGTGTCTGTATGTCCTAAAGGGTAAGTTGCATGCTATGAAATGGAAAAGCAAACATTTCTGAGTTTCCCAGTGTAATTACAGGAGAAAATTGTTTAATCTTGCTCCATTTTCACTATTTTGGCTTCCCTGGGGGTGCATAAATTGGGTGGCTGTGCTGGGAAATCCCCTCAGAGCCAGCTGCTCTGTTATCCTCAGAAGAAGGAGATGACAGGGTACATGGGTGATGATGCACCCCTGAAATCAACTTGCACAGCCTGGCCAGCACCAGCCTAGCTTTCCCTCTAGGCTTAAACCAAACATGTGGGAGAGCTTCTTGTCTCCTTCAGGGTGGTTGTCCCAGATCTGCTGCTAACAATGAAAGACTATATATAATGGAAGGTTTTGTTTTCATTACAATCAGTGACAATAATGAAAATCCCACAGTATTTTACTGGCCAGTTTCAAGCCCCTGTGCAACATCAGCCATTAGATCTGAACATGAATAGCTGGTGCTTTTCACTCAGGAGCAAGTGGTAATGTCAAAATTGTTTCAAGAATGCACTGACTGCTGCTGGTGTTCAGTGATGGGAAACTGAGGTGCTGACATGCTGGCGGGGACCTGCTCTTAGTGCCCTTTATCTAGAGGCACTTAAGACTGAGGCAGGTAGTGCTGCCACCTTTGAAAATAAATTTCTCATACATCCACTTAAGGGACTTGGCTGTTGTGATCATGTAAGCCTGTGAAAAAACTTGTCATGGTAGAAGGAAACCAGCTGAGTGAGAAGCTTGTTATTAAAGGCTTATCACTGATAGGACTTTTCACATGGCAATAATGTGGTAAGACTGAATATGGCAAAAGCATCTGTATTTCCAGTTGGGTGGCATCCTTGGGAGAGGAGAAGGGAAAAAAGGAGAGAGATCTAGGAGGAAAGATTAATCTCAAAACACACAGAGTAAAGCAGTCTATGGCAAAGCACTGACTGATGCAGTCTGCACAGAAAAAATATTTGGCAAAATGCATACAGTGAATTCTTCAGGGTCCTAGTATTTCCTTTTTATTATTTAGAGGACAAATAGAATTTAAAGAAAAAAAAAAAAAAGATCTGCCTTTACAACATTCTAATCACTTATAACAATTAAAACCAGCTCATAAAATTGTAGGTAGAGCTGATGAAAAAACTCACATCACTTACTAAATCCAATACTTGCCAGCACAGAGCTGCAGCATACATTATACTAATATTTCCATTCAGTCAAGTTTTAGAGCTGACTTGATTTATTCTCTTTACATCTGGGGTTTTCTTCTATTGCCATCCCAGTTCTTTGGAGTTGCAACCCGTTGATATTCTGCTTGTTCCAAGGGAAACTATATGCATATTAAGGATCCAAATACAAAGCACATTTCTCTCTGTGTTCAGTGTAACCTGGCTAGACAGTACAGTTGGCAGACACCAGATGGTTGATTGGAGTCTCTAGCCAATCTCTGCAATTGCCGAAGCCTTAAGGACAAAACAACACCAGGGAGATGGATTTGATATGATCATGAATCACTTCTGGGACCACAGCAGATAAGTTAAGATAGGAGTCATGCGGGTCACCTTCTCGAAGCTCCTTCTGGTACCAAGTGCAAACAGAGACAGGAGAAGATTTATATCAGAGGGAAAACGATGATAGATGATGTTAGCAGAGTAGTAAGGCGTATTTGGGATTTACTGAACATCTTCACACAACGTTTTGAAAGGATCGACTAGCAGAAGCTTATGAGCTTTTCAGAATCAAAAAAAGGCAAATCTTGAGGTGGAAATAAGGAAAATGAATGGTTCATTTAAATGATATAGCAAGTGCTTCTAACAAAGTATCAGATGGATGTTCAGAAATATAGAATGAGGGATGTGGAAATGTCCCCATGAAAACTAGGTGGTTATTATTAAAAAATCTCCTTGAGCAGCCATTCAGATTATAAAATGAATTTCCTGCAGCTGTACTTGCATCACTTCTTCCACTTTTCATAAATTCTTGAGCAACTGATCTTTTTATATTCAAGATTTCATGGATAGGAGCAAGCATTAAGCCTGCACACTCTAGAGCCTTATGAGTTTCCACCACAAAGCATACTATTTGTGCAAGAAACAGTTCGTACAAACAGAAGGAAAAGGTTTCTGAAGAACCTTGGTTAGCAAACAGAGCAGATTTCAGTGGGTATTTTATGACCCGAACAAGACTCCGACTTCTGTATCTACAAGTATTCTTGTACATAATCATTTTTTGTCATTAGGACAAAAGGAAACTCAAATTTATATTACAGATACTGCCAAGAAATTTATAGTAACATACTTTTCGTATGTTTGATGCCTTGGACCAGGTTTTTAAATCTCAGATAATGTGTTGGTTTTTTTGTTTTGTTCTGTTTTGTCTTGTATTGTTTTAAGTATCTACTTGTCAGGCACAAAAGTGCTCCTGTCTTCATTACAGAAGGTGCACTTCAAATTAAAATTGCAGCTAATATTCTAGGGTTTGCCTCACTGTAGCTACCTGAAAGAATGCGCAGTTCAAGTACAGGCTATCTAATAGAATGCTTAATGTCAGACAACAGAGTAGGGCTTTATTTACACAGTAAAAAGACTGACCTTGACTGAAGAGCAAGTGATTTGTTCTGCTTTGCTGGATAAATGAACTCTGAAATTAAGGAGATCATAAAATGATCACTGCACAGAAACAAATGTCAGAAGGAAAGTAGATTCTGGATGATCCTACATTTTCATTTGCTCTAATTTCTGTACTTCTTCTGTGTGACAGCTTGAAGGGGCTTGCTGCAGCGGGCTGGATGAATTGCTGGGGGCACAGCTGTTTTGTGCTTACTGTACATGTACTGTACCTGGAATTTCCTCCTTCGCTGCTTCCTATTGTGCATATACTCAGGCAAAAATGCACCTTTCACTTTCAGAACATTACAATTTTTCCTCTTTATTCCTTACTGAATCACCAGAGATGAGTATACCAGTCTTCCTAGAAGTTAGTATAGTCTGTACTCACACTACACCCTGTGCTCTGAGTATGAGCTGGGAAGTATGGAAGGCATAGCAGGCTATTCACAGCAATCTTTAGGGCTTTCATCTTGTTCAGAGATGTCCCAGGACAGAAATCACATTCAGTGAAGCCACTGACTCGCTGGAATATGACAGATGGAGGCAAGCACTGGCTTATGGCTGTGTGGACTGTTGCTACTCTAACACAACTTGCTGATGTAAGCCAGGAATCATATTCTATAATAATGAGTACCTCCCCAAAATTCTAGCCAGTGGATAATACCTGCTCTTGTACATCCCTAGAAGAGGAAAAGAAATAGACAAATGTGTCCAAAAGCAGAAGTAAGCAGGCTGTACTGAGAGAAGATTGGCACCCCTAAAGCATGACATTATTGTGAATAGAAGGATAATATGCAATCTCGTCATTGCTACTCTTGACTATTAATGTTTTTAAAGTATAATTGCTCTTTATGAATGTGCTGCACCACAAAGGCAGAGAAGATATCTCTGCCTTCCCAGTTGCTGCCTACCATGCTGGCTTTCCAAATGCTGCAAAATGGTGCCTGGTCCCTACAGACTTGGTGGAGTCCTGCCAACAGACTACCTGAAAGAACAACTTCTACCTTTTCCTTACCAGCACCCAAAAATAATGATCCACAAGCCAAGTTGGTTGCAAGTCAGGCACAAACAGTTCTACCTTTGGATGTTGCAAGCCTTGTATTTTTATCTAAGATGGGTGTTAAAAAGGCCCCTTGAGAGAAGAGTGGGGTAATGATCTGTGGAACAATATCGTCACTTCCTGGCACTGAAATATTCACCATAGTACTTCTTATCTGCAGTTCATGGTATTTTGATTGACTCTGTCTGAAAGATGGTACGTGCCCAGCTCCTCTCAAACCCTCCTATCATTGCAATGCTTAGTGGTCCTACTGAAGGGGTGCCACAAGTAAAGGGGAATTTCCTGACAATGAGAAAAGCTTCCTTAGACCATGTGCAATTTATTGGTCTAGTCGAGTCAATTACAGCCATGACTCACCTTCCAAAATATGCAACTTGGCTTTCATTATTTGCACTCACACAGAGCCAAGCAGTTGGACCCATCCTTAAGTTTCAGTCATCTCCTTGTGCTATACTTGAGCAAGTGATAGTTCAGTGATTGCAGAATGGAAAGGAGGAAGATTTCTTTAATTACTTTTCTGTACCTCAGTGTCTTGGATTCTATCTATCTGTGTTGAGTTGAAAATGTTTCCCATAAACTGTGCAAATATGTGTCTTTTTGCAGCTTTTCTTTGACATTTGCAAATATAGTTCCGTTTTCCCATCTCTAACTTGACAGTCAATCAAGAGCAAAGTAACAAGAAGGGAGGACAAGATAGAGGATCAGGGTATGCAGGCAGAAAAGGAATCTAGGAAAAAAAGAAAAAGAAAAAGAAAGGAAAAGAAAACAAAGGGAAGGATGAAACACGAATACCTTTGGAAAAAGAAGAAGATAACAAAATATTGTTTACAAAGAAAGAGAAGGAAGAGAGGAAGGGAAAGGAAGGGAAGGAAGGGAAGGGGAAGGGAAGAAGGAGAAAAAAAGGAAGAGCTATTTGAACCAACTTATTTGCTTTTCCCCATCATGGTCTATCTCCATCTCTTTTCTCCTATTGCCATGCCTCCCTGCCTTGCAGATGATTAGCTTTCTGACCCATAGGCTTCACTTGCCTCTTTCTATTGAATATGAATTTGTAAAAGGAGTTCAAGGTGTACGTATGCATGCTCACCATGCAAAGCATGGCTAAAACAAGCTGCAGTGTGAAGATTTACACCAAGCACAGGAGACCTTCAGGAAATGTCTGCTGATCTCTCCCGCAGCTCCCCCGTGGAGACTTTGCCATGGTTACTTACTGCTTGCAGGTGTCACCAGACTCCCTTGCTCTGCACTCTCACTGAAGTCAAGGAGATCTGAATCCAAGAGCAGAAGTTGGCCTTTAAGATTCACTTCCATGTAGCATATGTTGCAACATTGTACACCAAGAAATGTAACCAAGAAGATCCGTGGTATTTACAGTATGCTAAAATTTAACTATTGCTGTGGCCTTCAGAAGCCTGTGGGACACATCCAAAAGACTGCCCATGTTTTGCTTCATCTGACACTAGGTAGGACTCCTATTGCTGTGGAATGAATGGCGCAGTATGAATAAGGATTCAGGTTCTGGTCCTGTGCCCGTTACCAAGCTGAGATGGCCAATGGTGACTAATTTCCTTAATGAGCAGTGCAGGAGACGTAAAATTGAGTGGAGTGAGGGATAATGATCTATTTTTTAATTTATTATTTTTGGTAGCAATGTCACAGAATAGGCTGTTATTTTAAGAGACATTTAGCAATTAGCAATGAGTTTTCTTTCGGACATCCAGAGGGATGAAGTTGAAGGTGATACAGTGAATACAGGAGATTGCTACAAAAATATGTGGGTCTGTCACACTTTAAAAAAGATATAGCCTGTAAAATTACTAACGCGGCAAACAACATAGAGCACATCTGATGAATTTTAAAGGACAGCAATATACTGTCAGTTATCTTCATCATTCCTCTGCCTGAAAATTCCTTCTTTTAGGAGGCTGATGCTCCCAAAACAGTGAGGTAATCTTCATCACAGACAGGAGGTGCAAGATTCTGCTCAAATCTGGTTTTGTGTCAGTTTCTGCATTTCCAGGTGAGTGATACTACCCACACGCCTGTGTCCATACATTCTCCTGCCTGTAATGCAATTTTGCAGTAGCAGGATTAGAACAGATTGCTGGCATTATGGCAGCAAGGATATTGTTGGGAGTAGCTTGGCAACACTTGCAGGTGTTGTGACGCTGGCTCTTTGCTCAAGGGCAAGGACAGGGAGGGAGTGCTGGATACAGAACAGTAAGAAAAATGATGTCAGGAAAGTTCAGAAGATGAAAGCAGTGACAGTAAATAAGTCTGAAATTATTTTAGGTTTACATACTTTAAGTCCTCTGTGACTGAAAACACAGCCAAGAATTGCTTCAGCAATATTCCTTCATAAATCTGCATAATAATCTCTCAGAGGGGCTTTGGTGAAATTACAAGTATTCATTTACTAAATTGGGTTCAGTGTCTGTATCATACACTGTATGAATATTCAGTGCCATGAATTCACTCAAACTACACTGAAGTTAGCATGGTCCACAAACTATCTCAGATTATAACCCAGGTAGAAAAGTCTTTATTTAATATATATGTATCCACAAGAATCTGATAAAGAAACTTTTAGCAACTGAGAACGATGGTCATAAAATCACAGGTCTTTGTTTTTTAGCAGAGTTTCTGATCTCATGTCTCTGAATTCAACAACACATTCTTGCTAGAAAGGGACAAAATATGAAGATAACTGCCATTCAGATACAAGAAAACTCTGCTATTGGGAGACTAATAATAGAAGCACTGGATATACAATACTTTGACCTTCATACAAAACTGTGTCTATTCTTACACTGCTTAGAAAACTTTACAGAGAGTCAGAGTCAAATTTTGTGCTGTGAGCTGAGATAAACTGTAATTTTGTACAATTCTCCCGTGCTTCATATGCTCAAACACATGAAAAAAAATAAAAATGCATAAAGTAAATCCAGGATAGCAAACATCTGCAGGGTAAAAATTCTCACCATAGTGTTAAATGGATTGAACACAGATTACTTATGCTCTCACTGAGCCTTCTCAACCCACTCTATTTACTCTTGGCCTGGCCTTGCCTGGGTAACCCAAGCTGTCCATCCCTTCCCACCTAGTCGGTTGCTTTGAACATCAGATGCTGTAGCAATTCCACAAAAAAAAAAAAAATAAATAAAAAATAATAAATAAATAAAAATAAAAATGTAATTCACATCTTGGATATTTCTGAAGATATCTGTAGTAAATTGAGACAGAACCAAGAAGTCACTCAGGCCACACACAAGGTGGAGCACTTCAAAGGCAAATGTTCAGTGGGTGGTGTCTATGGGCCAAAAAGCACAAAAGTGAAATGCAGTGCAGAATGGTAGTTATTGCAAACTGCTCCAGTTCATAGTTTTTCAATTCCTTACGTCAAATAGGAGTTCAAGCCTATGTCCTTTGAAGGTGTAACTATCCAAGGTAGTATTTTTGTCAACACCCATTGCGGACAGAGCAGTAGATTTTCTGTCTTTGTTCTGTATTTTCTTTTCTACTTGGCTGCTTTCCAGGTTTCATTTACTTCCCCATCTCACACGGCATTGCGTTACTCATATTCCTGATTCACCTAGAGTTTAAGGGGAGGTGAATTCAATATTCAGTTCACAAATCTGCACTACTTCTAGGGATTGTTCTTGCATCCTTTCCAAGGTAAATTCTGCGATTTATACTCAAATTGTGCCTCTCCCTTGGTATTTCTGCTGGTTATTCTTTGCCTTCATTCATTTCATTGCTTGCATTTTCACCAAAGGTCCAATTTTTGAGATAAAATGGAAGGATGTTTTAAAGGAGTATACATTTCATTATTACAGGATATTTAATCTTGATATCACTTTCTTCATGAGGGGATTCTGATGCCATGACCGCCAGTCTTGCCAACTTTTCTAGTAATAAATTCATTTCTATTAAGTCAAGGTGTATCTGTAATATCTTGACACGTGTGTATCTGCTCAACCTGTTTTCTGCTAGCAGAATGGACAATCACCACAAAAAGGGATGCAAAAGCCACATTAGAGCAAGTTCCTCATTCATTATCATGCTAAAAAGAAAAAAATGTGCATGATGGTATCAAAGTTCTCAAAGGAATTTGTGAATCATTCAAGGAAATGAACTGTCTGTAGAAATGGGCTGTCTGTAGAGTGCTCCAGGAATGAGCATCAGGAGAAGCTGGAGAGCAGGATCAGCTCACGGCTGTGATTTGGAGCACACCACTAATCTGAAGACCAGGTAAGATCATTCTTCCACTGAGTGAGGGTGAAATGGTAAAAGCTGCGATCCAATTCCACTACAGAAATGGAATTAAGGAAAAAATGCAGTTTATTACATGGAAGTTTTCTTAAACTGTTGTCAGACACACACACACAGAATATCAAACAGTCAGTATGGCAGCTACTATGACTGATTTCTTCTGTTACTGAAGAGCAATCACTGCCAGCTGGAACAATTAACTTGAGCCAATGACCAAACCTTTGGAAAAAAGCAGTCACATGGGGAAAAGGTTAATTAGTAAAGAAAGCACACACTGATGACTTTGATTTTGAATTATCATCCCTTCAGTTTTTATCACTGTCATCCCCAGAACTGCTCATCTATTGTTGCACAAAGTCAGGAGAATCCCTTAATTTCAAATTGTTTGTAAAGCTGCAGAAGAGTTAACGGAGATTTAAGCATCCAGAAGCTGTTTCAAAGAAGGATGGAGTCTAGAGCTTCCTTGCAGGATCCTGATTGCCAATTCACCTTGTGCTACCTTCTGCTTCCTCCTTCTCTCTCTTCTCTTCCTCCTTTTTTTTTTTTTCTTTTTCTTTTTTCCTCCCTTCTCTCTTTTGGTAAAGATATCTAGAAACTTTAAATGTGATAAAGGAAGTTGATGGTCATTCCACTATTCCTTTAAACAATTCTGAGGTTTTGTTACAATTTAAAAAGATGTTAAGTTTTTAGGTTCTTTCCTCTGAAGAATGACCCCCAGCTAAAGCTGGGTCACTTTCTCAGTGGCTGTACTTGCCAGGTTAGCATTCAGAAAATCTTGATGAACAGAGATCCTTTGCACTGGTTGCTCTTCATTCATAGAGAAATCCATGATCTTTTATCAAAGAAAGCGATGCCAAATCATCATGGGATATAAACACATTCTTGTATTCAAGAAGCAGAAACTGTAAGAATCATTTATAATATATATCGTGGTACTACGCTGTTGCTTAGCAAGGGCATTGATTATGCTCAAGAGAAGTTTGAGGAACAGCTTTCTTTAGTCTCAAATTTGCGACAGTTCCCCTTTGAGTTGGCAGTACATTAATGGAAATGGAAACTTGCCTCATTCTAAATGTCAGAATAATAGAGCACCAAAAACAATTCAGTCATGTCTTTCAAACCACGCACATATGGTTCAGCACCAAATGTCACTATTCTTCCTCACTTCCTTTCCATTTGTCACCATCTCTGTTGATTATCTTTGTTTGGGTTAAAACTTTGATGAAGACTCAGTGGGAAGCTCACCTTGACAGTAATTAGAAAGCTTTTGCCAGATATGTTTTATTGCTTGATGCATGTCTAACACAGTATTTTCAGGTGCAATAGATTTGAAATACTTACATATTCCAGAAAAGTTTGCTCTGATTCTTCCCTTTCTTTGAGAGTTTCTTTCTGTCACCATGCTGACTCCTGTAGGACAAGTTACACCAGCAATGCCCAGTGAAGTGGAAGTAACGTTTTTTCCCGCATTTTCTCTTGCCAAACATAGAAAATGTGTAAAGTAGCTAGGAATTACTCAGACGTAAGATCAGCTTTTTGAAATTATAGAATTGCTCAGGTTGGAAAAGACCTTCAAGAACATCAGCTCCAACTGCAATCTAACCATAGTACCCTAACTCTAACAACATACTGCTGAATCACATCCATGAACACCACATCCAGTTTTTAAACACATTCAAGGATAAACATTTTTCATCCTTAAAAATGCTGAGATGTTTAACACCAAAATAGAGTTTTCCTTAAGAATGTTTGTTCTTAAGTCCTGTCTCTTTAAGCAGTGACATTTTGTGACTTAAAATGGTAACTCAGGCTATCATTATTACAACAGTTATGGTATTGTCAAATGCTAGCTGCTTTCCAGACTTACAGGATGATAATTTTCCCTGCCCTAAGAGCTTTCAGTTTTGAGGTAGATGTAAAGCAACAGCTAAGACAGACAAAAGGTAGGAGAAACAAAGAAGTGGCACAGGCCAGAGTTATAAATACAGCATGAAAAAACTATCTCAAGAGACTGATAAATCCTCCAAAAAAATAAAATAAAATCAAATATTCTAGAGCTGCAAAACACCCCAAATACGCACTATCTGACCAAATGATTGCATGTTGTTTTCTGTTTTCCCTCTTTCTTTCCAGAGGATTTGGTCCTCATTCAATCAGCAGGGAGCATCAATTTGATGATTTTTCTGTGGAAAAGTGCTGGAACATATAAAAGTAATTGCCTCAATACTCAACGATTTATTTATTTATTTATTTATTAATATGGGATGTAAAGGAGATATTTTCTTCTGTCTTCTTCCTGATAAACAAATACATCGAATAAACTCAACTAGAAACAAATATTTGCATTTAGAGGGTTTTTGAATGATTGAAGCTTCATCCATCGATAAGGGAGAAAAAACAGAGTTGTATGATAGCAAATATCATTCTTTTTTCTGAACATTAACTATTCTCTCCTTCCCCCAGTGCTTTAGAGCAGAATGGAAGGTACCACTAGAGATTATTTTACTAATCCTTGCTTTTTCTTAGATGCTTCTACCAGTGTGTTGCTGTAAAATTCAAAAAAGACAGCTGACTTAAACAGGAATGAGCACGTGCAGCAAACCTGCTTAGCATGAGACGCAGCTCTGAGCTCAAAATTGGTCTTTTCTGGATATCAGACGCTTTGCTTCAAACTTCTACTAGGAGAGTTCATTTTCCTTTTCATTTAGCTGTTCTCTTCTTTATCCGAACCACAGCCTGAAAAAACTGCATTGAAGAGTATTCCAACAATTGTAGGAAAAAAAACTCTTGAATTCTTTCCTTTTCCACTCTTATTCAAACATATAAGGATCAGAGAATTTTATGCACATCCATACCACGTGCAAAACCTTTCAACTGATGAGGAGAATGACAAAGTATTGTCTGCTGTTGTTCCAACCATGGAATGACATCATGGAGGGAGTGGGATGAGAGTGAAAGTCTCATTGATACTGTGGGGAGTAAGTGCTATAGAATGGGTAGGACGGGTTAGGGTAGGTAGGACTGGGTCAGCCAGCTGCCATGCTGCAACGTGATGTGAATGTGTCGAGATGGCCAGGAAATTCCCTTCTGTGGAGGAAAGGCAGGAGAAACAGTTATGATTAATATTTGCACAGACATTTTGTTTTGACAACCAACCAGTATAAGGTCATTTGAGTGAGGTAATTTATAAATAACATTCACCCTCATTGCATTTCCATCCTTCAGTATGAAGAATTTAGAGCAGCTGAGAAGTCAAGCAATTGTTCTCAAAAAAATAAAAGTGGAAAGCAGCACTATAGAAGTATTCTCATCATATATTTCTGTTAATGTGGGCAATTGAACAGAGATTGTGTGTGATCTAGTTATGTTAATCCATTATTCCAAACAGCAATTTGTTCCATTTTAAAAAATGCATGAAGAATTGGTTCCCAGCAACCATTTTTAATGACTATTCCCTTTCGTAAACCAAAGTATGTTAATTTGTTTCTTTGTGTCAAATATTAACAGAATTATAAATAAAATCAAAAACACAGTACTCCTCTTAGAATTCAGTAGATAAGCATTCTTTTCTAGCCTGACTCCCTTTATACAGAGAGGTCATTTACATAATTTGCAGACATCCAAAGAACCTACATCTTCTTTTAGTGATACAAGAGTCTCTAGTAGAAATAAAAATAAAGCTGAAATAGTACATACTAAGTTCCTTGAAATTCAGTGAGAGGTCTATTACATTCTGCTGAGAAGGACTGTCAGAAGCTACAGCACATGCATCACAAAGCTTTTAAACAAAACATCTTTCACTTCTCCAGGAAACAAATATCAGCTGTACTTCAAAAATTATTTAACAAAGCTGTTTCATGGCCACTGTATATCAGCACTTATTGCTGTGTAAATTAAAATAGCTAATCAATTAATACAGAAGTAATTTTATTACTAAATGGATAGCGGAGGTACAAAAAGCCCTAATTAAAAGCATTGTCTGCTCTGCTTCACAATAATGATTCTCTAAGAACCAATGTTATTTTTGAATTAGCTTAATCACAAAGGAATTAAAGAGAACAAAATTATTTGTATGAAAATAGTGCTCTAAATGCACAGAGGCTAGACAGAAAAAGAATCCAGAGTCATTTCTATCTCTGATCAACTGGCTTGTCTAATCCATTTTACTGTGGATAGTTGGCCTGACATAACTTCAGATTAGTTTAATAGGGATTAAACTGGCATGAAGTGTATAAATCTATGAATTTGCAAGTACAAACATGTTTAGGAATTCATTTATCTGTAAGGGCAGAAGGAAGGGAGAAAGTTCAAAGTGAAATCTGGATACATTTGTAAACACAGATAATTCCATGGGAAATTTGGAAAACAACTGAAAGCCATGCAATTTCAGCAGTGAATCCTTATGACTTCAGTCAGTTTCTTTGCACAAAAAAGCAATTACTAAAGTCAAACAAGAAAGACCCCAAGATGCGGTGCGTGGAGAACTGATGTAGAAGTCCTTAGGTAAACCTACAAGTCCTGTTGATTACTGCCCAAATAAAGCAGACCTCTGGCATTCAGCTTCCTGAGCTGGCATGTCAAGCGCATAATGTCTTTAGAGCTAGAGCTGCCAAGAGAAAGGGACCAGAGACAGCCAAATTATGATATCACACCAATAAAACCTCATCGTAGTGACATACATAAAACACTCTGTAAATTGCTTTTTGTAACTTTTAATTTATTAAGAGCTTCTGAACTATGTTTTCATTCTGTGACATGTTTTCATTTACCTCTCGTATCCTTCATTAATTTGTTTCCTGTTTGAGAAATAATACCACATTTTTGGCAGTTTGAAACTGCTGAAAAAATATATCATACCCTACATGAGGTAGCTTGCCAGAGAATCAGGAGTGTGTGGTATTTTGAATTGCTAGGCTGAATTACAGTGAATTATTTGACTATTTGGTTTGCCTATTATCAAGGTTGAGTCATGAGTGCTGTCTGTCATGCTGCTGTTTGCTTATCCCTAAGCACATATTCAGAACAGTTTCTGCAGCTGAAACGTGGGGCCTTGGAGAGTTTGGAGATGCTGGATTTATGCTCTGGAGGGTGGTGCATGGACCTATTTGCTGGGTGTCTGGCAGTGCTAAATAAAAGAGATCAGGCACAGTTTTCTCCAGCATTTCTGGGAATGGTGGGGATGTACTTTGAGCAGATATAGCTCAGAATTCAAACATTATTATCCCGCTCCCTTCCCAGTCACTATGTTTCTTTGCCATGAGTTTATAAAGGTGACTCAGCCATTCTGGGAATGGGACCAAAGGCATAAACGGACAGAATAAAACATTAAAATGACTATAATATAGCATCATGTAGCGCTGACACCTCAGGTAACCATCCATAAGTCAATTTCAGAAGCATTTATGCTTCTTTAACAGCCTGCTTGGCACATTTTTCCAGCTACGCCTGCACAAATTTTGGTTCAGCCAAGAGCTGCAAAGTTCCTGAAGGAAGCCTAAACTCCCTTCCCAGCTTTACCCATCTTTACCGTCACCCCTCAAAACTTCTTCTGCATATTTGACACATATTTCATCACATGCTGTGACTGACTTTATAATCCACAAACTAAAAAGCAGTCCTGTATCAAAGCAGTAGGTCTATAACTTTGAAGAGCAAAGCAGCGAAAACTTATTACAGGTAGAGTATGCAACTACTGAAAATATATAGCACATACAGAACCCTACAGCTATTGTACTCTTTCACTCCTTTACTAATACAACGTCTTAGTATTATCTGTGACCTAAATCATAAAGGTTCTTTGAATATTTTTAAGAAATTGAAACGATGAAGAAGTGCTTTTAAAAGTAAGGAAATCAGGTACAAACCCATTTGCAGTTTCATTTTCTTTCCATTCTGCCAACACATAGAGCAGTGGTCAAGAAGAGTGTTACTACACGTTTGAAAATGACCTTTCAAGGCTAGGCCATTCATATGATATTAATATTTCCAAGTTAAAACCCACAGGAGCAGAAGGGAGTGTTTGAATTGAGGGACACTGAACCTAAAGCAACTTTAGGAATGGATTGATGGGAAGGGCTTAAATGCGCTTGGGGAAGATTTCTCACAGTTCATGCGGCAGACAGGGGGAAAGATCTTACAAAAGGAACAGGGGCCAAAGGTTTTGTGATGAAAACTGGGGCAGAGAAGAAAAAGCTTATTTTTGTTTCCTTCTGAGATATGGCTCGATTTTGACATAAAAAAATATCTGCTTCCTGCTGTGTAGGAAGCTCATACCATAAGATCAAAGAATACTGTGTGTGTAGCTGCTAGCTCATATAGATTTTAAAGGACAGGCATCTGGAATTAAGAAAGTCAAACCCTTGTGCAAGCAAGAAATGAACAAATGCTCTATGCTAAGAAATACTTACCTAACAAGAAGAGCTGGAGCCTGATTTCCACGTGTTCAAGAGCAACCCTAGGGAACCCTGAGGGCTGTGTTTCCACTGTGGTGGAACCTATCCTGGGATGTGCCACACTTCTGCTGAAATCTAGTGATGATGGAGTCACTACAATTCCATGATTTTGCTTTTCTGTTGAGAGGGTACTGTAAAACACATTTTAGTCAATCCTTTTCATCTTTCTTGTGCACGGGTGATGTTCACTCTTTATATTAAAGGTAAAGAGTATCTTCTAACTTCTTTTTGGGATAAGTCAATGAACACTGAAAGAATTTTATTATTAAGTCCACCTGCAACAGTCCATCAGAAAAGGGCAGTGCCTGCTTGCTGTTCACCAGAGGACCAAAGCAGTCACTGGAAATGAAACCAAAAGAGAATTCGTGATCTCCCTAACACTAGGTTTCACCTCTAAATACAAACCAGCTTGCAGCACAGTGAGAACTGCTCCCATAAGTCACACTGAATTTCATGCACATTAACAGTGCTGTGCAGGTACAGAGAAGTTATGATCTATAAGGGATATATCTATAAGATATACATTTGAGAATCAACCCTCTGGGGATCCAGTCACTTTCCTAGCAAATACTTAGACCTTTCTATGCACTGTTGTCCTGGAGTTTGGAGCAGTTATTTTCCACAGTGCTGTGTGACACCATTGAGGATTGAGGCTGAAACTCGTGTGGATTTCTTACCTTCTGGTCCAGCTGTCTTCCCATCTCTGAGTCCCTGTGGGCATTGCCAGGTGTTCTGGGAAAGGGTATGGGAAAAAAAAAGGTAACACACTCCCCTTCTCTTTCCGCTTATTTTAGACTTCCAGTAAGGAGGAGATTTACACACACGTCCTGAGAGACTTTTATTGCTAGTGGTTAGGTGTACTGCATGAATATATTTTCTTTTCTGAGTGCCTTTCATATATCAACATGTCTCTCTATATGTATTTTGCCACCTTTAAATCTGCATTTTGTTAATTTATACTGTCAGAATAAATAGCAAAATGTGGTTAAGTTAAGTTGCTGTCTAGGAGGTTGTTATCTTTCAGATTCGTATAACAAATTCTTGTTTGTAATTATTAACTCCATCGAGATCATTTGAACTTTTCTCAAATTGAGCTGACAGCATTTAGTGCTAAGTGCTCCATACATGATTCTTGAAGGCTGAATCTGAGTCCCTCTCACTTTCTCTCTTTTCATATGTTCTCCCGACATTTGATCTCATGTAGATACTCATTCCATATTTTAGAGTTTGCAATTTCCTTTCCTTTTTTTTTTTTTTTCTCTTGATGCCAGAGTTATTCTGTTCTCTGTGGATATAGTTATTATTTTTTTTTTTTACCAAGAAGTCAATGAGCACTTGCTGACCATGGTATAATTGTTCTGATTATTCATTATTTGTTCTGTGCAAATGATCACTGAAGTCATGTGGTTCTTTAAACTTGATGGGACAAGTAAAATAGATGTGTAAGTAATTACATTTATGACCTTTGTATTATTTACATACATTTGTGCTGTGGTACTTTATGGTGAATAAGACTAATTTTTTTCCAAAACAGTCATGTATTTCAAAATATTCCCAAATATTCTGTCACATTTCTTATATGCACAGATAGCCACAGAATTGGATTCTGAACTTGCCTCATTGAGGGTGACTTCTAATCACAGAGACAGCAGTTTCTGTTTTACTTCAACCACGTGAAAATGTCATTGCATTTTAACTGAAGTTAAAAGTGAACAGGATTAATTACAACAATGAAGTATTATAAGAACAAGAAATAGTGAGAGAAAAACGATGCATTGCACACTAGATTTTTTGAAAGTAAAATTTCAGAACCTTTCCTAGAAACACTGCCCATTTTCTAAACTTTTCTGATCACTCTTGTCTCTGTGGAAGCTGCCATATTACTTACAATCCACAGTAGGAAGTCTGGATTTATCATGCAGAACAGGACTGGGAGAGGGCAGAAACCTATTCACATTCATAGGAAACAAGGGACTTTGAAAGGTAAAGCTCTGCTTTGAAAAGTCACAATGTAAAATGACACTTTCGTCCCTAGTTTTTCTACCTTATCTGCATTCAAAGATACATCTGCTGCCACTGGTGCCAAAAATAATTTTTAATCACCTTTAAAACTTACTAACCCTGAAGAGCAACACAGACCAAGAGGCTGAGTTGTATCCTACTCCTCACAGTTCACTATGACAAGGATAACTCCCTACACATCTCACTCAAAAGAACAGGTGAAGACATCTGTGCATACCAACCAATGGCAACTGGAATGTTCAGAGGTTGCTGAGGGTGTACTCTGAAGAAAATAGGACTGCTCAAAAACAATTGCAAAAAATAATCTAACACTGCAGCTCCTTGGTAAAGGTGATAATTTGCAGGAAGGAGTGAGGTGCTGTACGACTTAGGTTTTAACTGGAGCTTGTCAGGCTGAAAATTGAAAACAAAGGTGTTCTCTATTTTCCTTCCCCACCCCGTAAATTAAGCAGATTTAATTTGAAGGTCCTCAATTTTTTCTTCTACATACATACTACGTAGGTTTCTCCAAAAGTAATGCCTCCATGGAAACTAAATTGTACTCACTTCCACTGTTTGGTCTCCATCAATGTTCAGCAAGCATAAATGAATGCAAATGGGTGCAATTTCTTCTGCAGGGAGGAATTCAGTGACACACATTTGCTCTATACACACTTCTCTTTCAGATGTCATTTTGTCAGACTGCACCTCTGCTGCCAACTGTTGCACAGTGATAACATGATGAAATATTGGTGGGAAGGTTCAGCCTCTATTATCATACTACCAACATCAGCCCCTGACATTGTGGGCCAATTTACTAACATAGAAGGCATTACTTTTGTAGTAGCCCTGGTATATAGCCTCTTCTCCCTTCCCCAGTATAACGCTTTTCTGCTTTCCAGTATTTAAGTTATAAAGGTCTGCTGTGCATCAGGGTAAGGATGGATACTGAGAAGTGTCATGGATGAGTCAACACTTTAGGCAGAACAGAGCTTTCATATAAGACCTTCAGAAAAACAGAAATAAAAGAATCACTTTATTTTTTTTTCTCTTTTCAATTGTAAATGTATTAGAAAAAGTAATGAGAACTAATTGTCATGCAAGGACCAAGATATTTTACAACAGAAAATATTTGCCAGATTTTTAATCTATCTACCTTTGGCTATATGTAAACAATAACAGAACAGTAAGCTAAGCCCAGCTAATCATCTCCAAAAGGGGATTTTGTAATAGCTTAGAACAAGAAGACTTACAACTCCCCACACTTCCAGTATAGAGAGAGCATGATTAACTTTTTGCAACTTCATATGCCTTCTTGATGTAATTGAAGACAGCTGGTGGTTGCCCTAAATTGTATCAAAGGACCATAGAAAAGCTCTGTGCTTCACTGTGAGAGCCTCTACCACTGTCAAAGCATCGTCATCCTGACTCATGAGTCATTCTTCCTTCCATCCTCCTGGGGAGGAGAGGTCTCACTGTGTGAATATTGTGCCCTCATACACAAAGGCTGAACAAAAATCAATATATTCTTCAGAACTGGGTGAGATTTGAAACTGAGATGCTTTGCTGCCCTTTTCCTTCAGATGAGGGGGCGGGTTTGTACTTGCAACCATCTTTCCAAGCCTCAGGCTCCCAGATGGCTAATACTCCTTCTTGTTGTGGCACTGACTACAACCTTAGCTCAAACAGCCTTCCTTGACTCATCTGCAACTGAATTGTTATGGGGCATTGCCTTTCTCTTGGTTATGGCTTTTTTTTTTTTAGGTTTGTTTAGGGTTTTCTTGTTGCTGTTCCCCTCGCTATTTTCACTCTTTTGTTATGCTTTCTGCACTTTGATGATTGTGAGTGGAGTTCTCCATATTAACATGATGAAGTGGGAGCCCAGTGTACACACTGTATGGGTCTATCTTCTATACCTGTCAAATACGTGCAAATATCTATTTTTCTGTTTGTTATAACATTCTAGAATAAAGTCACAAAGATCAAAAAGAATGTGAAAGAAGACATGGTACACCATATACAGAGCTCCTAAGCAGACAGGACTACTTTATCTTTTTAGTGCACTCTGTTTCTTAAAAAATAACTGTAAAAAATAACAGATTCCTTCAGTGATCCTTCAAAATACTGTTTCCTACACATTATTGCCATAAAAGAAGCCCATCTGATTCTGCTCTGGCTGAATGTTACTACTGTATTTGTTACCTAGAAGGATGGGAAAACACAGACCAAAAGTTTAACAACTATTAGCACAGTAGGTACATCTATGGCTTTTATCACAGAATCGTAGGGGTTAGAAGGGACCTCTAGAGATCGAGTCCAACCCCCCTGCTAAAGCAGGTTCCCTACACCAGGTTGCACAGGTAGGCATCCAGGCAGGTCTTGAATATCTCCGGAGAAGGAGACTCCACAACCCCCCTGGGCAGCCTGTTCCAGTGAAAGCAAATTGGCCACATTTGTCTTCAGGAGACAAGCCACAAGTAAACATGACTAATTTGTCAGCTGTTTCTTCATGATTCTCTAAGTAGAATTTTTTCCTAACAAATGAATACATTTTCTTGTAGAAGTGTACATGCAGGATATTTGAATGGTAAAAACGTGATAATTAAGACAACATAATTTGAAAGGATACAAGGACAATTGGTTTTAACTATCATATTGCTATGTACTGCTGTAATGTGATGGAAAATACAGCAATAATAGAAGGGCAGCAAAGTCCTAGGCTGCAGCAAATAAGAACAAGCCCAAACACAGCAGCCATGGACACAGAAATGAAGGAAGAAAATTTTCTTACCTTCAGAAGGCCTCAGATAGGGAGGAATCTCCAGCAAAATACCCTTACCTCCACTGCCAACCTTAAATGAGATCTGGAATGATAGATCTTGGCTCCACCCCTTCCAGTCACTAAGGTGCATTGCATGTACCTGAGCTCCCCTGGGTTGGCCCTGCCTTCCTACCAGGTGCTCCATCACTGTTTCAAGCCATGACTTAGCATTTCCTCTACATGCTGTCTAATAGATTGCCTTTTACAGACAGTTAAAATATCTGGTGTTATCAGCATTTCAGTCTGAAGAGATTAGGTCTATCATTTGTAACATGAACCAGAAAGCTTGCAGAATTAAATAAATGGGTTTTCTTTTCTAGAAACTAGTGATCAGAACAGCAAATATTCAGTCCATTTATGGGTAACAGGAGAAGGATATTGCTTACAGATACCAAACTGTCCTATTGTACATCAGAAATTTTTTTATTCCTTGTCTTTTCTTATTCCTTATTTAAATCTTGAAACCATTACTTTCATCGCTGGATATAATTGAACTGAATATAATTGATACAGTACCATGACGCTATTGAAGGTAATTCAGCCCAGTCAGGTTTGGTTATCTAAATTCTCCTTTGGTTAAGGCAGCCAGGGTAAACTGTCTTTGCAGTCAATAGGGAGAAAATGGTGTTTTTTTGGTTACATGCATCTCATCTACTTTAGGTGGCTGCTTTGAGATGAGATGAATAGTTCTCTAGACTCGTCCATAATGCCTGTATGCCATCCAACTGAAAGGGGAGACTAGCTCTTCTATAGCTATGTAGATGAGTCTTTCTTCTTTTTATTCTAAGTAGCATAATTAGTTGATGCTTATCGGATCCTTTCAACCTGAAAATGCTGTGTATGGGATTGTACTACTCCTCCCCCGTGAGGATGCTTGCAAAATATGCATGGATTTAACAATTATTTGTTTTGAGGGAACAATTAAGAAAAAATGTATGGGATGTCCAATGCACTGGAAGAAGCTGAGTTAAAGAAGTTTTAGAATATTTTGTATATCCAATCTCCATATATGCATCGACAACAGCTTATTACAGTTTTTCCATACCATGAGATCTAGGCTTTCTGCCAGAGTACTCTTTGGGTATGTTTAATAAGCAGCACCTGGAAGTACTTCCAAGATCACAGATTGAGTTGCAGAGCCCAATGCCACCATCATTTTGGGGGTCAGATTTGTATATATACACTTCTCCCTTCCTCAGTTCCTCATTTCTTGGGGGAAGGAAACCAGCCACATAGAGCAGATGGAAGTCATGACAGTTTGGCTAGGGATGTATTGAGATTTAGGCTATTTGGAATGGTGCATTTATCAAACGATTCAGACATATGCTATGTGCCAACTGGTATTTAAAAAGTACACCTCAGTGTAACAGAACAAGTTTTGCTTCTTACTTAACCTACCTCATATTGTTAAGATCAGATAATAAAGACCAAATACAACCTGCATCCCCCACTCCTTCCCCCCCCACCCCCTTTTTTTTTTTTTTTTTTTTTTTTTTTTTGTGGATGATGAGTAACAGGGATATTTCTTCAGTAAACTGTTTCCCCACTAAACCATTTAGGCATCCTGTCCATTGCTGCTTGTAGAGCACACATGAAGCTATCATTATGTTGCATGGAATGATAAATATACTTTAAACAGTCACATTTTTTCTGTGCTTTCCAGAGGATGCATTTCACAGGCTGTGCTGCTTTCCATTTTGTGATTGAAAAAGTGATTGGAAATGCTCCCTTGTTCTCCCCTAGTCGAGGTGTGGTAGTAATCACAAGTGAGAGACACTAGAAGCAGCAGCAAAAGGAGAGAGAACTCCTCTGGAATCAGACTGGACAAGACTGAAGTCACTGAGAGCCTTTCAATTTGCTTTAAATGGAAGTGTAGTAGTCTTTGAGATAATAGAATACATTATGTCTCCCTTAATCTCCTGCACGCGACATAGCTGCAGTTGGAGGGAACTGTGTGCAATAGTTTTCAGCTGGCAAGGATCATATCATGCTTAGAGGGAATCTTATGGAAGATTTCAGGGGAACAAAAATGCTCCAGATTGACTCTTGTCGTAATGTGGTGGAATCTAGACTCACTTTGCAATTCAGATGCAGAATTCAACATCCACAGCTTATTTCCTTGGCATGCCTTTGTCTTCCTTCCTTTCCTTGCAGTTTTTCTGAGTTAACTGCAGTTCTGGGGCTGTTGCCTAAAGCTCTCTACAAAGGCTCTGCTGTTGTTGTCTATTGAGGCTTGAGAGATTAGCACCTTAAAAATTTACCTTCTTGATGGTCAGTCTAAGATGACTCTAAGATGATGTTATGTGCAAAAGTGCAAGTTGACTTCATGGGCTAGATAATATATGGTAGATAATATATGGTAAAACACTGTGTGCTGAAAAAATTTTCCCAGCTGTTCTCAGAGCAAGGCTCATTGTGCAAGATTCAGAAGGAATCACATTACTTTTAAGTTACGTGACATCTCATTGTAAAATGCTATGCACAAAATCCCTGTGTACCGCTATTATTAAGCCAAGGGTTACTAAAAATAATTGTATGTATCACATTCATGGCATAGTATGTAAGTAACATACTATATTAATGTGTTTCTTAGATGTACCTATGTTATTCTTACTTAAAGGTAGCCACTACTCAATCTTAATCTATCATTATGCGTTATTTATACATGATATATTAACCCTCTGCCTCTTGCTTTCTTTCCTTGTTTAGTACTGTGTTTTTTTTCTTGATGGCCATTTCTAGAACCAGAAAACTGGTATTTAGAAGAGATCAGACACTTAGTAGAATTTGGTTTTTATTTAACACTGCAGACTGGTCTACCAACAGACAAGAAGTCCAGAGTTCTTGCTCAAGATACAATTAGATCAGTGGTATTGAAGTAATTTAGCCATGTTCAGTACCCACATGCTCCTGTCTTGCAAAAGTCCTCTGGGACGATGTGTATCCCATAGAACCAGGCACAGGATGCATGGATGGTGCTGGCTCCCACAAACTGTGGCAAAGATCAGGATGATAAAGCAGAATAATGTAGGTGGATGTTGGACCTAGCACAGCCTTTTACAAGTTGTGTCTTTCACACTTGCAGTTTTATTAAAAGCAGTGGAACAAGTATTGCCTGTCAGTTGAAAACCCCCATGAGCTGCATTTACAGGAACTAAAAATCTACATTAGCACATCTGAAGACTTTTTGTTTTGAAGTCTGAGGGCAATTAATGCATGATGGTACCTGTACCTTCTACCCAAAGCTGAACAAAGAAATTGCAAATTGTCTCTATAGATCAGTAGTCAGCCAGCCAGGCCCAGAACAAATTTAGGCAGTGCTCTCTGGTGCACAATCAAGAGCAACCCCGGACTGGCTGGTCAATGCTCTTACTGGAGCTCAGGTATCTAGGATAACTGTCTCTATCGTTTCTCTACCCATATCTCCCATCACTTAGCAGGTATATAGGCCATAGTGTGTAGATACCAAACTGGAAGAGGGCTTTGTTCTGAAATACCATTTTCTTAAACTGAAATCTCTGATCATTACCATTTTTTTTAAATTTTTAAATTTTTTTAACTTGTTTTCTGGTTGACAACAGAATTACCATGCCACTGCAATGGATTTAAAGATATTGGCAAGATATGAGTGAGACAAGTTTAACTATAAACAAGGCTTTTTGCTTTTGCCCTTTTAAGGATCTGTCAACTGTGCAAGACCCTTCCATCCTCAGTGCATCACTGAGCTTCACGCAGAAGTGCAGCACACTTCAGAACTAGATGGGTGGGATTACCCTTGTTTTGAAGAAGGCCATTTGGCTAGGTGAAGAGGAAAATGACAGAAGATTTAACACTAGATGCCTGTCATTTTCCAGGGACATTAAATCTCTTATATGTAGTGTTTTGCAAATCCTGTCATGTGTAATGTCTGATTTGCTCTCCCCTTAGAAACAGCATAGAGGAGAAGCTACATGACAGTCTACTGTTTCTAAGCTGGATAAAATGTAGATGGATAAACAGAACCATTTTTAAAAGTTTCTGTAACAGGTCACAGTCTACATCTCCCAGCAACAGGTAAGGAGATGATACACCCAGACTGCTGCTTTTTGGTCTCTTGCATTTCCCAGGAAATTACTGCTTTTACTATACATTTTTCCCCACTGTCCATCTATAACTTTCAATTCCCTGCCTTGTTTTTGTGTAGTGAAGTGCAGCCACTGGACACCTCCACAACATGCCAGGCTTCAGATGAAGCTGCTGCTGGGATGAGGGGCATGTAGCCAGAAACGTGGCAGCTGGGGAGTGGCACGAGTCCAAGGAGCATTACAAAGGGAGATTGCTGCAATCAGTGGGGAAACCAGCAGCTGATACTGGACACAGGCATTCCTGTCTGCTTTAGGTGAAACTGCAGCTGCTCTTTTATTGAAAGTAATTTTAATAATCTTCAGTAATATTTTATTTCTAATGAGAATCTTGCAGAGCATGTTTTGTTCAGATTCTGTTTTGGTTTTTTTTCTTAGTTAGTTGGGCCTCTCTATTTTTTAGTGAAGCCATCACAAATATAAACCTTGTAATACAATGCTGGTGTAGTTTATTTATTTATTTATTTATTTATTTAAGTTGCAGGAAAGTGTACAGATGAAGGTATGCTGTTTAATGTAATTATAAAACAGATAACTGCCACATAATGTGTTAATATTTCCTTCTCATTAAATGCTGGCTTTAATTAAATGAACTCTTTACCTAAGAGAAGTGAAATCGATTTTGTGATTTGGATGCTGTCAATATAATCATTATGGCTAGTGAGATCAGATGTTAATAATTCAGAACAAATGTACAATTATAAGTTCAAGGCCATTAGTTGTCACCTAATGGAGAATCAAAAGAACAAGGTTTACCAAGATATTAAGTCACAAATTACCCATTTTTCTGACAATTGCATTACTATGATTGTTATTATTACTGGTACTAAGACACACTACTTAATGAGGAAGTCATCCTATCATCATGTGGGTCAACTCATTGCTGATAATACCTAAAATTAGGGTTCAGAGCTAACAAACTAACAGTTTATGATCGCGTAAATCCAAACACATGGGAGACTTGTTTCTCCTTTCTGAACTACATACAGATACACTGCTTTTCCTCCTTGTCTGTCAGTCAAAATGAGATGTACATGAGCAAAAAACAGTACGGGGTCACCAGCCAAGAGCTGGGCACTTCCTGAGATGTGGCTGTTGTTTCTGGGACATAGTCTGAAATAAATTGAAGAGGCTTCCTTTCCAATAAGATCTAAGGACTGAAAAACATGCACAACAGCTGACAGCTGAAGGTTGGCCTTCAAAGTTTCTTCCAGAAGATTTTCTTCCATATGTTATTAATCTATTATAATCTATTAGTAAATGGCATTACGTATATAAACTAAAAAAAGAATCAGAAAATTGTGTTGCACATTACTTCAGTATAGATATGACACAGTCTGCTGAAGGAAATTGAACAATTTCTTACCATTCCATTTTAATTTAGAAACTTAGGTCTGTCAGGGTTTTATATGTCTGGGTTTCTGGCTGTCCCTTTTCAGAACTGCTCCTGTCTCAGCTTCTGACTGGGTAAACTCAAACAGCGCTGCCAAACATAGAGCCGTGGTTACCACTCATCCTGTCAGACTTCATTAGTCTTCTTGTACATTTGTCTGGGAAAATATCTACCTATCTGTTTTGATTTACTACTGAAAGATGAATAGTTTCATTTCAAGTCTATAATTATTTTATGACCTCTGTTCAGAAAAGATGCCAAACTTTTCTTTTTTTTTTTTTTTTCTTCTTCTTTTCTTTTAAGAACCCCCCTCTCACTTCAAAGCATGTATTAGCATGGCCTTCTTACATATTGGACATAGTTGACATATATCGGCCTATTATATTAACAGACACACACATTTTGACATTGTTTAGTTTGCTTGCAGTAGAGCATACAACACAGAGAATATCCAAAAGGGATGTCTTTCAGTGTTAGAGTTCTTGTTTTGATTTCTAGCCAAGCAGTTACATGTCCTTCTCAACAGTGAACACCTGCACAAAGATGAGTAGGTAGGTATGAAGAAAAAACTCTCTGAAAAATGCCTTCAAAAGTTCTTTAGTTTTGTTAGTAAGTAGCAATTTAAATTTGTTTCATTTGGAATCTGAAAATCCTCCAGAATGGTCCAAGAAATTTAAAAAAAGGTAAGAAAGAAGTAGAAAAAGATTTGTCTATGAAGTTCTGTAGTTCAACCCAATATGGCATATTCCAACATAATTCATGATGTGGAAATCTTTGAGGTTTGATTCTATTTAGGTAGCTGGAGTTTTGTTGGATAATTTGGTCTTCAGCATCCTCCTCATATTCTCTTCCAAGCTCTGTTTCACACTTGGTGTTTTTCACTGTCTGTCCTACTCCAAGGGTAGTAATTAAAAGACTTCTTAGAGTATTTCAACTGCACCCAACATACCCTCACATTTATGCACTTTGGTTGACCTTCAAAAGGTATCAATCACAGTAGAAACTAAAAACAAGGAATCCACATTAGAAAAAATAACACATTTATGCTGATTGATTCCAGACAGTGCAACAGCTCCTGCTGTGAATTAGAATCAACGAATTCACTGACAAACACTGGTTTCAGTGGAGGAAGCTCAGTTTATCCAAGAAGCACAGGACCAGGAAAGGCAATGGGAATTCTGTGATTTTGACTGCCTTCCAAGTCCTCCCCCAGTGGCTGACAAGGAGGGCAAAGGGGCAATCCTTGGTGTTCCCAGCTTCACACACTTGTTCTAGAAATTTCTTGCAACAGAGGGTATTGATGATATTGTGGGAAGAGATTAGAAAAAGATTGAGACGCAGTAAATCTGTCCCACTACACACTGATCATATTTATGGAGCAGAACGAATCTTTCAACTCTTTCAAGGGCAAGAAAGACTTGCCTAGGGGGAGCCACTTTATTGACAAATCAGCTGGAAAGTAATTTCAGTGCAAAGAGACACCTTGTGCAGCTGCCTGTTTTTGCAGGTGTAAGGGCAGACTATTGCTCTGAAAAATGTGATGAAGTAGCTGATCAAATGCTGTGATATTAATAACTCAGCTATGTTTTTAACATAATCTGCATGATCAGATTTTGCATCTGACCGTGTTTGTATTTTAGAAATATTTCATCAACTGTATTAAGTGAAAGAAGTGTTTGCTGGAGTAATAAATTTTAGGCAAAAAGTTCATTTTTAAATTTAAGTACAGTGATTTTTTTGCTGTCACTTTATTCTAGGTTTTTAAGTCCTTGCAATAAACAGAGTGGACCATTTTGGGAGGGAAAACAACCTGTTTAGATGATATGAATACTATCCTCCCAACGTGATGCTGTACGCTTTTTAATTCTAAAGCTTTTCATATAAAATCATAAATGTATATATAAAGATTGTTCCAAACCTAATAGTGCTTTAAATAGTAGGTATTTTCAAGAACAATATTTGAAAAACTGACAAGAAAAAAAACAGAAAACTCATCAAATATTCTTGTTTTAAATTAATGACTACATTTTTTTTAATATCAGCAGCAGGGTTTGGATCTAGCCAGATTTCTCTTCAGCATGGTGTTTGTGGTAGTTTTTGTTTATATGTTGTTAACTTTTTTTACATCCCTTTATTGTGAATTTCAATTAATCACTATGTTCCCAAGGGAAGCTGAACACTGTCTTGTTTTCTAGAGAACATTTCTTTCACCAGTGGTTCTAACCCAGTTTTTGGATCCATCTCCAATTATTATAGTTGTAACTTGTTTTACAGGTACAAATAAACAGCTTGTAATCTGCTGGTATATTTGTTGGTTCATAACTTGGTTTTTAGATAAAGCTGCTGGAATTCAAATTAGGATTGAATTATGCACTTCTATAACTGGGTTTAGAGTGATCATTGCCACATCTGGTCACCATATTTTTGAAAAGGAAAAGGCGTCTCTCATGTTGAAAAAATATTAAGTAAGTCTTTACATCTGTGGCTGAACTGAGGACATACTCTCCAGATAGCTTCATCAGGAATTACATTTTTAGAAATACCATATATCTTTACAGAAGTAGATGGATGGGCTCCATATCTTAAGTTGAAACTCAAGTACTAAATCATGCCTTGACATATAGCTGTTAATACGTGTCAATTGAAACTTCCTCACTCCTTGTCATCCTTCTCCAGATCCTTCCTCCTGCACAACTGAGGCCATCTTTAAGTTTAAGCTGGCTTACAGTTTAAAAGAACAGGTTGAAGATGGGAAAACACTCAACCTAATGGTCTTCTAGTGGTAAGGTAGGAGATGATAGCCTGAATTAGGACAACTCCCTCTCTGTTACTGTGCTTCTTAGTTGTGTTGACTTACTCTGGTTCACCGCATCTGAGGGACACTGCTGTGGTACAGTAATAGCAGTTGCCTCTTGTGGTGGAAATGGGCCCTCAGATAATGCCTTTCATGTTGCAAAAACATGGGGTCGGCTTTTAAAGGCATTTAAGCATGCCAAGATTTGGATAGGCAGAAATGTGATTTTAAAAATTCATAGGAACCTCATTTAGATATTTAGAAGCATTTGAAAGTTCCATTTATGGTCTGCCTGCCCAAATACACCTTAAAAGTCAAGTCCTTAGGGCAGGATAGACTACTGTTTGCAAACAATTGCTTTTCCAAATGTTTTTTTCTTTCCTCCCATTTATAAGTCATCCAGAAATATAGCCTTATTTTACAGCAGCAAAAAAGTAACAGAATTATTTAAAATAGGTTGGCAAGCAATTTTGTAGACATTAGCTATGAATTGCCATTTGTCAGCTGTTTGTAGTAAATACTTAGTAGACTTTTTGATACAGGGTTGGTCTTCCTAAATCACAACGTCTGCATTATTTTCCTGGAATGGATGATGTAACTTTATTAATGACTTCTGTTGCTTTCCATAATGAAATCTCATCATATAATACATTTTGTTTGCTTCGTTTGAAAGGATTTCAGTAAGTGGGGCTTAAATTAGCTGTTCGAGATCAGTTGTACAGACAACTCTTCAGTCGTTCGGATGCTTGTGAAATCTCATCAGCAAAGGGATAGGAACAAAGCGACTCAAACATTTTCCCCTTCTATTGGCAAATGCTTCACACTGTATGGTTTATGGCTACCTTTATCAGCTCTGTGCAAATATTAACTAATCAATCTCCAGAGACTGCTGTGAAACAGGTAAGCCTAGTGTCATTCGTTTTTACAGTGGGAAACACCTCGGTAAAGACACGCAGATGTCCTGGCGCAAGTACAGGGACAGATTGAGTCCGTAGTGACAAGTGCCACACCTGCCCAGGATGGGCTGCCATGCTGTTGTGTGGTATGTGAAATGCCATGAGTAGGTCTCTGATAATGTGCAAGCATTGTCATGTAGAAATGTTCTGCTAAGAGTCCATAAAATTTCCTCTCAGTGTGCTAACTTCCCACATTTTTGGAAACTGGTCAGAAGACAGTCGTTCTCATCCTTAAAAACTAAGGAAATTTTATCATTTTAAAAATAGGGTTTTAACGGATCAGAAAACATAACCTCTTTTCACATTGCACGTAGAGAGGATAAATCACTAGATGCCTTAATTTATAAGTACCCATTATATTCCAGCTTCATTGCCAGTATCTATTTACACATTTCCCACAAAGAAATTAAAATAGAAGAACATATTGTTCCTCAGACTTGTTGATTGACTTACTGATTTATAGGCTTGGTTTCTGAGACTCGACCAAAGCTTTTCCCATTGCACCACACTAAGAGTCATGAAAATAGTGGAACAGAAATACCACACAACCAAGCCATGCATGCTTTCAGCTCAAGCAAATTCAGGCTGACCTTGAAATGTTTAGATCTTCAAACTTTGAAATCTCCAGCTAGCCACAGAAGAAATAGTTGCTCTACACCAACCAAAACATAGAGGAAAATTGGTGTTACAAAGAATCATTCATTTATTTTTCTTTCAACACTAGCAATTATATTAAATTCAACCCAGCAGAGAATTGATAAAACCTACAATGACATTGAATGTTTTGAATTTGAATTTCCTGGTGAAGCAATCTTCAGGTCCTACACTATGTTTACTCCAGTGTATCTAAAAGCAGGGTAGATAGCGTTCACAGTCTATTCTGTTTCTTTTGCACATAACATGAACACTACTCCTGGCCTGTATGTTTTCCTCGTGTGTTGTTGGTTTTTTGGGGTTGGTTTGTTTTTTTGGGGTTGGTTTGTTTTTTTGGTTTTTTTTTTTTGGTGTCAATTTTTTAGGTACATTTCAGTGTGTACTTTGACTACATAGGTTTTCCTGCAGGTAATGCTTGTTTATTTTTAGCACAGCTAATGGTGTGCTAACTTCCAACATAACAGTCTTGCTTTCTGAATATGGGGAATGACTCACATTCATTAAAATGAATCTTGATACATTTGGCTACTCACATAAAACAGAGGTGCATAATGTGGGGGAATTAGAGGACACGGAATTTATTAATCCATGAGGTGGCAGTGATGCCAAGCAGTGACAGGAATAAATTTTTCATGTGTCTTGGTGACAAAGTGATTGTTTTGGGGAAAACGAAAAGAAGTTTGGAATTCATGAACATTTAAGCCTAGGAGGGTGTTGTTCCACAGATTGAAAAGAAAAGTGGATTGTGGAAATCAAATTGATAAAGAATTTTTTAGAACATTCATGTGACACTGTTGGATTTTGCTTTTCACCCTGAATTTTGGTAATCCTTCAGACTGTTTTGACTTAGTAATTTCTTTTCTTTGGAATGATTTAGTCTAGTAAATTTTGTGCTGGTGCACAGACTGAAAACAAAATCCATTATTTGAGTAGCAGCAAAAGGTGACATCAGCTTTGTGCTACGTGGTGATTGTGATTGTGTGTGGGCTGTATGTAAGTCAGCCCCTTCTGTTTAACATAACGGTGTGGCCAATACAAATAGTTGCTGATGTGAATTCTTGGGGAATGCAGAGAAAGGGACAGAGAGAGCAATAACTCTACATAACTTTTATCTAAGAAAAACACAGCTCTCAGTCCAGCATTTCTTTTAGGACCAGCCACCCACTGACTTCAAGAGGAATTTGCAGTGAGTAAGCGAGATGAAAGCAGTTCAGCATTTTGAAACTAGGATACTTTCCATAATGCCAGTCCTTCAGGGCTGTGCTAATGTGGGAGAGGGTCATCCTCCCCATACTCTGGTGGCTGTACGACATCTATTGAAACGGAACATTTGCCTCAATTAACTTTCATGCCAAACACATGGTATTTTATAAAGAAGAATTGCCTGTGTAGCCCCACCACATCCTCCAGTATCTATGACAATATGTTCAGTGTTGATGTATTTTAATACTGACAAAATAATACATAATCACTAATAATTTGCATCTAAGTAGCACATTTTACGCAGTGTCTGGTAGGCATATTACTGATTTGAATTGACTGGGTTTCCCAAGTCTTTTTTGAGTCAAGTAAACGAAAGCTGTCATTTTCAAAGTTGGAGGGTTAAAGCTAGACAACAGAACCTGTGCTAAAGTCTCAAAGCACAACAGTCTCGCATTCAAAAGCTCTGAGTCCTTGCAGTTTTGAATACCTCCAGTATTATGCAAGTCATTCAGCAAGTCAATGATGCAGAAGGAAAAGTTGTGAGGGAAAAAGCCCTCATGCCCAGATCCAAGTCACTCGCATATCCATCAGGCAATTGCCATGTGTCAAAATAATGATATTTCAAGAGCAAGATAGCTTACATATCCCACTTATTTTCATTTGGGCTTTCCTGCTGCCACCTCAAAACTGCTATGGGTATCACAAGCATCAAGTCCCAAAGCATTTGAGAAGCTTGTGGAAGACCTTTTCCAGCTTGAGATTTTGGGACATGGTTACAATACTGGGGATTTCCTTTTGATCCCTGTATCTCAATGCATCCATAGATATAGCCTTAATGGGATGTCTAGGGGAAAAAATGACATCCACTATGGATGAAAATCACCTTTTCTCTTTATTTTTTTGCATCACAAAGGAAAGCAAAACCAGGGAAGAACAAGCTGAGTCTGAACTATGCTGATGACAAGCTCAGAGATGTGGAAGCTGATTTTGTTATGGATAATGCTGAACCCAACTCTTGTAGCTTTCCTCTTCCTGTCCAGAATTTACCACTTGAGCTTACATTTTATTTAATTTCTAATGGCTTTGCCAAGATGCTCCTTGCCTAACAAATACATAAGCAGTGACATATAACTCAGGATCTTCAAAGTCCTCTTTATTCTAAAGGATAATTGTTTTTATTATTTTAAATTATGTAATAATGCCAAGACACACAGTGTTACTAGCAGGAACAGGGAGGTAATTGTCCCCTTGTACTCGGCATTGGTGCGGCCGCACCTTGAGTACTGTGTTCAGTTTTGGGCCCCTCACTTCAAGAAAGACATTGAGGCCCTGGAACGTGTTCAGAGGAGGGCTACGAAGCTGGTGAGGGGTCTGGAGCACAGGCCTTATGAGGAGCGGTTGAGGGAGCTGGGATTGTTCAGCCTGGAGAAGAGGCTCAGGGGAGACCTTATAGCTCTCTATAACTTCCTGAAGGGAGGTTGTGGTGAGCTGGGGGTCGGCCTCTTCTCTCGTGTAATCAGTGATAGAACTAGAGGGAATGGTTTCAAGCTGCGCCAGGGGAGGTTCAGGCTGGACATTAGGAAGTATTACTACTCGGAAAGGGTAGTCAGGCATTGGAATGCACTGCCCAGGGAGGTGGTGGAGTCACCGACCATGGGAGTGTTCAAGAAACGTTTGGATGTTGCGTTGAGGGGTATGATTTAGCTGGGAAGTATTGGTAATGGTTGGACTGGATGATCTTCTAGGTCTTTTCCAACCTCGATAATTCTGTGATTCTGTGATTCTGTGACACTGAAGTAATGCATCTCCTAAAACACACACGTTATAACAATGATCCCCCTTTTATTATGGTTTTCTAGGATCCTTAAACTAATCATCTCTGGAAAGCTTTCCCTGCACCAGATGCAGCTAGTGAACAATTTTATTGCTATTCTCCACACTACCAGCATCTAATCCATGAAGTCAGGAAAGAATGTCCAGAGAAGAAGCAAATCAACATTGATCACCAAGGGACTAGTTTCCAACAGAGTGGATAAATCTCCTCTCTCTCTTAATGTTCTTCCTGGCCCAAGGCACCCTGATGAACCACTGGCCTTCATCCAACTCACAGTGAAAGGAAGACAGATTCACAGTGGGATGATTCAAGGGAATAGTCTCATCAGTTGCACCCAGAATGCTTAATTTTATTGCAAAGACCAACACCAACTCCCACTGCCAAATCTGTCTTGCATGAGATGAAGTTGAGTCTAATCACGTGTCAAGGACAATAGAAAACCTGTTTCAGCCAAAACCACGAAATATCAGGAAATATTGGCTGGGAGAAGAGTTAGACCCATCTTCCCTCTCACTGCACTTGCATCAAAAGCAGGTCCTTTATTTCAGTATTAGATTCTGTGGCAGACTTAATGTCTTCTCCAAAATGGCAGAGAAATTGAGAAAAAGGAGCTGTAAACATCAATTTGCCTCCAAAACATGTGTGGGTGATGGCTACAAGTCGAGAACAACTCTGCTTTTCCAGCTCTGTCATTAGGGGCTCTGCTGGCATCAAGTGCTGTGGAAGTCTCTGCAAGCACATGTGCATGCTTGGGGATGCATGCTGTCTGGGCTGATGCTGAAACAGCTCTGCAGAACAGTGCACTACATCAGCTCCTCAAAAGTATTCACCAGCATTATGCACAGAAAGACAGCATTACGATAGATGTTATCACAGAGACATCATTTCTCTGTTTTGTCCCTAGCATCACTGTCACATGTGTCATTTACAGACTAAAGTTTCCAGGAAATGACACGCCAGAAGCCCTTCACCTTTGCAAGTGAAACCAAGAAAAAGCTATTAATGACAGGACAAAGCATTTTTTAAGTACTAGAGCAGGAGCAGATCTGCAGCTGTAATTCACTTCATTTCAATTAATTTAGGTCAATTTTTTTTTTTTTTTTGAAACTTTGTTTAACCCTTCCATTTTTTTCTTGGGTTTGGCTCAGAGTATGCAGAATTTTTTTGAGTCCAAATTTTTTTTTCCTGAGCAGCACACAAAAATCTATTTTTTGGTTTGAAAACAAGATATGGATGCATTTTGTGACCAGTACGAGTATAGTAAAGAGCCTTCTGAACATTGTGGTATGACTGAAAGACTGATATTTTAGTGAAGCTGAAAGAGAGCATGTTGCTTATGAATATGATAGCAACTGTAGCCACACTAGCAAGAGCTGAATTACAAGGTCATCAATCCCTAGGCTATGAGACCTTGCCAGAAGATTCCATTATTCCTAATTCTCCTACCACAAACGCCACATCGTATAATATGATCTAACTTAATGTTATACAATATATAATATTTATATTACAATGCATATACATGGTGTAATACTTAAAAGCACAGGGAGAGAACTCTGGATAAGCCTGCATCCTTCATAAGACATGCTGCCATTTGAATCTTGCTCATTGAGAAAATGATGTTTATGTTACGACACTCTGAGATTTCCTAATCATGGAAGCATGGGAAAAACACATAAACAAGAGACACAAGGGGGCAGAACCTTTTTAAATTGCTCTAGTGTATGTCAGGGAATATGATTAGACTTTCAGTATCAAAACTGCAGGGGGGCCTCGAGAAAATTCCATAAACTGCCTCCTGGATGTTAACAGCCGCAACCAAGCAAAGCTAGGCACACACAGAGGAACCTTCATAAGAGAAGTGTTTGGCTTACATAAACCAGGCTCTCTAGCTAGTTATTCCCACTATGTCTGAAGGCATGCATATGCTTTCCTCCTTCAACAGACAGACTGACATTGTTTAAAATACTCATTTAGTCCAGTTACTGACAGTAGTTTTCTCTTTCTAGCCATTGTGGACCATTAGATTTGTCTCATAATTGACAGTTTTTGCTCTTCCATGCTCAAAAGTAGCATGGGCTAACTGGGGAAATGTGTTAAAGCAGACCCATTATGTTCAGTCTGTTGTGACTGGTTCATGACATTACACTTCTGTTTTGAGCTGTGTTTGAGCTCCAGAGGGCTTGGTGTGTCGCCTGACACCCAATGATAGATGTTGCCCATCCCCGGACAGCAAGACAGAGCACTGTTTTTATTTGCAGCTAGACTCCCTAAAACAATGGCTCATCCATTGTTCAGGGGGATTGCAGCTTGTGTACAAACAGGATGGCATGACAGCAAGAGGCCAAAGGGACAGCCTGCTCTCTATAAGTTCATCGGGGGTGGTAAACACAAGAGAGGGAGAAAAGCTATTTAAGCTACAGAACAATGTTGGCACAAGAACAAATGGGTCTGAATTGGCCATGAATAAATGTGAGCTGGAAATTAGAAGAATACTTCTAACCCTCAGCACAGTGAGGCTTGGGAACAGCCTTCCCATTGGGGGCAAGAAACCTAACTGGGTTCAAGATGGAACTTGATAAATTTATGAAAAGGATTGTATGTTGTGGTTGCCTAAGACAGCAGGGGACTGGACACAGTGACGCAGGATGCAGTTTCCAGGCCTATGCTCTCCACAGCAAAAACAACAATTAATCCTTCATATGTATGTTTTTCAGCTCTTTTCCAATCCAGGGCTGCACTTCTACTCATAACTGTATTGGAGGAATTTAGGTTCAAACACTGGCTCAACCTGCCAGCTCTCTTGCTGTGTTGTGACCACTCCGAACCACCTTCAAGGAAATGAATCTCAGCCTTAATTTTGTGGGAAAGCATATATTTGTTTCAACTGGAAAATGACAGGCGCTTAATTTTTACAGTGCTCTTACTGATGCAGAGACTGCTGTGCAATTTGGCACAACATGCCATTTCTCATCAAGAAAAGCCTGAGACTGGAATAATAAGGAAGTTCCAAATCAGGGTGAAGGTGCACTGGCAAAATTGTTTTGGGAAATTCAAAAAGCTTGTCACACGCTATATACCTGGAGGATTTGATAAAAATAGTCGATCGTGCTCAGAAATTGAAAGTGTTGCATAGCAATGTTGAAGAATTCTGTATTAACTGAAACTTCATTTTGAGTTTATTATTTAAAAATATTGTTTGATAAACGGTACTTGACATTAAGATTTCAATAGAACACGTGAAACAATGTTTTTGCAGTAGGAAACGGTGGTGATATCATTCCAATATCTCTATTATTTTGTCTCAGGAAATACAGTTATCACATTGTTTCAGTGCTAACTCATGGGCTAGGGACGACAAAGACACTTCCTTAATCCTATCAGACTTCCTCCAAATTATCACCACGGTCTATACAGTCAAAGTTTCATTACCTGAATGTCAGGAACTGTGTAAGGTGGCGTTCCAATAAACACTTGAGCTTCTAGGGGGAGATTCAATCACAAAGAAGGAAGATGATCACTCCTTAAAGGAACTTCCAATGACACATTTGTTATTGTCCAAACAAATTACTTAAAACCTCAGAAGGGTCACTTCAGCCTCCTCAGGCACGAGCATTTCTACACTCCCACAGCATTCAGCAGCTGTAACTTACTTCAAATCTATTTCATGTGGTCCAACTCTGGACAAGAATTAGGAAATATTTTCCACAATAGCAGAGGTCTCTCTCTTTCTGATGACTAACCCCATGGGTAATGCAGAACAGCAAACCTATGATGTCACATATGGTACCTAATTAACCACTTCAGAAATATGAGATGCTTGCATATTATACTTATCTGTCATCCTCCCATTGAGCTGTGTTTGATGTAAATTTCTTGGCTGGTATGTGTGATCTCAGTTTTGGAAAGTCTATAATAGCTTGATGAAAAAGTTGGAAGGTGCTTGGTCATACTTCTCTGTCTGCCAGTTGTGCCATTCATAAATTAAGGATAATGATATTTACCTCCTTTGTAAAGTACTTTGAGGTGCAGTAAATAGAGATTGTGATTAGTTGCTACTTTATGTTATAAATACAACTGGTTGTTTCAGAGCCACATTAACTTGAATCTGGAGTTCTATAAACCTTTATTAAATCAAGAAGGTGAATAATCATTTTAGAAGCACTATCTTCTACATGTCTATACTTACTCTTTACACAGATGAATTCCAGATGCTTCTCCAAATGATCTTCACTGTGCTTTATCTCACAGAACTTGTTATTCAAAATGCCAAGGAAAATACGTCTTTCAAGTACTAAGGGCAAAGCAAATAAAGATATTTTTCAGATAGGGCAGCCTATAGGGACCATTTCCAAAGTAAGTGTCTCAAAAAATAATGGACTACTCCAGGACTACAGAGTGTTTTTATACAAAAAACAAACAAACAAACAAACAAACAATCAAAAACAGCATTGCTTATAGCAAGAGAAAAAGCAATATACGTTACAAGATAGTTTGCACATTAGAAAATAATTCACCAGAGAATTATTCTATTAGGAATGCGTATTTTATACCAGGAAAGTAACGGCAAGCTAAGTTGCAATAAATATATATAGTAGTGTGATGTCAGCTGTAGTTCTGAATCACTAATTTCCATACAAGAGTGCAAAATACTCTCTTGTGTTTGGAGACAATGATTACTCGTTCTGGACATTAACAAAACCTGGCTCTGCCTGAGTTGTGCAAGGTGGGTACTTGGATCTGTGAATTTCAAAGCAATTATTTTTCTGTAAAATACTGTATTTACATTCAGTTGGGTTTCTGCTTGCAGGCTTCCTGCAGCCATTGTATCCGTCAATGAATAAGACACACATAGGCCACAAAAGTGTTGGACGTTATATGGTGAGAGTAACTCCATGAGTTTCAGAAAGATAAGGCAATCATACTGCCTGGCACTAACACCTTTGTCAGCTTTTGTAAAATGATGTTTTTCTCGACAATTACAAAAAACATACCAATGCAACACGAGCATGGGATTCACCATAGCAGACTGGATCAGCAATGAATCAAGTGTGGGACAAACGCTGGCAGATATACAAGACTACCCTAATGATTTAGAAAAAGACAAGGTTTGATCCTACTCTTGTTGGAGTCAGTGGTGAAGTGTCATGTAACAAAGTATAACTCACTCTGATCTGTGTAATGACAGAGTGGGATATGAGTAGCGTCATTCAGTTGGTGGGGTTTTTTTTGGAGGAGGGAGGGGTGTTCTTTTTTTATTTTATTCTAGCCATACTATTTTGGTTATTACATTTAGATTTGAGGTCATCATCAGATTTCTACATTTGTGTCAGGAGGCTTAAAAGCAGAATGTGAATCCATTTAGAAACAAGTAAAGGGACATACGTGAGGTACTTCCACGCTGGCTGTTGACTTTGTAAAAAATCTCTTTGTCACATCTAACAGAATTTCCAGAAAGTTTTTTCTTGACAGAAGAGATGAAATCAATGTCACATACAAAAGTACTTGAACAAGCTCTACCAGCACGGTGTCTTTATGATACATCAGCAAACAGCCAGTAGCCATAGGCCACCTTTAAATCCTATAATATGCCACCTACAACTCGCAGAATGTATGAGACTGTCTAACAAGGAGAACCAATATTATACAACATATTGATTATTGAACCAAAGCCTCTTTTAATAATTTTTCTTCACTCCTCATCATCCTGTAGTTATTAGTGAGGACACTGCCTAGTGACGAACCTCAGCTGCAGATTCCTGAGCTGATACTGCTGCTTGATTTCAAAACAGCAAGTGAATGGACAGGAGAACAAATGCTTTCCCTGTACTTTGATCCATGCCATCCCCCTCCCACTGCCCTTAAAAACTAATTCACAGGAGCATCATTTCTATGTATGTGTGTTTCTGCTAAGCAGAAACAGCACGCTCTGTAATACAGCTTAACAGTTGCCACTTGGCTGATAATTTGCATTCTTAGTGTTTCAGCTTGCAGTCACCATTGTTGAGCTGGCCCTTCACCATCTTAGGGCACTGATGTGATTTGAAGTATTTAACCTCCTGGATCAAGAGAGCTGAAGCTCTGAATTTAAAACAGGAAAACGGAGCTTTGCTAAGCAGAATGGGGGTTCACACTCTGAAGTATTTAGTGCTAACTTCCTTCTATTAAAGAGGCACACTGGGAATGGCTTTCTCAGCTGGAAGTATTGTTGTACGGGCGTAGCAAACATCCCCAGGGAGAGAAGCTACGTATGACTTAGTTTGAGATCTGCAGTCAGATTTGCGTGTTGTAGGTTTGGAAGTTGTTTTCAGCCTTAGTGCCACCAAACAGTGGGACTGTGCTGCTGACTGGAGCAGAGAAGTGCGGTGCAGGTCCTGCTGCGTGGTGTCCATACACTTTACAGAGTGCAGGCAAACTCCTGCCAGAAGTGCAGCCCCTCTCAGGGCTGTGTTATAGGCAAGAGCAATCTGTATGACTCCTCTACTTAAGGTAAAATTTGTTGGCCAAGATTAGCTCATAGGGGATGCATTTACATACACCTAATTAAGTACCTTATTAAATACCACGCACCTTGGCAGTAGATGAAATGGTGAGTGTTTGGTTTTTTTTAGAAAAGTTGCAGATTGGAAAGATGTTTGAGCAGCATCCTAATGCAGAACCATGACCTGTTTCAACCTTGGCAGAATGGTGTGAGCTGGCATTATGTCCTATCACTGTGATAGCACAGCACAAGAGGAGACACCTTGCCCATCCCTGTCACACCTGTCCTGTCAGGCTCTGCTGCCCCTTGCTGACCTCTCTGAGCCATCTGGAATTTTTCCCTTTGGCAACTACCAGGTCCTGTGCCAGGTGATGCTCAGGGATGCAATGCAGGAAAGCTCATGCTCCAGCTGTATATTCAAAAAACCCTGTAGGTATTACAGCAGCATCAAAGCCCAGAGGCTGCCCTAATTGACATGCAATTACCTGTGCTTTGCCTGCTTTGTTGAAGCACTCTGGCAGTGTACTCCAGGCAAGGGCAGTAGGCACAGATCTCTCCTTCCTTGCTGGAGATGCTCATTCAAGCCCCTTGAAAAATGCTGGAATAAATCTTCCACCATTGGTGGGATTTCCCCATCGCCTACAAACTCTGGAAGGTCACCCTGAGAAAACCGGAGTGCTGCAAGACTCAGATGCTCATGAGAGACACCCTCCCCTTGGATGAAGCTTTCTGCTCCGGAGCGGTGATTTCTCTCACCCAGAGGTGATTTCTCTGGATTCCCTTCTAGCTCCTGGCAAAGGAGGAAGTGGTGAGTGTCATTTTTTTTCAAGCTGGATGTTACTAATTATTCCCTCAGTGAAGTACTGCTACAGGTATCATCAATCTTTTCCATCTTTAAGTGACTGTTCTTCAAGATCCCAAAGGCCTGGAGAAAAGTTTCAATAACCCACTTCAAAAACAGCACAGAAAAATATTTATTAGCACTCAAATTGCACTTTAAATCCCAAATTATGCTTTACGGCTTCAAAGAATTTGAGAAAGCCCACACTAATCTACATGCCATGCCTTCTAGATGTGACTCCCACTGTTCAATAAAGAGTGAAAGGAGCAGAGGAGCCCAGGCTGGCTTTGCCTGTGGAATTCCGAGAGGGGTCTGCTCCCTAGCAGCCTCCACCAGAGCCCCCCAAACGTTGGCTTTTGGGGGGAATGTGTGCCTTTGCTACAAAAATCCAGTCTGAACAGCATGCAGTTTCATAGACACTAATTCTGCAACCTCTAGTACATTTTGTTTAAGCATTGACTGCTGATAACATGTTTTTTCTCTACTGCAATTTCCAATCACATTAACAAATGCAATTAAAAATTTGTCTTCCTATCCCAGTATGGAAAGGAGGAAAACATTTCAGCAAGCTATTTAACATCATCCCATCAATTAGTGGGAAAATACTTCGGACAGAAGTCTCCAGTTCTATGCTTATTCTGCTTATCCCCTTCATGAATGGATTTAGGCTTGGATTTGGTCCTCACTGGATGTCTCCTGACTTCACAGTCTAGAAATAGCTATTAACAAACAAACAAGGAACCCTAAGTATGCTTTTCAGAAAAACACCACTAAGTGTCATCTCTGCCACAGGACATTCACAAGGAATAAGAAGCTCTCAAAATGGGTTTATTTCTGACAAGGCAAGGTTGAGTCACAGCAGAGAGGAAACCAAATGGTATTTCAATATCATTTGCACGGAGCGACTTTTATGAAATGTAATATAAAATGTCAAAGTGTTTTCTTATGGCATAAACAGAGAGTGCTTGACGGTATGAATTTGCTCCTGCTGTCCTCTTATATATAGTAAAGAGGAAGTCCAAAAGCTGATTTCATAGCCTCTTTGCTGATGATGCTAACATCCACAAACAAGACATGGTGGGACAAAGGACTGCTGCCTCTTAAATCAGCAGTTCTCAGGCAGGTCACCAACTATCCATAAGGTTTGTACTGTTAGTCAGAACTGATCTGGTCAGGATGTAAGGTGACAGATGAGAAGCTGTTAAACACAGGCTCAGGAATTCCATCTCTACACCTCCCGCACCTTCCTGTCTGTCTGTCTATGACTTGTTACTTAAGAACTGGAAAAAGATATCTTTTCCTCTCTGTCTTCTCAATCTGGAATCTAGCGATGGGTACTTCAAATGACACATGAGGTGTCTGACTTTCCTGCTCTGCACACGCACAGCCTCAACAATTCTGGTCATGTCTCACTGCCGGTGAGTAAAGCTACCTCTGTGATTAGTTACACTCACATAATGTAATGTCTAATTGCAAGTCCCAGTCCTCCTTTGCATCTCTGAGGGCTTGTTTTGACTCTTCATGTCTCATAAATTATTTTCTCTGTAAGATCATCAGAGAGTGCAAGAGACAGAGGGAAAAGTCCCACATAAGGTGACATAATTGCTTTCTCTGCAGACTGAGCTTTAATAGTGCTGCATAGTCTAAGGCATGATTTAAAACTTAGTGCAAGAGTCCCCACTGTCAACAAAGGGAGAGGGAAAAATTACTATCTATCTGTGAACTTCAATACTCTAAAATAAAGGAAGCTATTAAAATAGCTGACAAGATGGTAAAAGCCTATTGGCCTTTTTGATGGATCACCAAGAATTTGCTGAAACACCAATTGACAGACATTATACAAAATCCAAAATCATCATAGAAGTAAAGAACAAGTTAAGAATCTGTAAAACCAAAATCAGCAGAAAAGCCCTGTGAACTTGAGTGGAAGGGAAACCTGGCCATTAAATAGCAGATAACCAGAATTATAACACAAAACCCAATTATGAAATCACAAGGCCCTTTACAATTTACTGTTCCTACATTGCTTTCTCTTTCAGTGACCAACAAATGTGATAACAGAATGATCCCATCTGCACCCTCCTTCAGAATGAATTAGTAGGAGACTTTCAGCATTAGTGTCAGAAATAAGTCAACTAAAATGTTTTACTCCTTCTGAACCACTCCTTCTAAACCACTTTTCTGGGTAGATTTCAGTGATAACTGCAGGCATTTTTAAGCAAAGGATTGTTAGCTGCCTGTTGACTTCTCTTTTGGGATGTGACAGAGAAGAGACAGAAGGTAGAAGAGTCATTGTGCCACCAACACACAGCTTTATATAGCACTCTTTGAAGAGTGCCCCTGGTGCCTGGGCTCAGAATAAGGTGAAAAACATGGTCCCATGAAGCAAGCCATCCTCACAGCCTTTGCTGAGGCTGTGCAAAGCGGCATAAGGCAGCCAGAGAGGATCTATCCTTGCTGCTCTCTGTTTCTTCAAAGTTCACCTTGGCCAGTGTGCAGACCTCATTTCTCCTACTTAGAAGGAAGAGGCCACAGCAGAAAGTTTCTTTCCAGAGTAACACTGGTAGCATTGAAAAAATACTGGAAATACTTAGAGGAGGGAAGGTTTAGATTGCATGTCAAGGGGAAGTTCTTTACAGACAGAGTGGTAAGGTGCTGGAAAAGGCTGTCTAGAGAGGCTGTGGATGCTCCGTCCCTGGAGGTGTGCAAGGCCAGGTTGGATGGGGCCAAGGGCAGCCTGGTCTAGTACCAGATCTGGAAGTTGGTGGCCCTGCCTGTGGCAGGGGGGTTGGAATTTGACGATCCCTGGGGTTCCTTCCAACCCAAGCCATTCTATGATTCTATTAAATATTTGTTTCCAATTTTACTACTGCTTCAAAGTGAGAAGAGTAGGTTTTTTATACTATTGCCTTAAGCAGATATATGTTGTAAATGTTAGTTCAAGGAAAGAAAAAGGTGATACAGTGACTTCAGAATTTATTCCTGAGTCATTATTGTCACTGCTACTTCTAACTTTGGAAGCTACTTAGGGAGTAGCTGCCTCTTGTCTAATTTCATGCACAGTATTTTAATATTAAATTTACGATCGCTTATCTTTTCAAATTTCATAGGCACATCATCAGTAAAAACACAGTATTTCTACCCAAGAGATAAGGATAATGTTCCCACTCCAAAAAACATGACTGTCAATTGTGACAGTAACAGGAGGTTTATTGTATGTAATGTCAACTGCTCTTGCTATCTTTCATTGAGAGCATGCCATTGCCCTGAGTCAGGCAGGATTTTCTTCTTCTTGTTCAGCTCTCTATCAAAGCAATAATCTAAAGTACCAATCATATCCTGTATATAGCTCAATCCACTCACACATTCATCTAGCAATGGGAGAAAACTAGATGTTTTACTATATGTGTACCCATGAATGTATTTCTGTAATTTTGGAACATCACAATGGCATCTAAATACAAATATGTAAGAGAAGATTGGTTTTAGCCTTTCTGAACCAGGAAAGGATTATTATTACAGATTTTAATGCCCTGAAAAAATTAGTACTCTAAAAAATATTTAAAATTGGTAAGGTACAAAAAAACCCAACACAACAACTAGATTAACGTAAGTATAATCTTGTTATAACTTCAAAGAAAACTATCTAATTCCCATCAAATTGAATGTCAAGGAAGCTGCTGATGATAGTGTCTCTTTCAGAGCGTTAGAAAAAATAATCAAGCAGGAATATCTTAGTTATTTCCTTATTAACTCTGTTTTCTGTTACATTGAGATAGAGGGATGAACAGGCACAAATACACACACATTTATGCTTTTTGTTGTTGTTGTTGTTGTTGTAGTCTTAAAAATCCCATGGAGGGAGGGTGGAACAGTTTGAAGGCAACTCTGCCACTACATTCACATACGGAGCAGGGCTCTAGTTTTATCCAGAGGAACTGCCCGCCACAAGTTGTGATACATCAGGTATTCTGTTCCTGTTAAATCTGTCAGGTAGATGAGTTGCTTTGTGAACTATCTTTACACCTCCCTCAGGTAGATGGCTGTGTCAGAGTGCTTTATTTGCTGCTGCTTTGCCTTGTGTTTCAGTTTCCCTCATGACAACAGAGAACAAAATGGCTGATGAATTAAGTGGAATTTTATAAATAACTCTATTTAATGCCCTCCACCCACAAGTGGATGTTCTAGATGCAGCAAAGAATACAGTAATTTACAGTAACTAGGTAACTTGAAATTGAATATATATTATTAAATAAATGAGCTTTTACATCTAGCAATTCCCTGGCAGAAGGAGGTGTCTTACCTCCAATATTTCCCTCATTCTCCTTCAAAGTGTTCCTGTCAGAACTTACAAGACATGTTGCAAAGATTGCTGGAAGAGCCAGCCCCTTTGCATGTGTCCCGCATGCCTACTTGCAAAGTCACTTTAGAAGAGTCAGGAAACTCTCCACATTAGAAAAAAAATTCTTCTCAAAAAGAGCGGGGAATCACTGGCACAGCATGCCCAGGGAGGTGGTGGAGTCACTGTCCCTGCAGGTGTTCAAGAACCATGGAGATGTGGCACTGAGGGGCATGGTTAGTGGGCATGGCGGGAATGGGTTGAAGATTGGACCTGGTGATCTTGGTGGTCTTCTCCAACCTTACTCATTCTATGCTTCTATGATTTGAGTAAGTCCTATCAAAAATAATTTAATAGTAAGAGCTGTCCGCAACTACTCTTCATGCTACCATTTAACTTGTTGAATCTTGGGGATAAGTTAGGTGCAGGCAAGATTAAATTAATGCAATGGTGTCCTTCCTACTTAGAAGTAAATTGCTAATATAGATTTCCCATTAATTATCAGAAATGGTCCATCTGGGACCATTCTTCTCCACCATTTATTTTGCATTTCAGATTTTCCCATTTTTCTTTATTTACTCCTGTCTCTTCACTTCATTTTCTACTTGCACAACCAGTGAGATAATCATTTACACACACGATCTTTTATCTTTGCAATCATATTGAATCAGGATGTTCTTTTACTCATGCTCAGGCATACTGAATCAGTCACTCAGTCACCTCACATCACATCTAGGTGGGCAGCGAGGCATATTTACCTCCAGACTTCCTCACAGCCATATTTCCTGACCTGCTCACTTGCACTCATTCATTACTGGCAACCTTTAAGCAGAAGCAGCAACAGCTCAAGAGAATGTGGATTCACAGAATTACTTCATGAAACTCTTTTACAGTTATATATCTCAGACATTCATAAACTACAGGTTGTTTTATTTTTATCTCTTTGAAGGAAACAAAGGGAACGTGCTCTGGATACCTTCTGTGCTTGTAAATTGGGCACATTAATGTTCCCATTGAGATTGCAGGATTTTTCTTTTAGTAGCTATGTCTAGTTCTGTTTGCTTTCTAGAGCATACAGCTGGGACCCAACTGATTGCAGCTTTGTAGGTGAGATATGATTCCATATGCATATAAACATGCTTATGTACATGTATATAATTAATAGCACCCAAATATGAGGTCCCATTCTTTTATTTCTCAAAGATAGGCAAGATAGCTAAATTTTATTTAGAGGTAATACACTTTATTTTAACAACTGGTATAATTGGGAAAAAAAACGATATTTTCTGAGCCACTGAAGTCCATTTGGAATTCCCTCAAGTTAACACTTCTTCCTGTGCTTTTCCTCATAAATTTCTCATTAATCATATGTGGGTTTATACCAACAAACTCTGACTACTTGTACAGCAAACAGCAGCACAGAGAGAACAGCATCTGCCTAGTTTTGTGAAGTGTATGGAGATCCAGAGCTGACAACTGCTGCCTATTTCTGTGCAAACAAGGCCCATGTTTTATAAGTGATCCTGCAGAGAATATTTTCAAAACACGAATTAATTCACCAGCTCTGTGCTCTGCTCCAACAGCAGCAGCTCCTCCAGAAGCCCAGAAGCAACCTCTGTACAACGCTCTGCCGCAGCACAGTCCCAGCAACCCTAATGAGTGCACATTTCTCTTTTAAACAGAAACTCTGTCTTATGCTGAAAACCAACTGAAAATATGAAACTTTGATTGTATATAACACAGATAACATCATATTAGTAGTAGCAGCTGCTGATACCAAGTGACTGATGGAGTAAGAGAGCACCTGCCATTTTTCTCTGCCTTGTACTTTGCTCGTCTGTCTTGTCTGGGAAGATTCTGTGATCACATCCATTTTCCATCTCTTGGCAACATTCATTTCTCATGTATATCCGCAACTGGTATTCTGTGACTTAATTTTGTCCACTCTATGTTCTGTTTTTGAGCTGTCCTACTTAGTTGCAATTACTTCTCTGTGTATCACTGATGAATAATTTCCTGGATGGATGTTTGCTACAAGACCATTCATTGATCTTCCTGACTTGCCCTGAAAATCTTAACACCTTATATATCACTCTGTACTAAAATATATATACATATTTATGTATATATATGAGACCTTTTATCTCAGCTCTATACATCATTGTTAGCAGGATGCATTTTTTTAATACTTGAAGAGAAAGTTGCAGAGACACTACAGTCTGATTCTGTTCTCTGATTCCCCTTCTCCTTGGACCTGTGCTTTTTAAAGAGCCAGCTTTACCCCTGGTTTTGCACGAATTTCTCTTTTCTCAGAAATCATGATTTCTAACAAGATGTATCTACATTCTCTTTGTTTGCGTTGTGCTCAGACCTCACCTTTTAATTTTGTTTCATGTTTCCTTACCACAAACTCAGAACTCCTTGGCTTTATCTCATCTGGTATAAACATAGTGGGAGCTGTAAATGTCAAATACTCAACCACTGTCATGCTTATAGAAGGCCTCTTTGAGGCAGGATGTAACCAAGCAGGAGGAATTAATATTTCTCACAAGCTCATTTTTCTTGTTGTGCCAGCTTGACTGCTCTTGCCTTCTTTTGCTGTCATTGCTAGGACAATTCACATCTGATATATGGTCAGGAACAAACTTCCTAACTTCTAACCAAGATGCTTCAAATGTGGATGCCATGAGCATGGCAAGGAATGTCGTCCAGTATCCAGACAGACAAGCAGCAGTTAAATAGTGTGTTATTGGTACATTTGGCCCCTTGATTAAATATGGGACACAAATCACAAGGACTCCTCATACACCCTGCCACCACTTGTAGTGGGAATATAAACCGTGGGTAATTTTTGTGCAGCTCATCTCCTGAGGGTAGGGGAAAGGGTAAGGTTGAATGAAAGACCTTGCATACAGCTCTTCTCACCAGTACACACATTACAATACTTGTCATCTTGGTAGCAAATCTGAAAATGGGACATTGGTAGTGCCTAAGCATCAAGGTCAATTATCAATTACTCCTGCAATTCCCATTCTCCAAATTCTACTCCACTCCACAGAGATTGCGGGCTTGTGACCGACAGCTGGTTTCAAGGGTATCACTGAATTCTTTATCAGATAATTTCAAGAGGTTCATTCAAGTCAGGGTCATGATTTATGTAGTTGAATTTAAGATTTTTTTTTTACTCTTTTGCAATGAAGTGCAATTTTATTCTTTTTTCAGTTTCCAATGAAGATATGTTAGGATATTCCTGAAGTGACGTAAAGTGTAAGAATAAAGTCAGAATGGCTCAAGACCTGGAGGGCTGATTTACAATTTATCTGATAGGAAAATAATGTTTTCCTTAACTAGCAATGACTGCTGTTCTATGCCTGGAGGAGCAGAAACTCAAGGCTAGATCTGCTCAAATTTTACTCCCTTCTACTCCCATTTATTCTGCAAAAGACATTCTCCCTTTACATCTTAGTGAAGAGAATGGCAATTCTCCACATTTTACAACAGTATGATTAGAATGGTTAAAAACTACCCTCTCTTGTGAAAAACCCTGGGAAACACTGCAATCCACATTATTGTGACTGTAGATAGGGGACAGACTCTTTAGTGGGGTCTCTTGTGACAGGACAAGGGGAAATGATCTCAAACTAAAAGAAGGGAGATTTAGGTTGGTATAAGGAGTAAGTATTTTTGCAATGAGTGTAGTGAGGCACTGGAACAGGCTGCCCAGAGAGGTGATGAGTACCCCATCCCTGCAGACATTCAAGGACAGGCTGGATGGGGCTCTGAGCAACCTGATCTAGCTGTAGATGTTCCTGTTCACTGGGGGGAGTTGGACCAGATGGCCCATATGAATCCCTTCCAACTCAAAGAACTCAATGATTCTATGATATTATCAAGAGCAACAGTAGTTCTTACTATTACACTCCATGTTCAACCTAAAAAGATATATTCAGATTATTAAGAAATGCGGATAAAGTTGAACAGTTAATAGGAAATACTTCTTAGTTCCAAAATCATGGGTTGAATTTTGAGTAGAGAATTTGAATCACCTCAATTTTAAACCATGGCTGTTTTGGACAAAGAAAAAAATTTGGCCTCCTATGCATTAATGTTTTCTTAATTCTCCTGGGCTATGCACTGCTCAGGGTGGAAACCTGCTATTTCTCTTTGTTCTCTGAAATCCCAAGCACGCTCCTGGGTCTTGCAATAAATAATAAAAACAGTCCTAAAAACAAAGCAATAGAACTGTTTTCAAGCAAGGATTTTTATTGTTTGCATAGCACAGACTTCCATACGTTTCTCAAAGTTTTCCTTGTGAATTATGTTACCTTTGATAATTACACTGCAGGAAAAGGAAATGGTCTTCAGCTGGCTACTGCACAAATGTAAGCTAACCTGTAATAAATGCTTTCTTTCTCTGCTACACATATCTTTTTTACAGCATTTTTCTTCACAGTTTACATGCAGCTGCTGTTCTTCTATGCTCGGGTAAATTACCATTGAATAATTGCAGTGCAAGGTCAAAAATCAATTAAATGAAAATTACAGTTATTTGTTTTAAAAGCTCAAGCAATATTTTATATCACAAGTCTCTTAGGTGGCAGGCCAAACAGGTTAATCATTGCAACCATCTTCCTTCTCTGCTCCTGACTCTAATCTGCCTTTAGCAGGAGTGCTAGAAAAGGAGTCCCAAATGCTCACTTATGGTCTGTGGCAAAGATGTGGGGGCTTTGAGGAAAATGCGAAAGTTATTGCCATGTATCACTCCTGTGATACTAATATGTCTTACAGCACCTGCATTGCACAGATTTCAAAATAACTTAGCAGAGAACTACACTGTACACCACTGAATGAATGCATTTGGTTTTTCAGCTGATTTAAGCATTTGAAACGTCTCAGGTCAAGTGTTGTATTACACCATATTTAGGGTTCCAGATTTTTGCACCTATGTGTAGATTTTCCAAGTGGTCCTTACCTGTCAGCATGAAGATATGTCTCAATTTCTTTATTCCTCTCTTTCCATGCTAAAATTGTACTTTTCCAATTTCTCCTCATTCCTTGTGTCATAATTGTAAAGAAAATATTGTAATACCAGAAGCAAAAACATCTACATCTTTAATTGTTAAAAATGGTATCAGTTTATCCATGATACCTGTGCTGGAAATGTAATGTGGATATTGCTAAATCAGTTTTTTGGCTTCAGTAGTGATTTTAACTACCCCAGAGCTAGTTAAGAAAATGTAAGAAGGAGGCAGACAAAACTCATGCTGCATGTGCATGTGGGCTTAGGGCCATAAAGAGCATCTGACATATCCCTGATAATATGCCAATATAATCTACATAGGTTGCTCCGAAAGTAATGCCTCTTATTTGTTTCCATGGAAATGAAAACAGATACAAAGATCACAATAACAATACTTGATAGAGCAAATTCTCAGCTACAGAAAAAAAAAAACAAAACTATTTTTCAACAGTCACCATCACTATGTGTTTTTTCCAGTGATGAACAAGAGTCTGCATGCTGCACTAGTCAAAATCTGCAACAGTGGATGTAAGCTTCTGTCACTGCCACTACTGCTAAAACGCATCACCCACTACCTCACTGTGCTCACATACACTGTTTGGTCTCTATAAACATTCAGAAAGAGTCAATCAATGTCAATGGGTGCAATCTGTTCCACAGGAGGAATTCAGTGACACACCTTTGCTTCATGCACACTTCCATGTCAGACACCATTTTGTCAGACTGCCCCTCTGCTGCCATCTGTCACACAGCAACAGAATGTAATGGAATATTGGTAGAAAGCCTCTAATGTCATACCACCAACATCCACCTCTAATGTTGTGCACCAACATAATAAAATAAAAGGCATTACTTTTAGAGCAGACCTTGTGGTTCTATATCTTTAGCTTGATTGAAATGTCCAGCATGTTTCATCCTCAGTTGCCATTAAGCCTTGCAGTAAAAACACCACTGAACTTGAATTTCCGATATGATCCATGCCTGTCATGTATCATCATATCCTGGCACAGTCCCTGGTTGAGTGCCGTGCCAATCTCCCGATTTTGAGCCCCTGGCACTCCCCTGTCCCCTCTCCCTCTTCCATTGAGTCAAGGTAAGGAGAGAAGAAGAGTCACGCACCTGTAGGGGATTTAGTTGATAGGAACCCCAGGGAGCAACCTCAGTGTCAGAAGCTGAAACAGAAAATTCAAAGTAAGATTTTGCCGAGAAAGAAGATGATCGTTTTCCGTGTGATCTGTGGGAAGAGGTGGTGTTAGGTTGTCTGCAAGTTTAGTTATATTGCTTACTGACTTTTGTTTACTTATTTGTTGTGTATGTGTGTGTGTATACCTGCACACATTATTTGTGGCGAATGTTGAAATGTAACTTTCATCTCCAGATCTAGAAATGAAAGCTTTTATATCTAGTTGTCTTTCTCTCAATAAATACATACAGCATGGAGTTATTTTCTGCACCGTAATTAATGTCAGGGTGACCTCAATTAGGTGCACCATAAGATTGTTCTGTCTTGATTCAAAACACAGATAAATATTTAGGATAACCATGTGGATTAGGTCTCACATGAATCACGTGGATCAGCAAGTCTTGGATAACTATAACCTAAAATACCAGCTCCATCTGAAAACAGAGATCATAATCCCCTTAGATAAGTTGCAACATCAATGACACATCGTGTAGTGTTGGATCTAATAGCCATACTTTAGGATGTCAAACAGGATGATTTTTCTCCCTGTAATAACATCAATAAGTAAAGCAGGGTAGAATTAAATATGTACTGTATATTCCTTGAGAATAAATTTTCTGTGCAACAGACCATAGCGAAAAGTACAATGAGACCTTTTTACATGAATACTTAGTAAAATAATAGACTTACTGAAGTAAGTTATTCTGAGGACACTAACAGGTGAAATGCAATACAAGAATGAGCCCACTTAAAGGAAAACCTGAAAAATAAATTCTGCATTGTAGAACAATATAAATTTCACATACCAGCAGGGTACTTCACTGAAAATTAGTTTTGTGTAACATGCTTATATGTGTAAAATGGGCATCTACTGTACTTCGGCTTTAAAAACATTATTCACTGTTTTCTAGTACAAAGCCCCAGCAGGCATGCACTTGGCTAGCTAGTGAAGAACTCTGCCCCAGTTTTCCATAATGCATTCATGAAGGGATTTGTAACAACCAGTGGTTACTGCAACAGAACGACTAAAATGTTCTACCATGGCACTTTTGAAACAAACACAAAAGTTCAATTGCTGCAGCTCTTACAGGCTAATGATGTGCTGTAAACACTGGCATATTGCTAGCAATGTATAATCCATACTCAAAGCAGCCATTCATTAAGACTTATAATTTATTTTTTATATGCTCCTCTCTTCAGGTTAAAACTGTAGATTTCAGAAACTCTACTGGTGACTCGGCCTCGTGGTGACAAGTACTTGCACCCCGTGGGGCTCAATTTAAAGAGAGCTTTGCAGAGAATCCCCAGCATGTATACTTCTCACTTACCTACATCTCTCAGCTCTCTTTTGTGCAGAACAGCCATTGTCTGAGCATCTGCAATGATGCTGGGAAGGTCAAAAGGGCTCATCGGAGTGTTGTCAAAATGCAGAGCCTCAGGCTGCAGCAAACGTGCTGGATAGCGAGCAACAAACTGCATTCAACACAGGGCCGAGGGCTGAGATGGAGAGCTGTGGTTGTTAAGCAAGAATAATTAGGTTGTTAAAAACAAGATGGGCTTAGCTGAAGATGAAGAACAGCTCCTCTTCAGCCAAGAAAACTTGGCTTGCTGGAAGTGGTGTCCTCCCCAAACCTTATTTCTTTCTCCCCCGCTTTAACACTACTGAGAACTTGCTTTTCTTCTTTCCTGGCTGTTTTCTTTGTTTGTAGCAGTTCTCAAGCCTCTGTACCTTAGTTTCACACTCATCTCCCTTGTTCTTGGATTTTCTTTCTGCCTTTCATAAGCTCTTGTTAATTAATAAAGACATACATTCAAACTGCATGAGAAACAGCATGTAAAAAAATTGGAAGGAAACTTCATCATATGGCATATTTTGTCTGAATCTGTATCGAAAGAGATACACAAAGAAATATATGCCATGTATTGGCCTCTGTCGTAGACCTCCCCTTGAACTTGATTCCATCAAAAAATTGAGCTCAGAAGCCTGCTGAGATGGCACGGTACTCAATTACAAAAGAATGCGCCTTAGGAGTGACAGAACTGACTAGGCTATTGCTAATTCAGGCAGTCAGGAATGCAAAAACAGATGGATGGCCACTGTTTTGGATCTTCTTCCTGTGTGCCCCTGAAAAAGATTAAGAGCAACATTAGCCCTGGGAGGAGTCTGGCCACTGTTCAGAAGCTCAGTCTGGGTAATGCAGTGCCGAGCAGAATCACCCCATCAAAAGGTATGGTCAAGTTGTGCCTCACAAATGGCATTTCATTCTCCATATCAGAAGAAAGGCACTTGAATGAGCTTTGATGCTAAAACGAGAACAATAAGCATTGTCCAATGCTGCTATTGTGGCTTAAGTACGTAATGCTATAATAACAGACCATGCAGTTTTACACAGTCCACCCTGAAAAAAATGCAAATTCCATACATACTGCATTTTCAAGGTTGCATTTAATCTACAGTGATTGCATTTGAGTTTGATTTAAACCCATGCAGAGAGCTTTCACCTGTGCTGTTTGCTGGAACTGATCCATTCTACCCTTCTAGAGAATCCAGTATCTAGACAAAGAACAAAGTACACTGAAATTTATAAAGCAACAAAAAATTTCCAGATATGTTTTAACACTGGCATTGGTGTAGACAATCCTTCTGGAAACTTGAAGTATGTGCATATCTCTGGAGGAAGAAGGCTTGAATTAGAAAAGTGCCTGCAAGAAAATATTTTCCTCCCCTATCTCTAGAAGGAGAATTTTTCAATCTGAAATGAAACTAAGCATATCCTGCAGCAGCTATGGCAGAAACCAAATACCTTAATGTGGGACTTAAGAGCCCATACCTTTCTCGTGAGTCAACCTGAAATAAAACCTTTCATGAACTGCCATTCGTACAGAAAACATAGTCTTCCATGCTGTTTCTGCATAGGCTTTATTTTTATGGCAGAATGAGAACGGTGCCATCATGTATGGAGATAACACAATGCACAGCATGCTCAACTCAGAGTCATATTGTATATGAAGCAGAAGTATCAGGGAGAAGGGTGGGGACTGGGGGAGCTGGGGGATAAGTTCAATCCGAGAGCCTCAGCTGGGCCTCTCAATACAACTGTTATGTCAATAAATCCTAATAATAGCAAAAAATGAAGCAGTTGGGAAGGCGTTATTATCCTTTTCTTTTTGCTGCAGGCCAAGGAAGTTATTAGTTTGATTTGCAGTCAGATCTCAAGTAGAGCTGGATGGTTGCCTGGATCCAAACGCGTTCACCAAGCACACAGTGAGGAACATGGGGCCCTGAAATGTGGAGGCCAAACCACATGCACCCCTTCCTGGGACACGGGGCTACAGCAGTGGCAATGTTTGCAAGTCACCTCGCATAAATATCCAGCCTCTCCAACCAGAGTCACTGTGCCACCCATTTTTCCCTCCCTGGTGATAATAAATTCACTTTAAAGTCTTAACAGATGAGGGTGAAGTCCATCTCCAAGGTTTAGAGAAGTGTGTTAATACTTAAGAAAGTAATTCTGCAAAAAGAGTTTGCTGACTCCTTTTTTTCCAAGTGATTTTCTGTTTGTTTAATTACGCATTTCTGTTCCTCCCTCAGTGGGTCTGAACTCTGCTGACTGAATCCAGAATTTCCCCTCCCAAGCAGAGGAATGAACCCCCGCATTCTGGAGCTCAACAAAAACAGCGAAAGCCTACAACTGGATTTTCTTTCCCTAAAATTACTCCTTACCTTTATAACTCCCACACAAATAGCTGTGATATTGTAAATATGATAAAACCCTCTACGTGAGCTGAATAAATTGATGGAGAAGCAAAATAATCATGTGGGTTGGACTGGATTGGCTTATTATGGATTCAATAGCTAATTGCTTGTACAGTGGGATAAAAAAGAAGAAACAAATAGAGAGAGAAATATATGTTTGTTTGTGGAACAGCTGATGGGCTGCTGGCCAGGGCAGACTGAAAAAGACTGCAGGAGTTTTGGATACTGCAAGAACCTATTACCGCTGGCTCACATGGAACGAAATTCAAAGGAAGAAGTCTACAGACTGCGGTGCCTGGAACAATATAGCTGTGGTTCAAGGGTTTCTCTTTTATGGCCTGATTACAAATGTAATATAATTAACTGCACCATATACTAGCACAGCTCTTTTAAACTTTACAGAGCATAGTTAAGCAAGGAAAGAGATATGACCTGGGAGCAAAACTTGGAGATGGATCTCCCAGCTTCCCGCCCTTTCCTGTCTTCTTTGCTAGATGCATCTCTGTTTACTGGATTGTGAATAGTAGGGCTGGAAGGCAAGTATAATTAATAGTAAAACTTGTTTGTGTGATGTAGAAAGAGCAGGAGCATGTACATTTGAGTGGCAATCTGGAAGAATCAGATGAGCAAGGCAGAAAAGGAGCAGAACAAATCTGAGCTGCTAAAAGCACCTAAGAAAAATGTGGCAGCATGGACAGTGCTGCATCTCAAGCTGGAGCAAGTGATATCCCTTGTCTGCAGCTGCTCAGAAGTCCTGTCCCCTCTAATAGTAAACATGGTCAGCCTTCCTTCCTTCTGAGTAAGGGTGTGGATGTAACTCCAATTGGTCTTCAGCAGCCAATGCAAGGCACAAATATACAGGTTCAGGGAGAAAGAAAAAATATCAAGTCCTCTCCTTTCTATTCATTTTCCAAAAGTTTTTCAGCAACAGTCTAAGGACCAGATACACAGATTATTTAGATCCCAGCAGATCCGCCTTATTCCAGCCATGCACAGTCTCCTGTGGTGCAAAGAAGCACCTGGTCATTCTCTTAGCCCAAGCGAGCAGAAAAGTGAGCAGCTTAACATCAACCACATCTCGGGCAAAAATGGATCAATCAGAAGAGAGCTGGACTCTTAAAAAGAGAGGTAGGAATTGAGGAACATTTAAAAAATCAGTGAACAGTTTTCACCAGATGAAGTACAGTTCTAGAGTGGTGGATGTCTTAGGTTTTCTGTAGAAAGAGAATTTGCTATTGCTGCAGAACAGCTGAAGAAACTTTGAGAAATTCCAAGCATTTGATCGTTAGCTGATCTGACAAGAAGGGCCACAGCCCTCTGGGGTCTTTGGCTACTAAAGATCCACCAAAAACATGCAAAGGAGCATTTTTCTAAAATGAATATTTGAGGACTGTAGGCTGCATGGCATCTTAAACAAACAGCCCCAGAGAAGCAAAGTGGAATTTGAGCAGCATAAACACAATTAAGAACATGGAATAAGAATCAGGATGAAGGTACTGAAAACATGCAAGCAGTAGATACATGTAATTAATTTTTAAAAATAAGAATGGTATGATAAAAAAGAGTCGTAACACATAGCACTAGACCTTAGGCAACTGCTGACTATAATCACAGAATCATAAAATCATTAAGTTTGGAAAGACCACTAAGATCATCTAGACCACCCACCAACCCATCACCACCATACCACTCCTACCATTAGACCATATTCCTCAGTGTCACATCTCCACGGTTCTTGAACACCTCCAAGGGCAGTGACTCAACCACCTCCAAGGGCAGCCCATCCCAGAGCCCAACCATTCTTTCAGAGATTAAGTTTTTCCTGGTATCCAACCCAAACCTCCCCTACTGTAGCTAAAGTCCTATAGCTGTTACCCGGAGACAAGGTGGACTCCCACCTCTCTACAATCTCCTGTCAGATTGTTGTAGAGAGCAATGAAGTCTACCCTGAGCCTTCTCTTCTCCAGGCTGAACAATCCCAATTCCATCAGCTGCTCCTCATAAGACTAAATGTCTCAAGGTACCAAAACAAAAGGGTAAAGCCTGCCCACCCGGAGCTCCTGCAGGATCCTGTGTCATGACGTCTCCTGGGAGGGGGTGTCATCAGCAACAGGAAGAGGAGAGCATCTCCATGGAGGTGGATGGCGATTCTCCACTCCTGAGTGCTCATAACGCGCTTGGAGATCCTTTACAAAAGGAGCAATGCAATATACATGTGAAGTGTTGTTATTATTCCTATCACACAAGTTTATTAAATTTAATGAGGACACTGAGGGATTCCATTAATCCTAACCACAATACCAGAGTCTCTCAACATTTTCTTGATGATGCCATTGAAAATATAACAGTTCTGAGTGCCTTGCATTTTTACGCTGTGAGATTGTTAAGTGTACTCCACATGCAACTGCATCTACTCATTACACCCAACATCTATTCAGGCTCATGCTTTATCCGCTTGGCCTCTTTCACAGCAGAAGAATAGGATCCTCCATAAAATCCACAAATATATTTTTCCCATAACACTTTGCAACAAATGACTGTTAATTCAGGCTAAATTATAATGGAGCTTCCATAGAATTATATACTACATCTACACGAGTATCCAGGGAGCAGTTTGATTAATATCATTATCACAATGAATAGTAGAGAAATTAATGTGATTTTCTGCTAATGATAACAGAGAAGCATTTAGATTTTACTTTTGGAAGACATCTTCCTTATTTTCCCATACAAAGTACTTCCAACTTGCAGATGGGAGGCATGAAAGTGACAGTCAGTTCAGTAAGGTCTTTCAGGAGCGAAGCTGTTGGATTTTCACTTGCTATTAGGCCTTGCTTTTTCAAAGTCCTGCTCAAACACATGCATGCATCATGTCTACAGTTTTTTTCTCTTTCGTAATTTGAGATATATTTTATAACAAAATGCGTGTTTGTTCATAGTGAATTTGAAAAAGCGTCACCAATGAATTACAAGTACTACTAATGATTTTTTCTATGTTATTAAAAAGTTATAAAAAACAAATAAGAAAAAGAATTATGAGATACAATCCTGAAGTTAAAAATAACAAACACAATAGAAAATATCCATAGCAACCAGACAGCAGAAGCAGTCCCAGTAAACTACACAATTGTTTGTATCGTTTGCCACTGAATGTTTCTGTTACAGTAGTGTCTACAGAGCTCAGTGAAATACACTCAAAGAAACACCTTTGTAAACTACATAGATGAGCACCACAAAAAATCAGGGAAACCTCCTAACTGCGTAGGATTAACAAGCATTCACCGATGTATTCAATATGAATAAAATTAACCATGAGGTTTACAACTGTAACCTGCTCACTACAAACATTCACTACTGACGTTGACAACTACTTAGGCATGTGTTAGTCACGTGCTCCACTACTTCCGAAACAGCACCCAAACAGAAGCCATCACAGTTTCCTTCGGTAACACATAGCCACATATTAAGCTATGAAAACAAGCTAGAAGTTTTCAAAGGGATGTAGAGGTGCAACATGATGAAAATCGGTTCCCTGCTTACTAGTTCAGGGCTTACTCAGAACACCTAGTACCTAGTATTGTATTTAGGTAAAAGGTCATTGCACAGATTTAAAGGGAGCTCCTTCAGGGAAAGGAGTAGGCACAGAGCAGGGGCCTGTTGTGGGTGGAAGAAGGCATGGACATGTGGAGTCATAGAATCATAGAATCTCAGAATGGCTGGGATTGAAAGGGACATCAAAGATCATTTTGTTCCAGACCCTCTCCATGGGCAGGGTTGCCTCTCGCTAGACCTGGCTGCGAGGACCCCATACATCCCGACCTTGAACACCTCCAGAGATGGGGCATCCACAGCTTCTCTGGGTTACCTCCTGCACACAGTTTCTTCTTCCAATACTCATGTTTTTGTTGAAGCTCTGCTGCCCTGTGCTGCAGTCTCAGGCTCTGGTTTTGGTCTATTGCAAGGCTCGATTAGGCATATCGAGTTGGCAATCAAAATTGGAACAGCTAGTGTGGAGGACAACAAGGCACTGGAGTCACTGGGAGCCACCACTCTGGAGCAGTGTTTGGCCTGTTGGGCTGCATGAGCCACTTTTTGTGGGTAGGACAGGAGTAAAGAAAGACTTGCAGAGTGTAACTGTTGAAACTAGGAATAGAGTTTATGGCCATAAAATTCACAGCCTGCAACTAAAATGTGCAGAAAGCCTACAAGCCATGCTTCTATATGACGTTTTTTTTTTTTTTTTTTTTTTTTTTTTCCCCTGAGATGGTCTCAGAATGTATTTACTTTTACACAGATTAGAAAAATACCTTACAACAGATATTGGTTTCCCAATGCCTGTCAAATAAAGCAAGTTTCTGTACTTGCTTTATTTGCCAACAAACTCTGGTATGTTCTTTTATCATTATATGCTTAAAAATAATTTAAAATAAATAAATAAAAACAAAAACAAAAAATAAAAATAAAAACAAAAATAAAAATAAAGGATTTCTAAAGCAGTTCTATGTCTTAAGAACCGATACGATAAAAACTCCTCACGATGTCTTTTTCCTACCAGGACTCCAACCCTTTCACAGCAGCCATCGACACTTAGGGAAGCAAAGGTTAAAGCAGCACACGAGTGCTTTAGTTACCAATTTTTGTTGTTAAAAGTAGTGAAATGAAAAACAAGATAAATTTAACCTGAAATTCAAAAGATATATTCTGACCACAAGGTTTATCTAGCTCATTTTCCAAGACAGAAGGCAGAAGTACTGCTGTTTCAAAACTTTAGGTTGCATTTGGACGAAACAGTAGAAAATATGATGTAATAAGTAAAATTCTCTTCAAAGGTTGAAAAGAAGACAGATCCGCAGCATTTTACTGGTCCCTAAATTCTTAGCATGTTTAACCTCAGTATGTTTTTGGTGGGGGGCACAGAATGCCATTTAATGGCAACTCAGTGAGCTCCAGATGAAACTTCTGGACCTGAACAGCTAGTTAGTGCTTAGTGTGAGGACACTTGCAATTTTCTAGCTAAGAAAACAGAGATTATTCTCTGGTGTGGCTATTTTGCTGCCCAATCCACGGTGAAGCAGGTTCTCCATTTCTTACAGTAAGGATCAAACAAGATATCTGTGTCACGATCTTACAAATACATTCATTAAAATGTGATTTATTTAAAAAAATAATTAAGTAGTTTAGTGAACTGAAATGTTCCATGCAAGGCAAGAAAACCTGCAAAGTTTGAGCCACCTTTCAGCTTTTATTTGTGTAAAAATGAATTATTGAGTAAAAAAGTATTTGCTAACAAGCAAGATATTGTCTTTATTAACCTTTTCTGAAAGGGCCTGTCCTTTGGTAAAACCAATGTGCTGTATTTACGCAATGAATGGGTTCTCATGCCCTTATAGATGACCAGAATTGTCCATACAAATGAATAACTAAAAACACACTAAGGAGGTACTTAGATACAAAAGCCTAAAACTGAGAATGTGGCAGGACTGTTAGTTAGGATACAATTGTACAGTTCTGGACTTAAGACATATGATCTACTACCACCTCCCTCTTGTGGACAGCTATTTATAGTGAAAACTGAACTGCAGATAGCTGCTTAGCAGTTTGATGTCATAATTTATATTCCAGCTGAGGCAGAAAACCTCTTTGAGTGTGAATAAATACAATGATGATTCCAACCTCCCAACATTTATACATTCATTATCTCCCACATTTACAAGAAAGCATGCATGCTGGGATCACTGCCACCGTAGTAATTACTAATACTCAGCAGGCTGAAATACCTTAAAAGTTTACTAGTTACCTTGAGAAATACTGCCCCCAGGAAATGCATGATTCAAAACTAGTTTGTACATGGTGAATGCCTACCCATAACCATGCATAATTCAAGCAGTTCATGAACCAATAGGAGCCTCACTTGTTACTCCTGAGACTACCAACAAATGTCATGGTATGAATAATAGAAGAACATGTATATTTGTGTAGCACGTTGAATTATCTACTATTACTCCTCAACTTACTGCAGCTACAGGCAATTATTTCTGTGTTAGCAGATACTGAGTAAATGGAATATTTACCTGATGGTTTTCAAAATTCTGAAACCACTTGTCAGAAGCAGTCGCTACTACTTCACACTCTGCAGCAGTTTCATCAAGAGCTCTCTAATGCCAATGGTTCATTTCACAGCTTGCAGCTCACACTGATGCCAGTGCCCAGTTTCCTTTCTGGTAGGCTACTTTAATTTTGCAACTGTGAGAGTAAATATAATTCAACTGACGTCATTCAGATGTAGTCACCATTATTCAACTGCATAACAAACTAAGCTGGTGGGAAGGAATGCACAATTTGTTGAGTGGTCTGTCTGGACTATAAGGAGGTTCTGATCTAGTGCACATCAGCACTCCTATGGTTTTGATTGCTTGCATTGTCCTGGCTGGGATTTTTCTTCAACATTTTTGATGTCTACAATGTAGATGTCAATATCTGTGTAGCAGTTTAGACTTCTTTTATACCCACTGGAAGAAACAAGCATTATTCATTTCTGCAGTTAGTTAGGAAAAAGAAAAGAAAAGAAGAGAAAAGAAGAGAAAAGAAGAGAAAAGAAGAGAAAAGAAGAGAAAAGAAGAGAAGAGAAAAGAAAAGAAAAGAAAAGAAAAGAAAAGAAAAGAAAAGAAAAGAAAAGAAAAGAAAAGAAAAGAAAAGAAAAGAAAAGAAAAGAAAAGAAAAGAAAGAAAGAAAGAAAGAAAGAAAGAAAGAAATGACTAATTTGGAAGTTAGATGGCTAATATAGGACAGATTAATTTTTCTCCAGATGTGCCTACCACATCAGCTGGCAAAACAGTCTAGAAATACCCCCATTTTAAAAACACACGTAAGTTGAAAATCTAAGGGAGATGGATCTTATCTTTGTTGTCTACGGAGCAGCTATGCCAGTGTGTGATGCTGAATTTGAATTCTCATTTACTTGAGATCACAACTTCCCTTTCATTTTTTCGGGCTGACAGTTTCTTCCCTAAAACCACAGGACTGACATTAATTAATCTTCTAAATCATATGAATATAATTACATGAAAATAAAGTTTAAACAGATTTAGAAGTCAGGTCCTCAGTATCTCAAAGTTCGTTGCTGAGTGTGTGTTCTACTAAAAACTAAATGTAAACAAAGAAAAAAACAATGAAATTTTGATTTACAGAAAGTACAAAGGGACATTGCATCTTCATTTTGTTACTTTTCTAGTCCAATTGTTGATTGAAAGGGAATATTTCCCAAGAAGAAAAACATTTTTAGCTCGTTATACTTTGTCTGTTGTGAGCCATTTGGTGTTTTGAAATAAGGATAGTACAGATATTCACCAGAAAATCCATGGAAAATTGTACACAGTTGAAGAAATGTGTATATCTGCTGTTGTATAAGACACAGTAGGTTGCTATTCAGCCAGATTTTTCCCAGCTCATCTGGGCTTTTCTCTGCAAATGCCAGGTGAAGTTGCTAAGATGCAGAAGTGTTTTGTTGTTGTCACTTTTGTGGTTTTAACGTGATTAACACACAACCTGCCCCTGAATGCAAGTGAACCATCTTCCCTGGATATTTTTTGAGCTTCTAAAAATAGTCTCAGGTTAAAAATGTATGATATAAAGCTACTCAACAGTATCCAGCATAGTGCAATATAAAGAACTACTGCAGTGTGGCACGATTTGGGTGCACAAGTTGCACAGGTGGAGCAATATAGCAGATAGAGATTTAGCACAATGTGACTTCCAAAGGTCAGTTCAAAGTTTAAGTGACATGAAAGACAAACTGCTAAATATTAAGTATCAAGAGAGAGCATCATCTACAGCTACCAAGGTCACAAATGACATGCAAGAAACTTCGCCCTGCAGGGGATGGAAGCACTCATGGCATTCTATCTGTGGCATTCCTAGTTTCATGTTTCAGCATGAAACTTGTTTTATTCAAACGTAACTACTGGTTATTTAACTTAAGCTGAGTTTGCAACCCATTGAATTCTTCTTTGCAGAGTTGCTGCCTACCACATCATTACTCCCTGTAATTGTCTGGGGTTGATTATGCCTATTTACATGAAATACTTGTCACTCATCTTTACTGAAATGCTTCGTATTGTATTTTAGACCATTTATATAATTTGACAAGAACTCTTTAATTCCTATTACTGTATTCCGAAGTTTTTACTGTCTTTCATGTTGTCTGAAAGTTTAATAATTCATTTTGTTATGCAAACAGGAAATGAAAAGGGATTTCAGTAGTAGAATCAGAACAAATCTGCACAGAACAAGACTTGATATATTTCATGACAAACCATGGACAACTGCTTGTTGACTGAAGTTTTCAAATTGGTGCTTTTGTTTCACAGAAGCTTCAACCAGGGCATTCATTTCCTGCTTTTTTAAGGAGAATGTTGTCATATGTTTTCCCTGCTCACATACATCAGCTCTAGAAGGTCTCAGATAATAAAATAAAAAATAAACGTTCATCATGGAATTAGTGCTCCTGGCCTAGTTCTATTTGGTATGATGAGATCATATGTCTGTGGGGATAAGAAGTGGCTACTTCAGGGTGGTCACACAGAGCCCATCACAGAATTCACCACTCTGGCTGAGATGTGTAGGTTCTATCTGCACAATGAACCAATGATCATTAACAACATTGCGCATTTCCTCATGTTTTGCCACCTCCTATTAAGTGAATTGTGCATCATGGAATCTATACTGTTCCTGAAGATGTTTCTCATGTAATCCCGTCTTGTCTAGATTTTCATTGTGTTTAGTGAGCACAAAGGTTGTCCATTTGGAACAGGAAGCCTACAGGCTGGGGATCTCTTGCAGTCCTGATGGCAGATGTTGGTCAAGATTTGTTCTTTGTAGAATCATTCTGCTCAGAGCTGGTGTTTCCACTATCTGAGTTGCTTCCTTTCCCATTATCTAATGGTTCATTTCAATATTTACTACTTCATTTTAAGAAACAAATAAATTAGTTATAAGGTGTTTATATATTCAAAATAATTTTTCTTGAGAATACCTTTCTTTTTCTTAGAAAAGCAGTTGCTATAGAGGAAAATTAACAGCTACCACTGTATAGTTAATTTTTAGATTATAGTACTTTTAAACATTAGTTTGGAATTTGCATCTTCCTCTGCTTTATTTTGGATAAGCTAATTAACTTTAAAAATAGTCTTCATAACATGCAAAACATGAGAGAAAAGATGGTGGAAGCCAAAAGGTTGACTACAGCAAGATTTGCATTGAATTAAATTAAACTCCAGCACAGAACAAACTCTGTGGATTGCAGAAGGAGAGTCTAATTTGAAAGGGTGTGCCTTGCTGTGCAGGCTCTTTAAGTGTGATCTGCTTTTGGCCTAATTTTCTGTGACAGTGTATTTAATAACAGTGGTCCCTCACTGAGAATACCTTCTGCCTGGTCTGCCACTGTGGAAATTTTGGCTCTGCAATCAGCGTGTCTGTCGATTCAACACATAATTTCTTTAAGGAAAATAAGAACTCTTAACAGTTAGTCATACAGCCCTAAATGAAAAAATTTTATGGTGGTATTAAAGTACCCCCAACCTAAGCTATTCCACATTAGTTCCTCCTCTGCTTTGTTCGCTGCCTATTAAAAAAATTATGAACTTACTTATGAAACAAGAAGGTTCCCTTCTAAGACTGATTATTTAAAATCCTAGAACAGACTCTCAAGGGCAGATCAGGAGTTTCACAACAATATGGATTAATGTGATTTTTTTATGTGTGCTAAAAATATGTAGGCACTGCTGTTTGATAAACGTTTTATGGGTAATATGCATTTTTCATTTATGAACATCCATCATTAAGTGGCTTTATATTTAAAACATTACCTAATGGAGCTGCATGAAGTCAGGAACCAACATGCAGATGTACTTCAGAGCTGTTCGGTTTCCAAAGCAGCAGTCCTATTTAAATGTGTACATGCCTTCTGTGACCTGACATATTAGAGGTTCTAAATTCAATTTAGTTTGAATGTGCAATTTTTCTTTTTTTCCTCCACTGCAATTATGTGGAATATGAAGTATATATAGCAAGTCTATGAGCACACTGTGCCTGAAGAGCCCAGCAGATATGCTGAAGGATTATTTTTCTCTTTCCTCACCGTTATACAAATAATTGTAGGATTAAAAATCAAAAGAATCTCTATTAAATTTTAAGAGCATTCTGTCTTGCTCTGCTAGACTTACTATAGACACAACAGGAGAAAAATGGTACCTGAATTAAGTCAAACTCCTTGCATTAGGGAATTTGCACACTGCATCCAGCATAACACTCTATGTATCAGTAGCACATGACCAGCTTGGCCACTGGAGCCATAACATGCAGTCTCAAGCTCACAGCAAGACTGCAAGGTCCCTGATCCCTTGCTGCATGAGTATCCCCGTTTAACTGCAGTGGTGAAGCAGGGCATACTGGGAGAGTCCTCCTTCTTCCCAAGGTCCCCTCCCTCCAGCCCTTCCTGCTCCTCCAAAATAATGCTTTAAGCAAGCCCTCAGCCAGCCTCACCTCAAAGGTGCATATGAAGGTGAGGAAGATGGACCTCAGGCATGTTGCTCTGAAAGCAGCATCAGCAAGGTATACCTGTTCCCAGAGAAAGCAGTGTTCCACTTTTGCAGCCATACGGGTGCAGAGCAATCTCTGGCTGTGTCAGCAAGTCCTCCAGTGCAGTGCAGAATGAGAGCAGTCACACTGATGAAAGACCAAGTTAACAGGTTTCCCATAAATGCAAACATAGAGCACTACATAGCTTGGCAAGCACCTCTGAAGCTCTCCTGTTCATGGTTTTAAGGTTAAAAGCTGTCATCACATTCTTAGCTTAGGAACAAGGCGGCATCCTATTAAACAAAACTGAGAACTGGAGATTGCTTAATTTTTGTATTTTCACTTTCCATTCACTGTGCATAGGAAAGGAGGCCACAGTGAACTGTCTCGGACTAGCCTGGAGAAATTGGATTTCGGCACAACTCCATTTTGTCAAAGGGGATGTCAGTTTCTGCGCTCTGAAGATTCGGGGTTTTGTTGCAATATCTAGAGCAAAACTCCCAAAAATCATAGCTATCCTCCCATTAGCTTTACCCTTCACCTTCCAGTTTACCATCACAGGAGGTAAAGTGGAGATAGAAAACCGAGGTGGCAGCAATGCTGCAAGTGGGGTGACAGGTAGAAAGCACAGCCTTAGGGGACCAAAAAGGGAGTTCTAAGCTTAAAAGGGTTCATTATGCTACTACATTTTAAATAACAGCATTTGGGAGGAGTTGAAGTTATACACAATGAATTATTTTATACTCTTAAACCACTCACTAATTTAAGCCAGACACAGGAATACTATGTGTCTTTTTATATGGTATACATATTGTCCAAATTATCTCTTTATTACTCTCGTTAAGAAGTGTATGTATGCAGTTCAAACTGCATGTAGACAACAGGAAGGAAAAATAAACAAATGTACTGGGGGGATTAGTTCATCATTTGTTTTGCTCTTGATGGATACATCTCAGTCCAACACAAAGGATTTACACAATGTTTCCTATGGCATATATGTCCCAGTGTAAAAACATCAAGGTGAGTTCAGAGCTGTACATGTCTACCTTCAGCAACATTAATTACTGATGATCAGTCTCAATCTTTTAAATACCTTTTCCAAAACGAGTACAATGACTTCTGGCTGGAAAAGAGAAAAAAATCTGATCACTCTTCACCAGTCATTCCTAAAATGAGAAGTATATTTCTGTTATCAATTCTGCGGTGAATGCTGTCTTTATAATGACTGTCATAACATACATTAAATTTACTTAGTGATGTATTCTTATGCCTAGAATAACAGCAATTGTCTCCCTCATGTACGTTCCCCCTATAGCCCAGCATTAACTAAGCCTTGTCTTTATGTGCAGCTTTCTCAAGTACTGATTGCCTGCCATAGACACCTGTACTCTCTGCTACGTTCAAATGTTAACAATAAAACTTGCGAGAATAGATTGATGTGAAAAGGTGCAAAAGTCAAATGGAGCCATATCTAATTTTATCTTGCTGTCATCCTATGGTGCATTCCCAGTCACGTAATAATAAAGAGAACAGAGGTAAGGCTGAGAAGAGAGGAGAATAGTAAATTGCTTTTTGACAACTGCCTTCTGACTTTAAGTTTCACACACACCTCTTCCCCAGGCCTATAAAAGTGTACTTACTGAATTCGGCACATGAAAATGTAAGAAGTCACGGCAATATATTCCAGAATGATGAAAGAAGAACTTTATGCAGGGACATAGCTAATGGGAAGCCCAACAGGAATTTTTAGTGCCTGCATTTTTTAATGCTCTCTTCTTGTTTAGGGGTGCTTTATTACAGTCAATTGCTCCTCCTCATTAACTTATAGTTTGGCGTTGATAGCTCTATAAACTGTCCTAACAGCCCCCAAGAGTACCGCTGTAGTGAAAGATCTGGTTGTATTTCCATTATAAACCTACTTTCAGAGATATTTATAACTCAGCCATTTTAATTTGCATCAGGCTTTGGGGAACTTGGCTCACAGGTCAGCGAGTGAAACAATTTTCAGCTTATGTATTTGAAAAGAAAAGATTTTAGCCAAGAGCAGTTTACAGTACAGAAAATTCTATCATAATTTAGAAGCTTCCAGGATAAGAGAATTTATATTCTCTTATGCTGTAATTATATAATGTGAATTATACATGTTGCATTTGTTTATATAAGTAAGTCCAGATTAATGAGACGTCATATTAATGCTTCAAGATGAATTTTGATCAGCATCGAAATATGTTATTTTTACATATATATGAATAGTGTAAGCATGGCTCAAAAAACTTCAATTTTTGAAAATATGTCATTTTCTTGCATTTATAACTGCTTCACCAAATGTAAAACAGAAAGAAAATATTGATGCATAACAGCAAAAAAAAAAAACAAACAAAAAACAAAAAGTTCATGTGTCATGATGATAACCCAATGTTCCAGTACAAGAAAAAAAATCTGACATTTCCTTTTTTTAGGTCCTTGCTTCTGCCATGAAAGTACTCAACACCATATTCAATCTCTAAGCTATTGACAAGGAAACGAAAGAAGCTCAACTTTCTTTTAGGTTTTGGGCTGGCTGGTAGTTACCTTTATAATCAGAGTGTTTTTCTAGTGTGGATATATTTACATAAATATATTATCTGTAACATGCATTCAAAGATTTGTTTGAATATTCAGTAATATTTGTCTTCAGGCAAACATTATTTTAACTTATATTTATGGTAATTTTCTCAGTTGTTTAACTTCAGAATCTAATAAACAAAATTTCTATTCTAGATAACAGCATTGAGATCCTTCTCTTTATTAGAGTTTTCTATTGCACATCTGCTTGTCACTAACAGTCTCATCTCTGCTCTACATCACATCATTTCTAGTCTAACTCAATTCAAATGCTTCTTTTCATTTGATAACTGGTCTTTCACTCCAGCTTCTTCTCTGACAGAGAGCTGCATTACCTCTTCTAGGTCACAGGTGTAAAAAGAGAGCAGAATCATCCTTAATGATTACCCACGTGGAGGGCTATTAGTTGCATTCCTTTTTATGAAGTTCACTGAAGAAGACCCCTTTGTCTTCAGTGTTTAAACCAATTTTGCCTCTGTGCTAATAGCTTACACTTTTCAGTGTACTTGCTGATCTTGGAGATTAGCAGCTATTTCACTTAATGTTGTCTACCAAGATGCCTTAAAGTAAATTGCAATGATGATTCCCTTTTCTTTTTTTCCTTTGCTTGCCTCTTCTTCCTCCCTTATCCACAAACATCTCTTTCTAATACGTTCTCAAATGTCTGATCAGAACTGTTTCCTGCTTTACATAAATCTATCTTCACTATTTTGAGTAACATTCACTTACTGCCCCATCTGTCCCAAAACCTTGATCCAGCCATAGAAGATGCTTTTGTTTAATCTTAGATATACAGGGGCTGCCTTTGAAATAAAAGATTATACCCTGCTGGTTTTGGATGTGTATGCAAAAATGTATACAGTGCATGTTGCTAATGCTGCTAGTTCACTGGATAGTTTGGAAACTGTATATATTATTTATAAATACATTCATTTGGTTTCATTTTGAATGAGATTTTAAATAGGACATTTTTTGGTTCAGCATTGCGTTGTATTAAAAAAACCCCTACTATTATTAATACTGGCCAGTTTTCAGTAATTACATATTATTTCCCTGAATATTTTAATTCAGTTCAGGCTATCTGAAATAGCTAGTTTTAATGATGAATAAAGTACATATATTCATGTTATCTGCTTTGTCCTTTGTCTCTTTTCAGGTTCCTGTGTGCCTAAGCTTGGGGGTAGGGGCTAACGTGCTGAGTGTATGGTTTATAAACAATTGTAATATCATGCCAAAAAACACCGATGTCATTTCAGATGGAGATGCTTTTTTTTTCTTTTTTTTCCTTTTTCTTTGTATTTGATTGTTTTAGTAGTTGCTGTTTTTTCAAATTTCTGTAAAATTCTTGATCTGTAGATAAATATACAGTTAAGATCATGAGTTTGTAGACTATAAATTAGGTACATTTTGTTTAAATTTTAACATATGCAGTACTGTTTACAGAACAAGGCTTAAAGCTCTGAAAATTTGATATAATTGCCTTCATGAAAATCTCAAATCTTTCAGTCTCTGGAAAGTTACAAAAAATTGCGCTTTCCTTTCATCCTGTACTCTAACAGAAGGTCAACAATGTTAAGTTCCTACACAATGAAATTTCTGAGAATTTTTATTATCAAAAAGTCAAAATAAATTTATAAAAATAAAAGATCTGCATTTGGTAGGGACAAAACAATTTTTCTGACCCTCTGTTGGACTTCCATCATTCTTAAATGTCCTGTATGGGGATATAATGTGATCTAACAGCTGGAATAGTCAAAACATGTACCCAACAGAGTTGATGTTATCAAGACAAACCTTTACAAAGCCCAGCAAAGAAATACATTGTTCTGATTTTGACAAAACAATGTTTTCTGACTGCAAATAGGTCTGATTATTCTAGAAAAAAAAAAAAACTAAAATATTTTTCATCGTCATTGTGAAGTTTGATTCGTGTCTGCAGTTTTCTGAGGTCCTCAAAGGGAAGTCTCTATAGGTGGAAGCATATAGGTTTCACTGCAATGATGGCCACAGTTTCTTAGATTCTTTTAATTTTGTTTTAAACAAGCAGTTTTTTATTTGTCCCTTGAAAATTCAGAGTGGTTTTACAAATGAGAAATCTGGGAGACTTTTTGTAAAATATGGTAGAACTGAGTACTCATTTAATAATTACATGGAGCATTTTCCTTGGTTATATTAGGGACAGAAAGATCTCATTATCTTCACTCTACATTCAGTCCCTCTTTAACTTCCATTTAAAATCTTTCTCCTTTGCCTTTTCCTACTGAATTATAATTGAGCTTCAAGAGGACTGCAGAACTTGCATGCTCAGAAACCTCTAAAATAATAAAATTGAATTTTTCTCAGATTTCTGTTCTGCAGTGCCTTCTTAATAATTTCTCCTACTGTACAAAGGCTTTGATGGGATATAAGAGACAGTGCTTTATTTTTCTTAAAGCTTCCTGGTCTTGTTTTTTCATTTTTCTTCCATGACTGTTCTTCAGGATTATGCTCTTTCTCATTACAACTAATGATACTTCTGTAAATAAGATCTGTGTCTAATGAATGAGTGGACTGCATTATATTTTGACACCATAGTAAAATTCATTTTCAAGAAGATCAAAAAAGGCAAAGGGATAGAAATGCCTAATGTATGCCTTTGAAGTTGCTGAAAAAAAAAAAAAAAAAAAAAAAAAAGGAATGTAAATAGTCATGGAAAAAATACTGTATTGTATATGCACTAAATGACAAAGGGGTTTGAGTGTGGAAATGATCTACTAGACCACCCAAGCTCAAGTAATACGTACCATGTTCTGTGCCTTATGTATTCTATCAAGTCCTTAACATGAGGATACATTTACCACACAAAAATTTAGCCATAGGAAGGATTGTTTGTACATTCATTTAATCTCTTATGCATGTATGTTGAAATAATCACTCATATTAAATATTGCAAACTACAGAAAAGAACTGTTCAGCTGCCACTATTTGCAACCTAATAGCTAGCTGAACAAGGGAGAGCTAGATATCTTGAATAAACAATTGTAGTTAACTATCTGGATCTTATCAATATCAAATTAAACAAATGCAAATTCAAATAAGGAAGAATTTTCAAACGTTATGAGAATGAGCATAAACAGCAACGCTTTTCTTCAAAGCCTTAACCACCTGTTGAAGAGTTGTGATGTTCACTGATATTTGTTGTTCTGCCCACAACAAAATGCAACGATTGAAAAGACAATCAATTCAAAAGGAAAACAAAGTTTCAAAACAGCTGAAGGAAAAAATAGCATGTCTTAGAATCTGAGAGCCTTATAGACTCTTCTTTCTCACCATGGAATAGAGAAGGAAGAGTCAAGCCCTGGAGGAGGCAGACCTCCAATAAGACAACAAAAATATTACATTGTGAACCAAACTCATCAAGAACTCAAATCTACTAGAAAGCCATATGATTGACACTCCTTCCTAAATTAATAGAAAATAGAACTGCAAATAAATGAAATAATTTTAACTGGTAAGCAGACAGGAGAAGATTCTGACCCTCATTCACGGGCACCTCCTTTGACTCAGAAAAACAGAAAAGCAAAGATATTTCATTTAAATGATATAATTTATTCAGTTTTAAGAATCAACATTTCAGAAACAAGTACCCCTCATCTTGCAAATATGTCACCCAGAAGCTCTCCTCCTGTCTACAGGGTCAGGATGCCAAACAGCAGATGCTCTTAGGAAGCATATTGGCATGATTTTCTGCAGCTACTTAACTCTCCTTTCAGGCTCCCTTTTTGCTGTGAGTAAGCCAGGAAACAGCCTAATAGAGGTCTGTGCGTATTCAGATACAATGAGAAATACAAAAAGACATGCACCATTGTTCATAGTTTCTATGATGTCCACATAAACTCATCAAACAAGTCCTGTCCTATTCCAATTCATTGAATGATTTGCTCTTTACTGCATTATATTTACATAGGATCATTTATCACTCTATTCCTGCTTTTTTTTTCCTTTCTTTCTTTCTTTTTCCCTCGTTTTCATTCTTGATATTGCTGGTTTCAAAACTACTCCTATCATTCTGCACAGGACCTCACAGAACCTTGACCACAGGCCTTTGAGTAGAGCCACTTCACGAAAAAGTCTGAAGGGAGCTTTCTCTCATTTTGATGGAACCAATGCTTGCTGCTGAATCTGATTTAGCCCCCAGGATCTGCCACTGCAATATCTTTTAGGGACCCAGGGTGTTACACTCCAGAGACTCCACAGAAAAGTCCTGTACAAAAATTCCTGAGTGCTATATAGATCTTAAAATTATCCTGATTTCCAGCAGAACTCCCTGGGAGTCCATTTTTCAGATTATCCAAGTTCATTTCTAATAGTACAGATTTTTTCTTTCAGAAATACTGCCATGAGTATGCTGAACAGATAAGACAGCCCCACTTTTTCTCTGTTAGAAGAGTTTTCTTGCTTTTCTTACATTTTGTTCTACAGCAAATATAAGGGCTGCTCCAAAAGTAATGTCTCCTATTTTATTACATTGACCCACAACGTCAGAGACGAATGTTGGTGGTATGGCAGTAGGGGTTGAACCTTCCCATCATTATTTTATTACATTCCATTATGAGCATGGCATATAGGCTCCTGTTCATCACTGATGAAAGTGCATAGGTAGCAGTACTGTGTTGAAAATTAGTCTTGTAGCTGAGAATATGCTCTATCAAACAGTACTGTGCTGTCATTTTCATGGAAAAAAATAGGAGGCATCACTTTTGGTGCAACCAATGTATACCTCATTTATATGCTATGTGCTACATGCAACTGAAATGTGCACTAGTCCAAGTGTGATAATGAAAACTGGAATCTTTCAGAATCCTGGTTGCTTTCATTTTCCTTTACACTTTCAACAGAATCTCACCTGCAATAACCTTCAACACTCAGTTTATCCTTTCTTTTTCTCTTTGCACATTTGGATTGTCTACAGAAAAAAAGAGAAAAAAAAGAAGAAGAAAAAAAAGGATCATATTAATGAATGCATAAGATTATAAGACATTATATTTCTGTGATGAAGGACATATTTTTACTTTGCTGTGGCTACTCTTTTCAAGAATCATGCTGCAAAAATTGAGATTTCTCTACTGTGAGAGCTAATTGGTACTTACATATTTTCATTAATTACTCTTTCTTATACTATTTATATTAACCTCAGGTCTGGAAACAATATCATTTATGTGTGTACACATACAAGTTCATATAGAAATTTGAAATTTCAAATGTGTGTTTGAAACGATTTCTACTAAATCACAAATACTTTGGAAAGATGTGTATGTTTGTACGTTGAGATTGTTTGAAGTGATCTCCCTCTTCAGTGCTAAATACTGCCTCTGCCTCAAACTAGCCCTGAGACCCAAGGCAGACATTCATTTTTTATTCCAGATGAAGTGAATCCCCTGAGAGATCTTAATGATCTGAGCTGGGAGGGAAAATTGCATGCAAACCTCAAAGGACTTACAAATAAGGACTGCCCAATAAGCTAGGGTCAGGGAAGTCCTCAAAAGGAACTTTACTCCTTTGTGCCCTCCGGCTTCACAGTGATACTGGCCCTGGAAGAAGACTACACTGGATTCCTACAGGGAGGTAGCAGCGGAAGCATTAGTTCTGAGTACCAAAAGACTGTTATCTCCTCACTGACACTACTGCGGCCATTTCATCCCTTATGTTATAACTTTCATGCTACTCTAAGACTACTTCTGTACAGTTGTTACACTCCATCCTCCCAGACAGCTTGTCAGAGTCTTAGCCTTGACTGCACAGTGTGAGGGTCACATTTGTCCTTCCCTATCCTGGCTCATCTGTGCATCATGTAGCAGTGGAGGCTGCTCTGTGCCTGCTTACAAAAACTCCTATGGGTGAAAATAGCAGATGGAAAAGAGGCAGGCAATGATGGGTCCTTGCATTCCCCTTCCTACTTCAGACTTTAAATAAGCAGAAGATGATAAATCATAAGAGAAGTTTCATTGGTCTACTATCCATGGTGGTTATTTTTCCAAGGTTAGCAAAGGAGCCATTTCCCCATCATCTGGTTGCATAGAGAAATTAAGCCTCAAAAAGATCCTAGAAAACTATCCGCAGTGGGTCTCTCTGTTCCCCACCAATTGCATTCTTATGTCCCTACTCATAAGACTCCTGGGAGGAATCTTCCAGTATTTGGTCCTTCCACCACCTGGTCAAGCATTTTACAGCACTACCAGGTAAAAACTGTTCCCTGCATCATTCATTCTATTGTTCCAGTTTACTATTAAGTTTACCTGCTTTCTCCTGGCCCGTCCTTCAATCTGTACTTCCAATGTCATCTCTATTTCATAAACTTTTCAGGGTACTTTGATTCTGTATACTTCTTGCTTGAATTGCACATAACAATAATAACAAAACAAACAAACAACAACAACAACAAAAACTGAAACAAAAACCAATATTAAGTTAAGGAAGGGTAGATTCAAAATGGAAAGAATGAATCCAAGTTTCTCCTGATCTGAGACTGCATGGCTCGGGGTTTTGGCAAGTGTCCATATCTAAGAATAACAATGCTCAGTGACATTGACATTAAAAATGAGGTTTAAAAAAATCTGTATAAGCTAGTGGCCACATTTGTCTCTAGAAATTCCCAGTGTTACAGAGAAGATGGATTATCATGTGAAGAAGCAATCCCATCAAACTGTCTGCTAATTCTATTAAAATTATGCAAGTGACAAGTGCTCTCTTACGCACTGAATAACCCTTCCAGAAGTATCTCTATCTATCAAACCATGATGATTTTGTATTAACATCAGCTGGAGAATACACTATTCCATACAAAGGTATATGCAATACTTATTTTTAAAAGGACACAAAAGTTTTCACTGTGCTGCCACCATGTCATTGGCTATCACATTGCTCAAACTGAACTGCTGACTTTTTTTCTCCCATAGATATGTACTCCATATTTCCAAAGTAGATAGCACTGTTTATAGCAGCAATAGCAACATATGAACTGTACACTGCACTTGATATTTATCACTTGGGCTTTTCTTATGATAGTGTATTGTTTCTTACCTTCTGTATTCCATTTATTAGCTAGTATTTTACTTTAACCTGATGAAATTTTATAATGATCCTCTTTTGGTAAGTCAGAGAAACAGGCTAACAGAACCCTTCAGATACTTATTTTGTCTCTTTTGTCAATGTGTTGCCATTTCATTGATGCAAAATTATTTAAAGTGGATGCAAAGCCTTACTGGCCCCAAAACCATCAGTTTCCTCTATCACTGTACTTGTTTAACTGCTGTCAGTGGAAGGACAGAGACCCCTCAGACCATCATTGAACTGAGAGCCATTATGGTCTCCATCCAAGTGTGACCTTGAGGGGTGTACTTTGCAAAAATGCAGTTCCATAAGTACTTGTGATCAAAAGTTCTGGTACACCTAGATTGCATAATTTCATAATAACTGGAAAAGATGAATTATTTCCTGCCAACTTTAACTGATCTTTATAAAGTAAGTGATATGTCCCAAAATGTTAAACTGTGTCTTAGGGCTGCTAGGTTTTACACATTTGCAGGGCTTTAAAAATCAGTCCTAAAGCTGTTGCTTTCAGGTATTTTTAATGTAGTCCACAGAACTGATACTGCTCCATTTTTACCATTCTCTTTGGTATCTACGCAATGACAAGAATTGCATTTTTGACCTTTAATCTAAAGAACATTCAGACAAGATTGAGAAAGTGCACATTTGGAAATATATCCTTCAGAGACATATGAGAGAGAAAAGAGAGTCTGAGTGAGGTAGCAAACAATAAAACACCTCTTTTATTCCTAGTCTCCAGAGTCTCTGCATGATACCTGGGGAATCCAGATGGGCAAATGGTCTCAAAAGATGAAAACATAGCAGATTTCTTGCAAAGGAATCTATAAAAAGAGTTTTAAAATGCTGTACCTGTCAGTGTGAAAATTCTAATCTAAACTCTCAGTTTGCAACAGTAAATACATCTTTTTTGAAGGTTGAGGAGATTGAGCTTGTTTCTGCCACAACAATCATTTCTCTAGCAACACCTCCCCATTCTCCCTTTCCATGCCCACTTTAGGCCTGAAGTGAGAGTAGGAGGAGAAGAATAGGAAGTCTGCTGGAAGAGCACTGCTCTCATCCTTTCACCCTTGTCTCCTTTACTTGGCTGAAGTTGCACATATCTGCTTTGCCAGCTTCCTCTGGTGCCTTCTTCAATGGAGCCCCCCTGCCTGAAGTTCCCTTCCTGACCCAAACCTGCATGCCTCCACCCTTTACTCTTTTAAGTCTCTTCTCAAAATACTCATCTCATAAAATCTCTAAACCCCAATCCTCCCATTGAGTCCATCAAAGTAGCATGGATAAAAAACAAACAGCCCTCTGCAGCTCTACTAAGACATGAAAATGAGCCAAATGCAAGTGCTCAGTCACTCTTCTTCTTTAGAGTTTCTTTCTCATGTTGCTTTTCTATCTAGACTGATTATTAACTATTCTTCTACAGTTTTTTACCTAGGCTGTGGCTTTCCCATCACAGGACCTTTTTTTTTTTTTTTTTTAAATGAAGACTCCAATAAAAGATAAAACGTAATCTTGGCACAGGTAGAATTTTCATTCAAATGTTCTCTAACCAATTATTCAGCATGAAAAATGACTGAAAAGCTCATGATGGGCTATCACCACAAAATTCTCATCATAATTTACTTAGCTGAGAAATGCAGATAAGCATCTAGGTTTTCAGATGCTTCTGGAGACAAAGGACTGTATTCATCAGATGGCTGGAAAAACAAAGTAACAATAAAGCCTACTTCTTTTTTCTGGTCAAAGAAGTAGTTTTACAGATGTTTTCTAACGTCAGAGTGATTCAAACCATATGGGTGATTCTGGTCCCAAATCTTCTAAGGTCAACCAATCACTTGCTTTCACCTAGGCAGCTGCAAACTTAATCAGTTGAATTCTGACTTCTGAACATTTAAAACTTGTATTTAAGTCTAGCGAAGCTCAGTCTGAATCACACTTTTTTTCTCCCACCTTTCAGGATAGCACTCATCTCTGTCCATAAGACAGGCACAGGGCTGATTCACAAAGGCTGTCCCACTTAGATACCAGATTTCACTAAGACTGAAGTGAGGAAAAGGCCTTCTGAGGACCATTTGTAAGGTAAGCTCTTTCTTTTTTAGCCCAAGATTTATTTCCCAAAATATGAAGAACTGAGGCTGAAGTCAGACCAAGGTCAGTGCACTGTGATTTTGTTTGAAGATGGATTTAACTTTACAATTCCAAAGAACTTTGTATCTTTTGCACTTGAGGCAGTTGGATTTCTCCACAGTTACATGAGTCATTTGGAAGGTAAACATGTTGATTTGCTCATTATTAAGAGCATCATGGAAGGAGATAATTTTCATGATTCGGGGATGAAATGTGAAAAGATTGTTGCTATGAAATATTTTGTTATTCTGTTTTTTAAAGATACAGGATCACCTATCCAGCCTACTTCAAAGAGTGATCTATGATCATAGTAGATTATATCCTAACTTCCCAAAGCAGTTTTGGGGGACAAAAAGATTACTTCTTTTCTTTGGTTTTAATTTATTTTTTTTTTTCCCCTCTAGTTGTGTATCAAAAACGTGCAAATCAGAGACTAGAATTATGGAATCTATAAGCAAAATAAATAATTGACTCTTTACATACTACAATCAGACTTACAGGGGAAAAAAACAGGAGCATCTCTTTAACCATTGCACCAATACTTCTATTCTTTTTTTTCCACTGGAATTTACTCACTACAGTAGTACAATGCACAATGTGTTCAGAGGAAAAACGGGATTTTTAATCCAGTGAAGTCTTTGGGGCACGTGTTCAATTACTTATTGTTCTGAGAAGCCCATTTGGCAAATTTTTACTGTGAAGCAGTGGTGAGCACTCAGCAGCATGGTTTATATTGATCTCTTTATTAGGGGACTTCCCCTTGGCTAGGGTTCAGATCTTTGCGCGTGTAACTTGAAAGTTTTATAGGCCTGATTGCTTTCCCATGGCATGTGTGCAGACACAGCCAATGCTCATCTCACCAGTCACAGTTCTGAGTAAGGCACAGCTCTGAGTAAGGCAGATAGGATGTGCTTTCACAGCCTTCCATCTTCCTTACCAGCAAGAATCAATATTCACACAAGGATTTTCATTTTAAGCAATTATTTCAGGCTACATGTTTTAGTACCTTTCTCCTGCTTTGCTCAGTCCACTTCTTGAAAAAAACCTGTCTTTTTCTCACAGAAATGCTGGATGTAAAACATAAAAGGATGATAAAATCTAGAATGCAAGAAAATGTAGCTCTGGCCCAGATTAGGCAGCTACGTAATAGAGAAAACCACAGGCAGGTCAGACAAATTCTGAAGAGTTCACAGTCTCAGTTCACGGTTGATCTTTGGCCAAACATATTGCAGGCAAAATCTGACAATGCACAGAAGGCCGAGTTTCTTACATAACTGAATGACTGGCCTGCCCAGCCTGAGAGCTGTCATTCTGTCAATTTTTCTTTGGAAACCGATGGATTTCTGTAACCATTAAAAGACAGTAGTTCTAAGCGGGAGTTAGTTTACCACTATGGGCCAACTGCTGTAGCCAGTTGACTAGTTGGACTACCGAGTGCCACCAGGAAACTCAGCTGACCCTGTGCTCCATTAAGCTCATTTTCAAAGGAGTTTATCCAAGCCAAAGGTACCAGAAATGGAGAAAAGGGGGAAGCACACATCTTATGCAACTGACCTGCTCATCTACATTCCACAAAGTAAAAAGTGAAAACTGGCATTTGAGTAAAATGCTGTATACAGAGAAAGACATCAGGTCCTATATTCCCATATAAACTGTCTTTTTTTTAATTACCTTTGCATTAGGCAATTAGGTGTTGTGTTTACCCCCCTCTTGGGTTCAATTTCCATAAAAATGCAAAGATCTAAATGCATCTGCAGATGGGGTATGTCTTATTTAGAACAAAAATCTTCACTCAAACTTTGTTTCCACTCTGCTCGCAATGACTTTAATGACCACTATGTGCAGTGAAATGGTTTGCACCTAGTTGTTGTATGTGAATGCACAAATACATTTAGTCTGCTAGCCCTCTGGAAGATGGGCAACTTGTTTCCTTTCTCATGATCAGATAAGCCTTTTTTCTTTGTACAGGAAAAAGATAAAGGTTCTTGTTATTTAAAACTATACAGAGAAGAAACCTTGAAAAGGCTACAGATTTCTAATGCTCAGAAATGCTTCATACTCCTGTTGCTCAGTGGCAACAGCTGAGCATTTCAGGCAGCAGCACTGTATTCTGAACTTCCCATGTCAAGGTAAACCGTTTTGGTGGCTCCCATCCTTGTGATCCATAAGAACATTTGTAACATGAAGAGGATGTTACATGACACTGCATCTCTCTGAGGTGTATGGGGCTGAGAAATAGTGAGGTTTTATAAATACTGTGTTATAAATAATATAATAAATATATATAATATAAATAATATAATATATATATATATAATATAATAAATAAATATAAATAATGTGTTTATAAATACTACTGCAAAGTTTACCCTAGTATTTCAAAACTGGATAGGGTAAATGGAAATTGGAATTTCCAATTAGCTTTTTTTTTTTTGGAATTAGCTTTAACTAAAAACAGTTTCGGTTATTTGCCTACACTTCCATCTTATATTTCAAGTGCTTCTATTTTTGCCATCTTTCTTTCCACTGTTTTCCAGCATTCCAGAGGGCAAATATACAGCCAATATAAAAGTCTTACATCTCTTTGACAAAGCAATTACATGTATTTATTATACTGCTTTCAAATCCTAGTTACAACAAGACTAGTAAAGCTGTCAACTTCTCCTATGATGTAAGGGAGAATGGTAGTGTAGCTATTTGTTTTATTCGGACATCTCCTTGCCTACTAAGCCAAGAGATTGCCTAATTAGACCTAACCTGTAGTAGAAGGAGAACTGGTAGCTTTCTGATATGTGAAAAACAATCTTCTTCAGATTTTACTTTAATCAAAATTGAACCAAAATATAAAATGTTTCACAAAATCCTGTGAACCAGATATTCAAATAACATTTTCTTTCAGAACCTAAGATACATAAGACTTCCTGCTATTCTACCCAGAACATGCATCCTCTCAGTAAAATTGCCATTTTTCTCAGTTTTGCTGACACAAAAAGGTTGGTTTTTTTTCTGAACTGCTGCCTATGACTTCAAGGTTTGTAGTCTTTGGGGTTTTGTTATAGCCAAGTCTGAGCTTTCTCCTTCCCTTGCCAAGCAGAGAGGTGGGAGGAACTAGCTCATCCCAAGCTGGTGACTTTGGATTCCCAAGGTCCCCAGCTCAGAAGCAAGCTGCCCAAGAAGTCCAAAATCCAAAATCTTTCAGGCTTAATACAAGTGGTGTCTATGTTTTGTTTTGTTTTTGTTTTTTTTCTGTTGGAAAATAGTATAACACTAAGTGAGAACACCATGGGGTTGTCCCACTCCAGGGGAAATTCTGGGGATTCAGAAGAAATCCCTGTAAATAGGTTACAGAAAAAGAGCAAATACAGCTTTCCATATCTGTGCCAGTGAAATTGGCAGGACTTTGCCCAGGGCACATACTATAAGAGAGACTCTTGTCTGCAGAATGATGATAAGAGACTATTTTCTGGCTTCTATCGTATGTCATGATCAGGGCTATAAAACTGATGCACAGAATGCATGGCAAGTTTCTACAGTTGCTGAAGCCAGGCCGTGCTGATACATGTTTCCTCCCCGCCCCTTGCAGTGATGGCGGGATTCAGTTGCGGTCATGGCAGCATTCTCTGCAAAAGTGAGGACTGAGAAGGGTGGAGTTTACACATCCCTCCTTAGGAATTATCCACACACCAGCCAGATTTGACAGAAGCCCTCATCTCTAAACATATAAGAGATGCAAAAGTATCGGTTATGGCACTGCTGTAAGCCAGCTTTAGAGTTTGTTATATGTTTTTTTTTCTTTGGTTCATACATAAGAACAAAACTCCATAACTCAAAAAAAAAAGATGTTTATATAAAATTAATTTAATTAATTAATTTAGCCAACATCTAGTGGCATATTAAGGGTCATATTTTATGAGGTCTTGTTTTTGTACTTATATATGTGCCATCATGTCTCTTTCTCTAGGTATAGATATATTCATATTAAGTTTAGATGCATTTATAAAAATGTACATAATTTTCAAAAGCTATTTTTGCTATTGGTATTCCACATCATAACATCATGTGGAGCACAGAGAAGAAGAACTACACGTCCCAGAGGACCTCGTGGTCAAAGAGGAAAATACGTCATGCAAGCGACTCTCTCTCTCCCTCTCTCTCTCTCTCTCTCTCTCTCTCACTGCCTGGCAGCGGGTGTTGGTGTGCTTCCAAGCCATGCACCTTCAACTTCAAAGTAGGCTTCTTGGTCTTCGGAAACCTCTCTCTCTTATTTCACTTGATTTATTAGCCTCAATTTTCAATTAAATTGTATTATATTGTGTTATCTTGCATTCCAATATCATAGTAAAATAAGTTTTCCTCCTTAGATTGTTGCCACTGCTCTGTTTGTTTCCTTGAGCCCAGCTCCCATCTCCCTACCCCTTTCCCTTTTCCCTTCCCATTTTTGGGGCTGGGGGGGCCCATGGGCCTACTGCCCCCCTGTCATGGACATAGATTGATCTAGATAACTCCATGACAAAGTTTCTCACTACTGAGACTGGGGGTGGCAGGAGGAAAGGGACATGCCTGCCTGCTTGAAGATGCCATACCCCTCTACCACATTTTATATGCGGGCCATCACAGAACAGAAACAGCAAGCACTAAAACAGCAGGCACCTTGTCCCTCTCACACGGAGCTTTATGAGCTGCTGTAATACACTTTAAAGCCAATGCAAATCCCATTAGTAGTTTCAAAGACCAGCTAACGCACAGCATGTCCAAAAATGTTAAGTAGGCAAGGCAATAACCGCACTGAACTTGACTTTTTTCTTCAGAAAGATGCCTAGATTTCAGAAGAATTATTTTCTCAAAATTAACAGTTATAAAATCATGTTTGTTATATTGTTTAATTGCATTTGAAAGTACTATTCCACTTGATTGCATTTTATTCTTTTGTACATTGTTCTGCACAGACTTCTAGTGAAAGAGATCAACAGTGAACATGAATCTGTCCAAGAATAAACTCAGCTTCCTACCCCAGCTCCTGGGGTGAAGGCAGTTGTGCCACATGTGCAGTGGATCCAGTACTGACTGCACATTTTCAACTTTCATGACATGCATTGTGTGTAGCTGGGACAAATCCTATAGAACAGGAGACCAGTAGCTTGCTGGGGCAGGGGAAAAGTCAGAAATGAGAGTGACTTTTGAGGCAACAGACAATAAGGATTCAACACGTGAAGGGAAAACTAAAAGGGAGAATAAAGCAGAAAAGAACTGAGAAAGTCCGGGAGGGCAAAGACACCAAAAATACCAGAGCACACCTCCTTGCAGTATACATAAAAGAGTTCATAACTGCACCAATAAATGTTAAAAAGTATCATTGTTAATTACATTATTCACTATGTTAGTAACTATCTTAATTGTTGTGATGGTAAGCTTATTACTATTCTGTTAATAATTACGCTCATAAGTTCATTAACAAGTCAATCGCTCTATTGTCTAAAGCTCTGACATACCTTTACTGTCCAGGAGATTGCTACTAAACTACTGACGTGTCTCTGTTTCCATCAGGGACAGCAGGTACCAGTTCATCACAAAGAATGCGCTTCTGTTTTGAATCCAGAAAACCTGACTCTGTTGGTAAACATGCAGAAGAACTTTTTTACAGTACAGGTGACAGCATTGGAACAGGTTGCCCAGGGAGGTTGAAGAGTCTCCTTCTATGGAGATATTCAAGACCCATCTGGATGCCTACCTGTGTAGCCTATTGCAGGGTGTCTTCATTAGCAGCAGGGCTGGACTTGATGATCTCTGGAGGTCCCTACCAATCCCTGCAATTCTGTGATTCTATGATTCTGTGATTTCTACTGCACATTGAAATTTCAGGGTGGAGAATTCTTCAAGTTCTCTTTCAAGTTCTCTAGGCATTTAGGATTCAGCAATTAAAAATATGACACTAAGAGACTTGTAGGTTTGCAAAGTGATTGCATCCTCCTAAAACAAGGCAGTTCTGTATTCAGCATATCTTGAACTTCCTACAACTCAGTTCATTAGATGACAACAACAGTAGAAGGACAAGATGAACACATTTACAAGTATTTCAGGGTCTATTATGCACTTCTGAAAAGGATCATCTTGAATGGCTGTTAACAGTTTGCTAAAAGGATGTGTTTGAAAACTCTGTAACTTTTTTGGTAGAGCACCAGCAAGATCATTCCAAATATACTTCAAATTCTCTGGCGTTCACTGAAGATCTGCAGTAATATTGGTTCATGGAGACTTGAGCAGCAGACAGGTGCCTCCTGTGACATTCTTGTAACCATTACAATTGGATGTTTTCTTCTTTCCCGTACCGCAGTAACCATCATGGCAGAGGTAAAAGGGAAAAGTGAGAAGGGGAATTGTGCTCTTTGACTTCATCCTGTGGTGGAGCTGGTAGACCACTGAGGGTGCCTTCATTAATTTCTAGCCAGAGGCACCAAAAACTTCGTTTTTCTAAGATGGAGAGGCTGGATGTGGGGGCAAAGGCAGAAGAAGGAGGATGAGACAAGGGTTCATGCAGAGACATTTCAGAATGTCTTAAAAGATGCAGAAAAATGAAGAGTTCATTTTTTTCACAGATCACTTTAACATTATTTTTAACCTCGCTTCTTTTATAATGACCCCTCTGGAAGGGTGAAACATGCATTCTTACCAGCTCTTTTTATTCAACTTAAAACATGCGTGCTGAGTTGTTGTTGGCTTTTAGACTTGGGAAGTAAAAAGGAACAGGATGTTAGGGGAAAATATATTTCTGAAACATTATTTGTTAAAATGTCCGCAAAGAATTTTGTGGCCTTCACAAATAGATGAAAGTGAAATAGCTCACATTTTGACCTTCCAGCCTTTCCTGGGGTGTCAGTAGGTGACACTGAAAAGCATGGAGCTGCCTGTTTCTGGTTGAAACTGCATTACAGTAGATTTGCACCATAATTTGCCTTCTTCCTATCCTCCTTACTCCCCCATAGTCTCAGTGAAATTATCAGGGATCATGTGTGCCAGGACAGTCCTTGCAAAGCGCATCACCTCTGAATCTTGCTCCAGCAAAAAAAATAAATTAACTAACTTACTTACTTAAAAAAAATTAGTCAGCACTAAGAAAAGGCAATAGAACCAGGGTTCACCAAATTATACAGAATTGTATGGGGTGGAAGGGACCTCTGGAGATCACCTAGTCCAACCCCTAGTTCCTGCAGCAATCTAGGTAAAGAAGATGATGACAAGATATTGGTGGATCTGAAAAGGTGAAGTGAAAAAGTAACAGATTCCAACCCCCCAGCCAAGCAGAAAACAAAAGTGCATTCGTACCCAAATAAATGAAGATATTGCCAAACATCTTCTGTGTGGAAACAAGGATCATTAGTATTGGTGGAGTAACTTTCAAAACTACACCTGCACTTCAAAGAACTGTGTTTTGACAATGTTAGCAGGCTCCTGGAGGAGCAGCTCCTGGAGGAGCCTGCTTGCAGGCTTTGAACAGAACAGATCTTGGTCTACTTTCTAGAAGTCTCTGACCTATACTGTTTCAAAAAACTTTAGTAGCTAATAAAATACTTCAGCTAAAGAAAGGCATACTTCCAATCCAGAACTTCTGTATGCAGAAGTCTGTATAGAAAACTTGATCTGGAACAGTACCTATATCACTGGACACAGTGAAAAACCAAAGAAAAAGACAGACAATTATCAGATATAAATCCACGAAGGCTTGCCTCAGCACTGTGTTTAAATATCAGTGAAGTGAACTATTTCTCAAAATGTCAGAAACCAAAGATTTCACCCATCCATCTCAGGAGGTGTTATTAACCTTTGATTTCTTTGAAGTTTAGATGAGATCCCTGGAGATCTTTTATCAGCGTGGAGTCTACAAAGTTTTTCCTTGTGCAACCATGAGTCGAGAATGTAATTACGATAGGCAGAGATGTAGGCTCAGGAAACCTATTCGGCTAAAAATGGAGACAGTTATAACAAGGGATCAAAACGATCATAAAATTTCATGTTTTTTAGCCAGTAAGTCAGAAGAGGAAATGGAGACAACTCCAGATGCAAGCTCAGCATCCCCTCACTCTGTTTTAAGATGAGGATATTAAACACACATTGTAACTACCCAAGCAGAATCCATAATGCAGATCAATAGTCTTACTGCTCTAGGAAGATTGTATTTGATGAATGTGAAGCGTAGCTAGTAGACAAATTTCCTACAAATAATGTCTCAATTTCTCGTGTCTGTATGTGCATATATTAATTACTGATAATTAACATGCTAATTAACCTCTTAGAAATCATAAAAAATCAGCATTCTTCAATATTTATGTCACATCTAGCTACTTCTGTTACCAGAGACAGCAATTGTAGAATCTCAATGTGGGTCTGGCTTTAAGGATTAGGGCAAGGCTTCATCTTCCTTTCTGTAGATTATATCTTTCCAAACTTGTAATGTGCCAGACTTGTGAGAAGCTCTCTCTTCTTTTGATGCACCTGCTCATACGCTCTACGTAATGGGCCATGGTCAGTCCCACTAAAATCTGTATGGTTTTCTATCAAAGTAAAGAATTAAGAGCTTAGTTCCTAGATACTTTTCTAAACCATTAACTATGAGTTGTTTACAGTCTGTTGATGTAGGGTAAAGGCAATTATTAGAAACTGGTACTGGAAATATTTTTTCCCCTAAAAGCACTTCTTGTGCTGTGCATTTTTGTTCAAGGTCAGCCCCTTCTTACCAAGGTCCAAGCGAGAAGAAGAGAGTCTACTGGGAACACTATGATCACACAACTCTTTCCATAGCTACTGCTGCTGGAGGTGAAATGAGGAGTGTATTTTGGCAAACCCAAGTGATTCTCCTCTCTCTGCATTACATCCTGGGGAATAAAAACACTTGCAATCTCCAGACTACCAATCTTCATTTGACACTTAGTCAGTGGGATCTGAGGTGGAAAGAATAAACACAGATGGTTAGAGTCCAGTCTCTGACCCTAGAAATGGCTGGAGATGTCTGGCTTGGATTTTATAGTCACCCACTGCTAACCAGCTCTAGTATATCTTTCAAAATATCAGAAGGTCTTCCAAGCTGAATTGGGTATGTTTATTAAATGTATTGCCTACTCTCCTCTCTTTCACAAGCACAGCAGTTTAGTGCCCTTTGTCAGCCTTGCACGGAAGGCACAAAGTTCAGGTTCCATCCTTTCCGTTGATGATTTTCCCCAGGATTGCATAACTCAACCCAAATTGCTCAAAGCAGATTTAAAGCAAGTCCCTTGTTCAGAGAACTTCCAGGATAAATATAACAGATAAAAAATACTAAGGCAGGGAAAGAATACCAGAGCAAGACAGAAAGCACAAGGGACTATAGATAAAACAGGCTGTTTGCTGGAGGTGGCAAAGGAGCAGGTAATCAGACACTGCATCCTTGGATCATAGAATGTGCCATGTGGCTGTGAACCCTGGGGTTTTGGCTTGGCCATTGCAGAGATAAGGCCAGCTGCAAAGCTTGGATCCTGATCAAATGTTTGCAATTCAAACACCCTGAGAGTTGGGGTTATTTGGCATGGGCCCATGTCTAGTTTATATTAATGTTTATTGCCCCTTGGCCATTTGGAAACTAACTTTCATAATTCACACCTCGGCAGTGCATGTTTGGCTGTCCTGACAGCAGGCTACAAATCCAACTCTGCTATCTAGCAGCACTCCTTTCAGCTGTATGGAACTGCCTTGCATGTGGCTCACATATTGTGAATGACAAGGGCCGAATGACAACTTCACGGCTCACTGTTAGAAGCTTAGCCAAAAAAGCACAAAAGGCATGTCTCCTGCTAGGGCTTTCATCTTCACATCCACTCAACACTGTTTACAGCAATTCCTTGGGTGAGAAGATCAGCACTCTCTTTGCTCACCATCCTTTCCAGAAGTCTCACTTGGCACTCTGTCACCCACAGCTGCTCCACTGGTTCCTTGGTCACATGACTCAGATTTAAGAAGGCTCAAAATCAATCTCTCGCCTCTTATATATGGCTTAGACATATCCTGTGATCTTGAAACCTTTGCATTAATGGTACTTAAAGATTTACGTCTTCTTCATGCTAGCCAAATAACAAGACCAAGGGAGAACATTCTGGACTCAGGCTCCTTGGAGCAGTAGGAGAAGCCATTCTTCATAATGAATAAACATATTTCTATAACTCCAGAAGGTGAAAAATTCAGTCCAAGATTCTCCTGTTTCATTTTATTTCTCTGGTAAAAATTATTTTTTATTAACCAGACTTACATTTAAGTCTGCTCCATTCTTTCAAACTCAGAAAAAAATCAGCAAAAGACATACTTTGCAAAGTCTATTTCTAGGATCATGTTGGATACTTAAGAAGTTCATCTTCCATGAGCAGCCATTTCATGTATCAGACCATAATGATTGCCTTGGTTCAGTCTACAACAAACTTTTACACTCTCTGTTAGATCCTATCACTCAGAGTAGGAAAGCCAAAGTAAATGGACTTTTCTTCTATTCACTGCTTTTCCTCTGTATTTCCTCTGTGTATTTCTCTGACTTTCCTTCCACTACTTCTGTCTTGCTGTTGATGGACATCTTCACAGGTGATTGAAGGAGGTAGTAACACTGAAAAATACTGTCTTCTCCACTGTTATTAGAAGTCAGTTCTGGAGATTGCTTGTCTTCTAAAGAATGAAATGTGCTAACACTACTACTTCCTTTTGTAGTTTCCCTGTTTATATTACATAATAGGGCCCACCTTGGCGTATTTCTGGCCTCATGTTCCGTAATAACTAGCATGACTACTGAAACTACGCATTATGTGAAATACCCACCACCCGAATTGCCCTGCTTTCAACATTATCACTCAATAAAAATAAAAATAAAATACAAAATACAAAATATCTACAATCCCACAAACTCAGTTTGGACAATTAAATGTTTTGATGAATGATATTTCTTGTTAATACTAACTCAAGGCAATTGCATCTCAGGCTCCAGCTGACTTGACTTGAATAACCTTTCGAATGCCCTGTTGACTTCTGTTGTTATGAGAGAACACTTCCTCCAGTCGGGAGCCCTGCAGGATTTCTAGCATCTCTGGAGTTTTAATTGTAGAAAAGAGGCTGCAGTGGCTCAGTTTTCATCTTTCTCATTCCCTATGGGTCCCCTGTCTTCCCTGAGCTTGGCTGGCACAAAGTGCTGACAATCAGACTTACAGAAGTGCTAAAGCTTCACACCCAGTCATCAGTGTAGAAATGACCAAACAAGGTGAAAAACAATTTTCTACTCATGGAATTAAATCTCAATCATAAATTCCTGACTGAAATACTTATACTCTTTTTTTTTTTTTTTTTTTTTTTTTTTTTTTTAATGAAATCACCATCTCAAGGCAGCCAAGCATGTTTTCTTTTTTTTCACTGTGGCCACCTCACCAGGCCTGCAGCTGTACCACAGCCTTGCCTGAAGCAGCTGAGGACAGCTGAGGGATATGTTGGTAGGAAGCATTTTCCCACTCATATTACTCTTTTGGCTGGCCAGTGGCCAGAACAAGCTCTGGCACAGTTTATAGCAGTCTTAAAATACTCAAGGTTGTGAATTGTGTAGCTAACTGGTGGGGTAGCAAAGGTCTGTCAGTGCTCTTTGCAGCAGCACCAAACATCTGCACACCAGGAGCTGACCCTCGGGTTCTTGGGGTCCCTCCAGATTCCCCCCAAGACAGGGACAGGGACAGAGAGCTCAGGGTGAGCTCACTTGGCTCCACACCACCCTCTGGCGGCACTTCCTCATGCTAGAGAGACACTCGTGAGTACTGAGGAGACACTCGCTCTTGCAATGTTCCCATGGCACATAGAGGTCCCAAAGTAAAGTATAAGGATCTTCCAGGTGGCACCCTTCCTGTTAGGAGCACAATGAGTCTGCAGGTAGGACTAATTAGAGAAAGCAATTATTTGTAAATTTGCACTTTGATATTCGCTACTCACTTTAAACTCAGGATCTCTCCACACCACCTACTACAGAACATTTTCTCCACTCCTGGAGGCAGCCCCTGCTGCAGTGTCTGCAGATCAGACATCATGTTAGGCTTGAGTTTAACTTCTAATGATAAGAAATACAATTACCTGAGTGAGGAAATATGACCAGACTATTACAGAATCACAGAATCGTAGGGGTTGGAAGGGACCTCTAGAGATCGAGTCCAACCCCCCTGCTAAAGCAGGTTCCCTACAGCAGGTCGCACAGGTAGGCGTCCAGGCGGGTCTTGAATATCTCCAGAGAAGGATTATTATTATTATTATTATTATTATTATTATTATTATTATCATTACTCTTGTTCATATGTACATTGTTGTGGAGCAGAGCTCTGGCTCCTGCTACAATTTGAATTTTAGTTACAGAAAAGTATTGCTATCCAGCATAGCCTTGAGAGCTACGTCATGCTGTTTCCATTTAGCTGTGCTGAGCCTAGAGATAATTTGTACACCTTGAATACAAATTACATCATGTTAAAGAATTCATAGTAGTCAAAAGCAATCTGTACAGGATAGATTTGAAAAGGTAAAATACATAATATAATTTTTAGAAAATCTGCATTAAGAATCTTGTAAAATGCAGTTAATTTAATATAACAATGCAGACGATTTTAAAAAGATGCTTTCTACAATATTAATGAGAAAATTAAATTTTAATATTTAGTTCATCAAAACAATTCTTACAGCCTTGTGAAATGCACAGTCCTAAGTTTCTTCTTTATCAAGATGCTAAGCAATAAGCAGAATTATAACTTTCCTGCTTCTGCATACACCTACTTAGTTTGCATACAAAAGGCTCTGTATTTTGCACTGCATAGGATGATCAAGCCCTGCAGCAGAGTAGGTTTTCAGAATACTCATTAAACCCAATTATTAGTAAAACGGATTGCTGCTTTATCATCAGCTCAAACTTGTCACCTCAGAGCTTTCCAATTTGTAGCATGACCTCATAATATCTTTTAGTGTGTACAAAATAACAATGCATATTACTTAAGTACTATTTCAGTGAGCTCTTTTCTTAAAAAAAAAACAAAAACAAAACAACAACAACAACAGCAACAAAACTATCTTGCATTCCTCTCTCTCTTTCTCTTTCCTTCTCTCCCAGCTTATTCCTGTCTTCAGTGAAGTCAGTGGCAAAACTTTCCCTGGTACCAATAAGGGCCCACAGTGTGTAGACAGAAATGAAAATATTCTCCCTTTAAGGAAACTTAAGAGGGAGAAAGGAGGAAAAAAAAGAAATAAAAATTCTGCATGGCTGATCCTATTTATTTTCTAAGAAACTATCTATCTTGTGTCATGCATTAAACTTCAAAATTGCACTGAGGTTTTAGCAAATACACACACGTATGCACACACTCAAAACACTGTGGAAGGTCGTTGAACTGTGAGTAATGGATATTGACCCAAGAATCCCCTTTGCCCTTGTTGATGATCTTGATTGCTGGTGTATATTCATAAGCAAGCAGACTGGCTTTTTTAGTCCTCTAACACACCAGAAGTTAACCTTCAGTAAAGCTGTTCTAAATCATCATTTTCTTTCTTGATTATAATGCCCAGTTCAAAAAGATCATCTTCCTCTTCTTTTTTTTTTTTTTTTTTTAATCAGAAAAAGAATGGGCGAGTGAGAAAACATCTTACTAATAACTGTTTCTTTATAAACTTTCTACAGTTGTTTGAGCACTGCAAAATCAATAGCTGTTATACAAAAAGATGAGTCTGACATAGAATCTCTGTCTCCCATAGCCAGTTCACACTGAAACACGAGTTCTCAATTCATTTTGAGTTTTTGAGGGAGTGTACCACCCTTTAATTTATAACGTAACCAGAACTGCAAGAATTGAGAGAGAGGGCAATGGTGGAATCCAGAAATATTAGATCAGTTCACACATACTGATCTACACAGACTTTCTCTGCAGTATTCTTCTGTTCATGTTACTATAGGTCTTGTCCTCTGAAAGGAAAAATTTATGTGTGTTATGATTCAAAATTGTCCTGTTAATATTTCTTCCACCCACCGGTGTTTTGTATTTCTTCTCTTTTTGTAAACTGAAAGGCATTTCCTTAATCAATATGTCTACTTTGGGTGAATTATCTTTCTCAGAAACTTCTCCATCTCTCTGCCTGTGGCTGAGCAATGTCCACTCCTGATTACAACTCAATATAATATTGTGAGCCATCTATTTTTAACAAAGACAGTAGATAAATGGTCTCAAATTTCCTGACCATTCCATATTGGCACCTTTTTAATGAAATGACATCACCATCATTGTATTTCAGAGTTTGTTCCGAATAAACCATTCCCTGCTCAGGAGATTACAGAGCACCCACATAGAGAGGACAAAGCAGCTTTTAAAATGCGGGCAACAGTGGCCAAATTAGGGGAACAGAGGCAAAAAGGCGCTATGTGGGCAGCTCTGTGTGAATGAGTAGAGTCTGGTGAAATCCTGTCAAGACTAAGCCACTGTGTTATTTCATGAAGCCCCCAAAGGTACTAAGAGACTTTGTTCTTAACCTCTCCTTCCTCAGCAACATACATTCCTAGCAGACCCTTCTCATGCATCGTAGCAGAGTCACTTCCAGTCAGCTCACAAAAGTCACCACTGAGGTGGGAGCTGAGAGATCGTACGAGCGCAAATGAGAGAAGCTGAACTAAAGCCCTAAGTTTGCTAAAAAGTTGGCATCAATCAGACTGTGTGGGTGGACAGTATCTCTCTTTATGCACTAGGAACATGGAGTAATGATTAGGCTTCTGTTTTCTTCACTCACTTATGCTGGCTTGTTGCTACTGAACATGTGCTAAAATACTATGGTGCTTTACCCATAGTCAGTCTCCATGTCATGCCACAGATGGCAGGTAACCTGAAATCACCCAGTGGAGGAAAAACCAGCGCTGCACTAAGACAGAGACTTAAAAGGAAAGATTCCTTTCTTTCTCTCTCATTTGATGGTAGCAGAATTATCAGAAATAGCACAGAATATTAAAGATGTGGTTGATACTATAAAGATATCTAAGCATCTGTTTAGTAACAAATTCTGCAGAGGCTATCCAGAAAAGGCTTTTGTTTTAAAAAGTATCTTTAAATAGAGCTGGGCTACAGAAGGAAGTTTGACTCTACTCCCTCCCTTGAACTTTGGGTTGAGCCACAGATCTAAATCACTCACCAAATTATGGGCTACAAAGCCAAGAGATGTCTGTTTTCTAACCTTTTTTCTTGACAGTGCACAAGGTGTTGTAAAACCCTCCAGGAGCAGTTTTTAGTGTAGCAGAAACGTAGGTGATTAGCTTTGGACCCCCAGAAATTATTTGCAAATGATCTTTCTGGCATTTTCTAAATTTTCAGCTAATTTTTCCAAAACTAGAATTTACTGTATTCCTGAAACTGACCGAGACTGACTGTCTCTGGTATCCAGCTGTGCCCCAGATGCAGCTACACTCAGCTGGAATGTTCAGCCATGGCAGGATTTGCCCGTCTCATCTGTCCCCATGTACATCTCTGTCAGTGTTATTCCAGGATGCCATGACAGCCAAATATTTAGAAACATGGTTAAAACTAGCAGTGTGTGGAGCTCTTGACCTTGCTAGCTTCATCCATTTTGGCTGTGGGAACTGCTGCATCTTCATTACTTCTAGGACACTGCTAATACCATGGAATGAGCGAGTGCTCCTAATTTCTCCCATCTGGGCGTTGCTCTTTCTTCCTGAATCCTGCTCACAACAACATATGCAATCAAGGCCACACTGTTGATTCAATTCTCCTGATAGCTAGGGATTTCTCGGCACAACACGAAGTATTCTTCACTGTGACCATTCTTCCAAGTTTCCAAAGTGCAGAACTTACTGTGGGTAAAGCAGTTCTGAGCAGAATAAAGGAGCTGGCACTGCTTTCTGTTTAGATCATATGCAACTTAACCTACCTGCTTACAGGCAAATAATATCTTTCTCAAAAATATACATAGTTGAATGAAAAGAATGTTTTGTGGGGATGCCAATCAGAAAACCAGCTATTTGAGCTCAGAAGAAATTTAAGCCTGCTTTCTGTTGAGCTTATTCTTGTGAGTGGTTGAGTCTGGCACATGAAACACAAACCCAGCTGAAGCTCGCTCCCTGTTTGGAGCATTTGTAGGGGCCTTTTTCCCATGTGGCTGTTCTAGTGCCTAATGATGTGAGATACCGCTCTGCAGTTTTTCCCACAGTAAGGGCATTTACAGCATCTGTCTCCTCTACCCATTTGTCTGTTTTCATGACGTTTGTTACTTAACTATCTGAGAGAGTTTTAGCCCTCTGTCACATTTGTCTGAAACCTGCCATTGGGCTCAAAACTTAGTAACAAAGAGACAGGCATCCAGTCAAACCCTCCACTCTTATTAGTTTAATTCCCTTCAGAAACAAATGAAATACAACAGCAATGACAAAATCAGCAAAACCGCACAGTCAGAAAGATAGCACGCTTTCTAAAGCAATCCCCACAATCCTTGAAGAAACAGTGGGAAAGCCATGTGAAGTAATTCCTCCCTTCCCCTCGTCATGAAAAGCTGAAGGGTTCCCAGAAAAGGCAGGGGAGGGGGAACAGTGACAGCGGTCTAGTGCAATTGTTCAGGCCTAGGTTTTGGCAACATCCTGCTTCAGAGAAGAAGGATTTTGGCAGTTTCTCTCACATCCGATGTAGCTGTCTTTGACCCCTGACTACCGCCATCCACTGAGCAATACTGAGAACACCCACAGAATCATAGAATCATAGAATTGCTCAGGTTGGAAAAAACCTTAAAGACGATTCCTTTTTGTCCATTCATAACCTCACCATACTACCCTAACAATCCTCTGCTAAATCATGTCCCTGAGCACCACATCCGAAGAGTTTTTCAACACATTCAGGAATGGTGACTCAACCACCTCCCTGGGGAGCCTATTCTGGTGCTTAACAACCCTTCCTGTAAAGAACTTTTTCCTGATATCCAACCTAAACTTGCCCTGGCGCAACTTGAGGCCATTTCCCCTTGTCCTGTCACCTGTCACCAGTGAGAAGAGACCAACATCACTTTCACTGTAATCACCTTTCAGGTATTTGAAGAGAGCAAGAAGGTCTCCCCTCAGCCTCCTCTTCCCCAGACTAAACAGCCCCAGTTCCTTTAGTTTCTCCTTGTAGGTCATATTCTCCAAGCCCTTCACAAGCCTTGTTCCCCTCTTTGGACCTGCTCCAGCACCTCAATGTCCTTTCTGTATTGAGGTGCCCAAAGCTGAACACAGTACTTGAGGTGGGTTTCTCACCAGTGCCAAGTACAGGGGCAGGATGACTTCCCTAGTCCTGCTCACCACACCATTCCTGATACAAGCTAGGATGCCACTGGTCTTCTTGGACACCTGGGGACACTGCTGGCTCATATTCAGCTGATTGTCTATCGGTATACCAATGCAAGTGGAAACACCCATGTTTTCCCTTGCACCAAAGCCCACAAAGAAAAGACTTCTGCTAGACTAGGTTTTCCTTCAGCAGCATCTTCCCTCCCCTGCTTCATCCACAGCTCTGTGCTGTGTCAGTGCCAAGCAGGAGAAGACATGGGGACGATGGCTGGCATGAATACCCCTGGAGTTGAGTGAAAGTAGTTCATGCTATTTTCACATGCTACATGGGTTTTGGGGTGCTTTCTTGCCTAATATTCCAAGATACTCTGTTGAGCATTCCCTCCTGCTTTTCAGATTTGACTCCAAATAGAAAAAATAGTTATTATTCTTCTCAGTATGTAGCCTTCCACAGAATCATGGAATCATAAAATCATAGGTCATGGAAGCATGGAATCATAGGGCTTGGCACTCTGGAGATGATCAAGTTCAGCCCCCACACTAAGGCATGTTTCCTACATTAAGTTGAGCAGGAAAGTATCCTGAGAGTCTTGTATTCCTCCAGAGAAGATCATCTGCTGCCTAGACAAAACAAAGCTGAGAGTTGTGTATCCACAAAATAGTTACTTCCTACCTTAGTCTACTTGCTATGATAGAGTGGATTTTTTCAACTATGTACATTTGCTAACAATTTTTTCTTCTAGGTTTTAGAAAAATCCTTTCATACATATTTTACCTTTCCTTTTTTGACTTTTATCCATGTAGTACAACTGTCATCTGCAGTTCTCCTGTCACAGGAAGTAAGATCCTTCGATTAGCACAAAGGAAAATAAACCCACTCCCACCAGCTACAGTATAAGTGTAAATTACCATGTGGATAGTTGGGAACTCAACACTTACACCAATTAAAATATTAATTAAGAATTCTAGCTGATTTTCTATATTAAAAAGGAGGCATTTCTAAGTACATGATTGCTGCATAATATGCAATTTTAAAAGATCTCTTTGCTACTTGGTGCTCTAAATCACATACTTTTAAATATTGGATTGAGTTTTACCCCTTGATCTTTTTGAGAAGCAGAACAAAAGTTAAAAGCACTGTAAAGTAAAAGTATGAGGCAACCCAGCCTCCCTGAAGTGATGGATTGAGTGGGAGGTAGCCATTTGTCAGGGAAGTTCATCTGGTAAATTCACAAGTGACTTCATGTCAAAGGGAATAACAGCATTTTGTCTCCATGTTAGCCAGGCAGGTCAGCATTTCAGAGATAACTGGACTGCAGTAATATTTCATAGCTCCCATAGTTTCTTATGTGGGAGGATCATTTTGAAGTGCTTACCTGCCAGAAAAAAAAAAAAAAAAAAAAAAAAAAAAAACACAAGAAAAAAAAACAACAAGAAAAAAAAAACAACAAGAAAAAAAAAAACTGTCTGGATTGGAAGGGAAATGGGAAGAAAATAAGAACATAAGATTTTGTAGGCTGGTTTTGTTCCTAAGGCTTATCATATTTATGCAATGCAACCACAATAAGGAAAAGTACTTTACTGATTCTCCACGTTTACTTATTTCCAGCCTGATCTGATAATAACAGGTATACAGGCTTGCCTTCTTAAGCTGCTGATCAATGTAAAATATTGATGTTCTATTGATGTATGCTGAATGTGGCTACCAGCCATGCTGGGATCCTGCAGGTACAGCCATGCTCTCCATTGTCATATGCCGGGGTTTTTTGGGACACAGAAACACTTTCTTTTTTTCTCATTTAATCACTGTGTTATTAACCCTCAACCATAGCATCTCGCCTCTTAGTGTTTGGGAGAAAAGTATGAAACTGCACATGTAGGGGTGGCTAAGACAGCCACAGCCACAGAGCATTTTGGTGCTACCTTATGACCGGGAAATAATGCTTCAGTGAAGCTAAAAGCAGACTTAAAAAAACAGACAGGTTAAAGTTGAAAGCAGACTACTTACTCTTAAAGTTGAAAGCAGACTACTTACTCTTACATAATTCAGAAAAGAATACCGACTACAAAGGTACAGGTTAAAAAGAAGCAGAGAACAAAAATAAGAGGAAGTTGGATTTACACAAAGGATAAATTTAAAAGATTGCTTGCTTCTCCTCTGTATCCAACTGACAAGCTCCAGAAGTTTACCTAACCCATTTGGTGAGAAGCATGTCTTCTTGCACACCTACATCTCACACTTCACCCAGGAGCACATTCTCTCTTGACAGCATGCAATGACTTTTGCTCTGGGTTCCTTTCTTGGTTTCCGAGTCTCTTCTACAGACCAAACACTATATCTTATATCAACACTGAAGTTATGCTTACTATAAACACACAAACAGACCCAACGCATGCAACGTATGAGGTGGTTTTACAGGGACAATGAATTTGAGGTGAATGAATCTTAGTCCTACCTGTAAGTGAAACAATGACAAAAACTTCAGGAATGCCTTCAGAAAAATGGCACTGATGTTTGTAAAGGATCCATTCTCTGCACAGAGAAAGAAAAATTTCTCCTGCTAAGAAATGCAGAAACACATTCTTTTGGTCACAAGATTTACAAGAACTATTTGCAAAACCTGTTTTAAAGTGTGTCCATGATAATCTAAAGCCAAGCTTTGGCGTACAGTAAAGAAGTGAGATCAACCCAAGGGAAAAAAAACCAAACGCAAAATTAAAACAGAAATTAAAAAAATCAGTATATATGGGGGAGTAACTAAGATAGCAACAGTTACAGTGGCAGAATTAACAATAAAATTGAAGCACAGTCTGTGAATTATATTTATATCATAAAATACCTCAATTATGTAGCCTTGAAAATGCAGGACTAGATTTTCAGCACTCTGCTTCAAGACAGTTTTACTCACAATGATCTCATGCAAGTGGAGGATATGCCCCTGTTGGTGATGAGAAACAAAGGGTTATAATAGAGAAATATAGCTTTCAGCACAAAAAGGTGACAATTCTCGATGGTTCATTGGTATTGAGTAAAGAAATGCTTTAATGAGCTACAACAAGCAAAAAGGTGGTTTGATTTTTATTTATTTATTTGAAAAGCTATATTTAGGTTTGGGTTTTTTTTTTGTCATAAATGTATCATGTTCCTATAAAACAACTGAGGAAATCTATTTTATATTAACATTAAATGGACTAATTATTTAAAGAATACTAAAGGGACAGAAGATTTCATTTTGCCTGTCTTCTGCTTTTGTCTGTTAATCGTGTGAAAAATAAGTGCTTCTTGCACATTTTTGAAACCTCAAACTCCAACACTGCAGTGGGGAAAGAAGCTATTTAACAAATGAAAACCATACTAAAAATAAACATTTTACACAATTGTCTTAAAGGTCTTTTCCTCATTAAAAACAAACAAACAAACAAACAAACAAACATACAAAAAACCAAAACTGTGCTATTTGGTTAACATTGTTAGACATAAATAAATTTCCATCTTTCCCCTAGCAAATACAACCTTAAACACAACCAGTGCCGAGCTTTTGTCCATGCTGTGGGTTCAACTTCCAGTGCTGAAGACCATATTGTATGAATAATTCTTACTGACAAATGTTGGTCACAGGCAATGCTGAATTAGCTCCTTTTAGGAATATGTTCTCAACTGTTGGTTTATCACACTGAAAATACCCACACTGATCTATTTTATGCTATAACATTAGGACAATTTGGGTGGTATTATTGGAATATTTATTTATTTTGGATGTTTCTCATGCACATCTACATTCCTTAGGAGTTCATGTTTTTTAAATGCAGGACAAATTAAATCAAACATAACAAACAGCTCAAATAAACTGGCATAAGAGGCCTGCAGACCTACTCCAAAGTCTTTTCCCCAGCTGTTTCCTCTGGGATACAGAGAAAAAAACCAAACACACAAACAAAAACCTCAAACCAAACAAAGAGCCACCAACAAACCAGACCCACAAATACCCTCCCTAGCTGCTGCATACACAGCTTGAAAGAGGTGCTGCTGCACATATACACACAAGCAATCAACAAAATCTCTCCCTGGGGAAAGCATGGAGCAGCTGGAATCCCCCTTTTTTTTGTGTGTGTGTGCCCTGATCAGCCACAGAACTGTACAAAAGAGTGCTAAGCTGGCAACTGAATCACAGTCCCAAGGACTACTTTACACGCACACAACTTTCTATGAGTAACAGGAATTACTCATTTCAGTGCCCTTGTCGAGGAAATTCATGTCCTTTTTATAGCAAGACCCAGCATTTAGTTGCACACTATCCTTGAAGACTCAGTGATGTGCTTCATATACCTTTGGCATGAAGGTATATGTGATTGACTTGAAAGGAGAAAATGTTCCTAAAACAAAGAATAACCTTCTCTACTTCTCCCTCCTTCCTCTCCACTTCATTCTGTGCTCCCATGACACACAAATCCCCTGCACACCTGAACTTCATTCAAATACTGCTGTTGTTAAAAGCCAACAAGCAGTGATTAATACAGAAGCTGTGCTAACTCTAATTCTTATCAGAGTCACTCTGTCAAAGTAGTTATTTGGTGACACTACTGAAATGTAGGCATTTGGTTAAGTGGCCATTTCACTTATGCCTTTAACTGTGAATAAAACTTACAGGTATAAGATCAAATGAGATTGAGACAAAATGATAATATTGCAACAATCCCAGACAGATGCATGAGCAGACTTTTGGAAAAGAGACAATTACATGAATGACAAAAAAAAATAAAATTAATCTTACATGATTAGGCTAATTGTTAAATATAGCTTGATCTAAAATCCACATATATTGCTCCAAAAGTAATGCTCCATTTATTTCTATGGAAACTAGAACAGATAAAAGAGCATGATAACATTCTTCAATAGATTACATTCTCAGCTACAAAATGCTATTCTTCAGCATAGTCACACCATGAGCTCTGTATTTTCACCAGCCATGAAGAAGAGTCTGCATGCTGTGCTCATAAAACACTACCTATTGTCTTCCTGGGCTCACATGCACTGTTTGGTTTCCATAAACATTCAACAAGCGTCAACGAATGTCACTGGTGCCGTTTCTTCCATGTAGAAGAATTCAGTGACAACCCTTTGCTTCATACATGCACTTCCACGTCATTCCACTTTGTTAAACTACCTCCGTTCTCCACCTGTCACATGGCAACAAAATGTAATGGAATATTGGTGGGAAGGTTCAGCCTCTACTCTCATACTGCCAATATCTTCCTTTAGATATTTCTTTTCCTTTCCTCATAGAATCACAGAATCACAGAATGGCCTGGGTTGAAAAGGACCACAGTGATCATCTGGTTTCAACCCCCCTGCTATGTGCAGGGTCGCCAGCCACCAGACCAGAGCACCCAGAGCCACATCCAGCCTGAACTTGAATGCCTCCAGGGATGGGGCATCCACAACCTCCCTGGGCAACCTGTTCCAGTGTGTCACCACCCTCTGTGAAAAACTTCCTCCTAATATCTAACCTAAACCTCCCCTGCCTCAGTTTAAGACCATTCCTCCTTGTCCAATCACTATCCACCCTCATGGACCAACATAATAAAATAAAAGGCATTACTTTCAGAGCAGCCATCGTACCTTTATATTAGCTACATCCTCTAATGCCCTCTTTTTCAGCACAGGTTGTACATCTATTTTTGAGGGACTGAGGTGTGGAGAACCTACAGTAAAATTTCCCCAGTCCATTATTTCACAGAAGCTGATCTAACCAAGATTTTTTTTTTTTCATTGCTGCCACAGGTTTTTTAGAAGGCTTTAATGTTACTCAAAAGGGGGTTACTGTCACTTTCCTTTTTGAGACCATAAGACGAGTCCATTTTGCAGCCCACAAAAGTGCATGTTTTGGGGGGAGGGGAAGGGAGTGTCTTCAGCTCTCACTCTCACAGCAGGACTTAGAAAAATACATCTTAAATGTATGGTTTTTTTCTGCCTTACTTCTTTCATTTCCCTGACTGAGTAACCATTAGTAACCACTGAATCTCCAGGATACTGACCCCAGGTATATAACAGGGCAAAATCTTGATTAAATATGACTCATTTAGTGGGACTGCAGCCAAGAAAAGAGTTACCAGCAGTCCTTGTTAACACACCTTCTGTATCAGAGGCACATTTTTCCTTTAATACACAAAGAAAATATTTATCTCATAGAAAATATATTCTAATTTTGAAGATAACTTTTTCAGATTGTCAAACAAGTAAAAGCAGAGGAGGACAAACTGAGGCTCGCTAGGAAAATAGCCAACTGTAAGACAACATGGTTTGGTTTTTTTTCATTTAGCATGTATTAAATAAACATTATTATATTAGTAAACTGAAGGGCAAGCAGGGATTTTTCAGCTTGCATATTTTTCCTTATCTTTCTATTTCATAAATGTATATGTACATATGTTTGTTCTCTTAACAAAGGACAACAAATGTTCCATTTACAACTGAAAATATACTCCTCCTGAATATGCACTAGGGAAGCATTATGAATACACTAGTTCTGTTTCAGCTCAAGAAGATTACTTGTGTGTAAAATTATTCTTATATATAAATTTCTCTAGAATCAGTCCACACTACTTAAGTTAAAAATCTTAAAATCAGAAAAGAAAAAGCTACTCAACCATGAACACTGGAGATATTTTATGAATCCAGAATTTTGTGTACTCAAAAGCACAAGGTGGGATTTTTTTTGTTTGTTTGTTTGTTTGGGTTATTTATAGTATTTTTCTTTATTCTTCACTGTGTTCTCTAGTGTTAGCCTTACTTCTGTCTATGTATTTTGGTGGAAGTATGTCAGCATGCGTCCAATGGAACCTGGTGGAGAAAAAATATCAGACCTCTTGTTTGTGAAAATCAAGTAATTATTGATAAAGAAAAAAAAAAAAAAAGAAGAATCAGAAAAACATTAATGGAAATGTTGGCTGATAAAAAGAAAGAGAACATATTTGTAACTACTTTGTTTGTAATGAAACATCTACTGTTAATTTTACATGTGAAATAACATATAGTGTGTATATAATTCCTTCTGAACAATTAAAGCAAGCTCAAAGATTACAAATTAAGTTCCATAAATCTCTTCATATAAAGCCTATATAAAAGAATTATTATTTCACTCCAACAGATGGCAAAACTGAGTAATCAAGATTAAGATCTGAAACAAGGAAGGGACATGGGTATATTCCAACAGCAACTGAAAATCAGGGTCCTGAACACACTTACTCAGCTGCTATCTAATGCTTTGAATCCCTAACCTGGATTTCTGGCTTAAGTGTGCTCAAGGTTCCTAAAGCATTCTCTTTGAGCACGCTGCTGTTGCCACAGTTCCTTCCTCTGGTTCAAGCCCCAGCAGAGACTCACAGTTAAACCTTTCTGCCTCCATGTCATCTGACAAATTTTCTGTGGTGGAAAAGAGCATCCATGGTGGACCTACCACCAAAACAGTTAAAATTGCATGGCTTTTTTGCCTTTCTCTGACACACTGACCATTGATGTGTAGAGAGTTCACAGAAGGAGCTATGGATGTATCTCCCTCCATGGCCTGAAAAAGCCAGAGCCCCAGCACCATCACCCTGCAAGAGCACCACAACTAATCTTAAGGAAGTTCATTTTGGTGGGACACTGCACTCTTACCAAAGCCAGTCTGCTCAGTATTGAGTATTTTAAGATTTGTTAAATTAAAGAAAAAGGAAGTGAGGAGCACAGTAGTGTCCAGCTTCAGGTACTGAGATGGCAGCAGGGCATCCCCTCTGACTCCATGAAACATTTGTGTGTGGCCTACCATACTCAAAATGCTGTTTTGAACACTTTCCTGGGGAAGCAATGCAAGCCTGCTGGCAGATGGCTCTTTGTCAATCCGCTGCAGTCCTGGACTACAGGGCTATTACACATGAAGAGATGCTGTCTCTGATCTTATACTATCTGTGATCTTCACATAAACACAAGAGCTTCCCTCCAGCTCTGAAGTACAAGCTGCCTGCTTTCAGGTTTCAGGATATGAAACTGAATGGATGAAAAGTATCTCCATGAAGTACAGAATAAACCACTTATTTTCCCCCCAAAATGTTGGTATTTCAGACTTTCCCTTCATGTACCCTATTAGCATTCTCTAGGCAGGAACTTAAGTTTTCCATGTCAGGGACACACAGCCTTTTGCTAGGCTTGGGCCTCAGAGGCATAACACTTTTAGTTCAAATTGGTTGTACAAATCAAAACATCTAACTCTTAATGTGCGTATCATTCAGCTTTGTACTAGAGTACTGTACTAGTACTTTGTACTAATACTTTGTACTAGTACTGTACTAGATTTTCTTTATGTGATGTGTAAATAATGCTCTTTATCTGTTTATATTCTGGTTTTGTGGCTTATCCTAAGATCTTTTAATAGAATTTCTGGGAACAGTGGTTTATGTTTCACTGTGCAGCTTTGTAATAATAGCTGTCATATTTACTCCCAGGTCAACAGTCTTCATATTTTGGCATAGTATTTGCTGCTGCTATGTGGAGTTCATGTTGGCTAGAGGCAGACTTGTCATGCTTTGCTTGCTCTCTAGGGACCTCTGCAATCAATTAAAAAATGGTGCAACTCACTACCTTTTGGGATCTGTATTTCTTTTTCTGTCTATCACCCTTTTAAGTGGTGGTTGTCCAAAGTATGTAGGTTGCAGTGTTGCTCTTGGTTTGTTCCAAGCATAAGCTTTTCATCCTTCTGTACATTTAAACAGCTGCCGATGGTTTTTGTTTGTAATATTTTTGTGTAGTAGAAGAGGCCTGCTGCCACAAAAAAACCCTGTAGATTTCACTCTGTATGATGTCCTGAGTGACTTCCTTCTGCACTAACATTCATAACCAGCACCTTCTAGCATCTTTGTTCAGCTTCATTCTGGGTTTTCCAGTAGTTCCTCTGAATTTTCCTTGCAGCTCCCATTAGAACCCAGTCCCTTGAAATTGCAAGACTCTACTCACTCTGAGCCAATCTCACACATATGCTTCATTTTTACATGGACTTATGGGTTCCTCACATTTCTGTACTACCACTTCACAGTCAGCCTCCACTCTGCCTAACAAAAAGCTATTAATTGCAACAAGCTTTTTGTAACCAGCCACTATCAAAAATAAGGCTACCTTCTCAAAGTCTTACTTTCTATTGGCACTGCTTGCTTACAAACACAGAGCAAAGTGCCTGCTGAAATTCCTCCTGTTGTCTTCCACATTTCCATAGAGCCTTGGCTCAGGCAGAGATTTTAAGTTCTCCATTCCTCCACTCAGGCTATTTTTGTTCTTGGTACCATGTGGTGCTCTGAAACCACTTGGAGACAAGGTGTTTAACAGAGCTCTACTCCATTAAGTGTCTCTACTGCAGCTGCCTCTGTATTACAGCAAATGAATCTTTTAAAGATATAACAACTCCTCACCTTTAACTGATTGCACACTATATTTGTGTGGGTTTGTTCATTTTCTGATGGAGAGGTTTTTCAAAGCAATCTTATTTCAGGCTGTATTTGTGTGGGACTGTTCACCAAGACAGTTTATTATTTTTGCTGTGTGATTTAACATACTGCTGCATCTGTCCCATAGCTACTGCTTCAAAACTTGTAAGTTCATTTTTTGGGGGGTAAGAATATGCAAAAAAAACCCATCAGATTTGACAAGACAGTTTGCAACACCAGCATACTTCTTTGCAAACAAGCTATGAACTTTACTAGAAAATGCAATTAAAGATGTTGGAACTGTAGCTGAAACAAATCAAAGTTATTCAAATGAATGGTTACAATCTACTTTTTTTGAAACATGTTTTTGCAGCACACATTAGCTAGCAGCTCTTATGCTGCTTTGGGCAAACTGGAATTAAAAATATGGACATTTTCAACTACTAAGATGAAAGAGCAATCCCAATGGAATATGAATCACACATACTACAGGAACTATAAGAGCAAATAGAAGGAGGCATCCTTAACTGGTATGATTGCTACAACTCCAGTGAACTTCCACAGTTTATTCAGAAAGTAGTGACCAAGGCAAGAGAAAATTCTCAGCTATTTGAAAAGTCAAGGCAGTAGAGTAATATGAAATCAGTGACTCCGCATCTGCCTGTAGTGATAAACACAGTTATAATGCAACTTTACAACTCCTTCCAGCAGCTGAGCTACACTGCATGACTCACATGACCCGTTTACTGAGAACTAAATCTTCAGGTTATGAAATGCTGAGCAATTTGATGGGACACATTCTTTTGAAAGTGATTAATGAAATTATATGTGTGTGTAGCCAGTACACCAGTGAACATTACATTGCATCCTATCCAATAGTGGCTCTGAAACTGAATATACGTATGAAAATCACAGAAGTCATCTGGAGGTTTTCTTAGCAGGTAAAGACTATGGTTGCTCGAACAGTAGCAAATGATTTCCCACACATGCATACTGCTAAGTAGGACTCTTTAACTTTGATAAGACAGCTACAGATGCACCTGAAGAGGTTTTGTGGGAATAGATAGAAAGGGAACTTTGCATGCACATATATTTACCAAGAAGAAAAGTTTATTTTGCAGGCTGGCAGTTATAAATGTAGTCTGTGCCTCATTATTACTTTATAGGGTTTCTTTTTTATACATCTCCTCCTGCAACATTCCTTAATTCCCACTTTTTATAAACTAATTTATTATTACTAATTCATGTTCTTGTGTCATACACTGAGCCCAGTCCAATTTCCCTGAACAGCAAAAGTCATATGTTGAAAAGAACATTCACAATACATGTTACCCATGCTTGAAGGCACAAAATATAAGGAATAAGAGGGACTAAATTGACTTGAAGGGGAAAGTAAAACTGCGTTCTGAAAATAAATATTGCATTTACCTTGCTCTGGGAACAAGCTGGAGGGAAAAGAATATCAATCTTGTACACAACAGATGTAAAAATCTGGAAAACTGGATGATGGTGCAGACCACTACATCCTGAGCTGGAATTGGAGCTCCTGGTTCTGTCCTGAAAGTAAGCATATTTGACTGTTCACATTGATCAAACTGGAGAAACTACTGGAGAAAACATTGCCCTAGTGGTGAGATCAGAATGTGGTCTCTGTAACAAGAGCATGTTGTTCATATACACTGGTAGCAAAATCTGAAGGTGAGGTTAAGTTTGGCTGGTCTTTTGCCAGAACGTTTCTCAGTCTGGCAGTAGGATATATACAGCCTTGATGAGCTATAAAATGTTTGGAGATTATTGTTTTTTTAGTAAGATGTATGTTCAGTGGAAAGGCCACTGATAAGTTAAATTCAGCCACCATGGGGTCTGAGAGGTATCAAAGAGCCTCCCTAATATATGCTGACGTGCCGTTGCGGTGGACAAGACCACCTCCTCTCAAGGGGTCAAACTTAGAATGTTTGCTACAAAGCAACTTTTTTGGACAGTCAAAAGTCTTTCAAAGTCTCCTTTCCCACAAATTTTAAATGTAATTGATTTGGGATGAAACTTAGTGAATTTTTAATTCAGTTTTTGAGAAATTAAAAAATGATGAGGAAAATCAATGTCCTCCTCTCTCACTATTAAATCACGTGGTCACCTTTGACCAAAGCTAATGTTCTTGTTTTGGTATCAGGTAGGCTGAAACTTGTTGAAAGAAATTGTGAATATAAATCAAATTAAAATTCTAGGCCAAAGACTTTCATTTTTCATGAAATAGAGATTAAAAAACGCTGGGCAAATAGTGTCTATCAGCTTAAAGATGTCACCCAGAGTAAAAAATACATCCATTTGTCCCCCTGCAAGAATCTTATAAAGAATGATGATTTTATAACCAAAGACACATTGCCCTAAACAGAAATGGGTCAGCTGCTCTGCTGCAAATTGGAGAGCTCCAACAGAGATCTCAGAATTTCCCCTGATAAATGTTAAAGCCAGCTCAAAAGAGTCTCTACCAAAGAGTTGAGAGATGTGCACATTGAGGGTTGGAAAATACAGAATAATTAGAAGTCATTTCCAAATACTGAGACCCAGGGTCACCTGTGTGTTAGTCTTCAATACCACAGCAAATGGCTTTGGGTTATCTTAATGCTGGTACATTTAGTCCACTTGGCTTTCTGAGCATACTGCTGTGGTGGTTGAGCAGAATACTAGACTTGTAAAAAAAAAAAAATGGATTCACCTCAAGTATCCAATTTTTCAAGGGTTACTGTAAATCCATTAGGCTTGTACTGATAATCACTTGCAGGTGATGTAAATGGAAAATAAAGGCAGGCATTTATAGAAAAGACTTGCATTAAAAGGACTAAGAATAAACATTGCATCAGACATCTTAGATGTGTTCTGGAAAAATCATGCAGAACAATAGATTAATGACTTAAAATGAGCTTAATTAATTATTAGGCAGTAGTCTTCAGGAAGGCTCATATCTCTGAATGGAATATAAATCATAAGAAAAGCTAGATGCAGGGCCAGCATCATACTGAGAAAGAAAACTAGAATTCATTTATACACAGACAAAAATTGAAAAGTCATTGCTCAGTATCATCATTTACTTCATAGGGGAAGGCAACATAGAGTTAAAGGTGCACAAAAAATGAAGCTTAGCAATAAAAATGGCAGTAACTTAAGGCTGAAATGTTTGCAAAATCTCCCTAGCAGACTATGGTCTCTGTTTCCACAGCTCACATAACAACAGAGAGATGGAAACAAGCACGAATAGAAGAAACGAAAGCTGAGGCAAAAATCATGAAACAAGTTCTTCTTGGCTGATGCTAAGGCCAGACTATTGGGTCAGACAGCTTGCACTGAAACTGTCACTATGTCATCGATCCTCAGCAGTGCCAGGCTTTGCTGCTAATTGTGGCTATGAAGACATACCTTGCACGGCTGGTTAAGCTCCATACTGTCAGGAGGTGTCCTGAGACTCCATGGGTCACCTGTCTACCATACTGCTGGTGAGTCTGTCAGTGGTTTCAAAGTAATTTTTTTCAGGAAAAAAGTGTCAATAAGCTAAAAGTGACTTTATTCAAAGCCTGTGAATCCAACCAAGACTGTCTATCTTGAGAAATAGCTATGCACAACTATGAACAACTCAAGGAAGTAGAATTTCTTCTTTAAACAGTTTGACCAACACAGGAGAAATCAACTCAATGCACCATTAATATCCATCTTTCAGCACTGACTTCCCATTCCTGAGCAAGACAAGAGAGCTAAATCCTTAATTTCATAGTAAGGATGATGTGTATTCCCTTTCATTTCTCACAGGCTTTGTCTGTGCTTAAAGGATTGGCCAGCATATGTGTGGGTATGTCTCCATGCTATTTTCCAGGCAGAAGTGAACTCCAGCTGCCTATGCTTCTCTTTGGACAGATGTGAGACAGCTCCGAAACAGGAGCCATGTTGCTGTGGTCGGTGCAGAGCCCAGGCTATTATACTCCAAAGCACATTTATTCCCAGGCTAACTGCAGCTACGTGCTTTCTTCATTAGAGCAAGCTCACATTGTGTCACTTGCAGGACAGACAGAAAGAAATCATGATTTCCTGTGAAAAAACAGTATTGGCTGACTGCACGAAAAAGAAAAAAAATACATCCTTATAAAGACGAAAATCTTACTACAGACAGTCAACAGGGAAAGAAAGTCCTATTGCTAATGTAGGTTATTCTGTTTTGTGTTTAAGTTTGCCTCCTGGCAGCATTACAGCAAGCAAGCCTGGCTTCAGGGGACTTACCCTCAGGGATGGCTGTAGGCAAGCAAGATCAGCACAGCTGCAATAGGCCCCATGCTCAGTAGGACCCTGGGCTACACACCCTTTCATGTGAGCCCAAGCTTTGGAGGGCTCTGAATTTAGCAAACACTACAAGCCCTGCCCTGACACACATCCCCTTGTTAATTATGGTAAGCGCTCCTCACATGATGTAAATGCGCTGACAGACACCTATTATATCCGTTCAAATGTACTCTAAAAGGCAAATCACATTTATGTCTGTCCACATGTCCCAGCTTAGGCAGAACAAAGTGAATAAATAATACATAGCATTCGGGGTTAAAGCACAGCTGCTGGGACTTCCCAGGTCTTGTCTGCTGGCTCTTCCTACAGAGCCAGCCAACCCAGCTGATTGTAGTGCGTGTACTGTGGACATGTTTTATGAATGATGTTTTGTTTGCTTCGCCATCATCAAACCTTGGCAGACTACAATTACCTGCCAGACACAAAGTCCTCTGACTACTGTGAAAGGCTCCAGGAAATAATGTTCAGTGCAGTTCAAACAAAGGCTTTCCACATTGGCCTCTTCTGCCCTTTCTTTAGGTGATTGTTTACCTTCCTATCTACCTACCACCCACCTACCTTTTCTCTCCTTCCAGTGCAGTCTTTCTTCACAAGAAATCTCTGACAGTGGAAATAATGAAATGAAGCGTATTTGTGTGTTCACACATATTAATGTAATAATTTTAGTTTTTATGCTTGGCTTTTGGCCTTTATCTATGAAACAAAATGCCAAACAGGTGGCAGCTAAAGAGGCAAAGACCTAGATAGATAGAGGTCAGAATAACCATTCTTGTCACATGGGTTGGCTGAGACCATGCCTGCTTAAAAATGCAAATTTAAACATAGTGCACAGTCCTTACTACACACAGCAAGAAACCACAAAACATGGAGGAAACCAAGAGACGCGCTGCTTCATAGCAACACAAAGCATCCCATGGACTAGTGGGGCACATAGGGTATGAGGCCAACAAGCTGCCTGTAAGCTGCACTCACTATCAGCACTGGGAATGATTTCCTATTCGAAGTAATCCACAACCAACTTTCCTGTTCAAAGTACTCCAGAACCAAATGTGTTTCTGCTTGCATGTAAAATAGAACTATTGTGGGGAGAATTGTGTTTGTCTGCATGCAAAACACAGCTACTAGAAGGTGGGGGTCATATTTCCCGTTCACAAAGGAAAATAAAATGCTTTTTCATCATAATCAAAATGCTCTGCAAGAATATTTCCCAGTGAACTATAACCTGTGTATTCTCTCATGTCCAGAGCAGAATTTCTGCCAAAAGAAGGGAGGAAGGGACCCATATAGGAGCTTCTCCCACCAGAGAGTTAGAAAATGACAGCACAGCCCATCCAGCCCAGGCTCCCTGAGCCTGGGACGATTCCCCAAGTACATACCTACTGGACATGAACTGCCTTCTTCCTGAAAAATTTATGTTGGACTGAGAAAGGACAAAGAAGACAAAGCTTAAGTTTTGCAGGATGGAAAAACTGGTTCCAAGCCAGCTCAAGTCCAGGCTAGCGCAATTCCAGCTCCCAGGAATAAGTTCATCCATTTGCAGGGGCTGCTTGACAATAGCTCTAACTCTAGACATACTGGAAAGAAACAATATTGCACTGACTTCTGTTACTTGCTTTTTCCCTCCAAATATTCAGTGGTCAAGAGGAGAGATGAGACCTTTTGTGACTAACCTAATCCTACCTTTGGCTTTATCTGAGCGTGTTGCCTCAATACAATAATTTTCCCTCCCTAATTGACTCAATAGGAGTATGCATGTTTCCAGTGAAATTTCCAGAAATTTCTTGTCTCTGGCTAGAAACCCTGGTAACAGAAACCACTGAGGGCTTGTCCTGCATATAAAAATGAAGACCCCAAACTTCAGTTATAATTGACTCCAAACATCAGTTATTATTAACTCCAGCTTTTGGTTAAGGAGCATAAATACATGTATTTTTGTATTCCTTTCATGCTGCTGCCTGATATGTAAGATCAAAATAATTGCCACAAATACATTTGTATTGTTTTAGTTCTACAGTATGGTAGTTTTGCCAACTGGATAGCTTAAATCTTGATCTTCATATAAGATATATTATGTCAAGCTTGCCATCTGCAAAGTTACAGTAAAATATTTTTAGTATAATAATGAGGGCAGGCTGGAGATCCTGGTCTAATCCATTTAGTCTCCAGTCTAATTCAGAGAATCAAAAAATGGTCATACACATCTTTGTGATTCCCTGATCTTTGCTCATTACACAGCAGGCTGGACCCAATTTTCAACTTAAAGGAATTTCAAGACTTTTACTGTACAGCTGACTGCAAAGGGACCATTCCGGCACCTCAAAAGGGAGTGTAGTTGAACAGCAACTCAGATACTGTCTCTTTTCTGTAGGTGCACACAAGGAATCCTGAAAGAGAGGGTTTAAAGCAGCTTCAAGGTTATTTTGGGGTCTTAAAGAGGGTTTAAAGCAGCTGTCCTGCATGTAATTCCTGCTCTTAATATGCATGCTGCTTGTTGTCCTTTTTCTGTGTGTGTGGTGATTTCCAAAGGACTAATAGTGATGAGATGTGTTTCTAGACAGCCCTTGGTTTTGTAGCCTCTGTAGCCTGAAAACATCTTGACAAAGCAGGGTCTTATCTCAGCCTGCCAGGCGGCCCCTGACCCTGAGTCAGCACAGACCTGAGGTGCAGGAGCCACCATACATCCTGCAAATGCTACCAGCTGCCACGAGCCAACTTCATTCTTCACACAGCAAGCACAGTAGAGCTGGAATGTGTAACCCAGGCCATAGACAGCCCCTCACTAGTTCTACTGCTTGCTGCAGGCAGGTGATATCCAAAAAGGGTTACTATGCTTTAAGCACATGAATTGCCATTCCTGCTAGAGTCGGGGCCTGAGGGATGCAAGGATGCTTTGAACAAGATGGAGTTGCTCATACTCAGCTTGATGAAGAACGACTTTCTCACATCAAGTGGACAGCCAATTCCAGAGTATGGGATAAGTGACTGAAAGCAGTCAAAAAAACATCCAATTAAGGGTTACGTTTTTCTGACTACCAAAAGCAATGCACAGTAGTCACTTTCTAAAATACAATGACATTTGAAACAAAGCACAACAGAGTGATTGCACTGCATTTATCACTGTCTGTGAGACCCACTTGCCACACCAAGTATGTCCCTGGATGCAGTGCTACCCCTTTCCCTCAGCTTGAAATCCCACTTTAAATGCAGCCAAGGAGCAGCAGGGGGTCCTTCTATTTGCTTGGCAGGTGAGGATGGGTGGTTCTAATAAATAAATAAATAAATAAATAAATAAATAAATAAATAAATAAATAAATAAGGAAAAAGCCTCGAGTTAACAGCTCCCAGTAAATCATTGTTAGAGCGTGGGACAGCGTTTCATGCTGAGTGCCAGCAGCCCTGGCAGGCAAGGCAGGGAGGCCAGGTCCAGATCGATGCAGGGGGTGGGAAGAGATCAGGCCAGGCTGGGCAGAGGATTGGCCAGGCCTGCTTCTTCCCTTTGCTTTGCTTGGGCTTTCACTTAGGCATCTCTAATATACTAACCAACCATGCACAAAAACCTCTTATCCGAGGTTAATTTAGTCCTTTCAGACTAAGTTAGTTGGCTTGTATACAGCTACAGGCGAGATTTCCCCTCTGACTGTGAACATTCGCTCTGCTGAGAGGAGTTAGGCTAAATCATGCAGGTGCTGACAGCCCTCCAACATTTTTCCATAGTCTCCTTAAATGCCCCAAAAGTCATTTAACTTTTCCACATTTCACTTGGGAGGCAGGAATCACAGCTTGTTTGCATGCGGGTCAAGGATCAGGGAGCTCCCTGATCATCACAGGATAGGTGCCCACAGGCTGGCACCAAATGGCTACGCTAGAGCTGCAGGGTCACACCACAGCAAGCCTCTCGGACAGCCCCAGCTTGATTCATGCAGACCTCTGTATCACTCATCTCCAGTGCCTGGTTTTGAGAGCTCTTCTCCCCTGGTCAAAGCCTGGGGAATTCATGTAAAGCCTGCTTTGGAGAAAGCTACTGCTCCACAGCAAGCTGCCCATAGGAAAGAGTACAACAATACAATCAGGATGTGACATGCACAGTCCCAAAACCAAAAATTCTTATGTGTGATACATCCTCTGAGATACCTTTGGCAGCAGAGGAGGTTATCTGAGTTTCAAAGAAGCTGTTAATTTGCTAGATCTTGTTAATTTTTGATGCACATCAAACTCTGTCCCTACACAGGAATGCCTGGATTCCTTACCACTTAAATCATTGAAACAGTCGCCACCCTTAGCTGCTCTGGTTGCCCCTCACAACATGGACTTGTACTTGCAGGTGCTGCTTTTCAGTGCTTTGGTTGATACTGGTTTGGAGTCACCTTTCTCTCCCAAGTACAGTGTACAGAGTGTGTGGCTGTTCTCACCAAGAGGATCAGTGACCCTGATCTGCTCAGGCTTCAAAATATTTCCAGTCATTCTTGGCAGCTGTGATCAGGTTTGAATTATTTCGAAGTGTGTTAACTTCCTTGCTTAACTTAAAGCAAACACTATGTGACCCCTTCAGAAATTCTAGGGAAATGTATGGAATGCTATAAAAACTGTGAATAGCACTATACTTACTTCAGGAGAAAAGGCAACAATGTAAGGTTAACTATCATGGGTGAGAATTAAGACAATCTCAATTTTCACAATCTATATTAAAACACTAATAATTTTCCCATCTTCATTCTCTGAACTAGAGTTACTTTCCAGGTTCCTTAGGGGTTAGAGGATCTACCACAGCCAGGAAATTCTTCAAGACGTTACAATAAATATCCCTACATATCTCCTAATCTAACATAACACACATAATGTGATGAAAAAGAACAAGCAAAATCCTGTCCATGAAACCTCAGTATAGTTGTGGACTGCTGGACACCATGGAACAGACATGAGATGTATCTGAGAGGGATGAAGCAGTAACGTAGGAAGAGAAATCTCATTCTTCAGAGTAGCAATTTCTGTTGCCCACTGTTGTTACTGTCATATCATAGAAGTTACAACTTCTGAAACCAAATCTTCCGAGCTTTCACTTCAAATCACTGACCATAAGCCACCTCTTGTCAAAAGTGGTTCAAAGCTTTGCACACCCTTGATGCAACAAAACCCAGCTTTGCTAGCACTACCTAAAGGTCTTAGGCTACCCTAAGGATGATATCTACCAGTGAGTAGAGTTATTCATGAGTGAGACACAGCTGAAGCAAGGGAAGGATGTGCCAATTCCCCTATTTCCTGAGAGGCATTATCTTGAAAGACATTTTTCTGCTGTAAAAACACCACAGATCACACTTCAGGCAGTAGAGTTAATCAGGCCATGGTACTGCATGGAAGTCACCATGCTGGGAGCACGCTACCAATATGACTCAAAGATAATGATGAATTATTTTGACTACTATATTAAAGTAGTTGGCCAGGTTCAGGTCAGTTGAAATGCCAGAGAACAAGCACTCTGGCTGGTCGCAAATGACACCCTACACTCTAGGCCTTGGCACTCTGCCATCAGGATCACTTGCGCCAGATGGATGCAGAAGGCCAACCCTCAGCTGTATTTTCTACTTGAAATTATCTTATACAGCTGTAGAAGGGAAACTACAGGTCAAGCTAAGCAGAGGCATTTCCTTTCCTTTTTGAGAGCAGTGATGACTATGCAGTCAGAACATACACATTTAAAATTCCCTGTTAAATAGTCTTTTGCTCATCCAGCCAGAAGCCTCTCAATCTGACATTATAAGACATGGCTGCAGGGCACGTTTTCCTGTCATAATGGGAAGATTAGAGATGAAAGAGGGCAATACAGAGAAAAATTTGATGTAATGAGGATGAATTTGCTCTGTAAGCTGAGTGATTAGGAGAGATATCTGTAAGTGAGACACGGAGACTAGATTTTTGTGGTTTTTTGGACCAAAGGAGCAAATGAAATACAAAAAGTAGGAGACAGTCAGTGACAGTGCAAGACACACAAGCTCTAAAAGGAAGAAGGCGTCTTCCCAGCTTTCCAACTCCTTGCTCACCTGGCACAGTGGAGAGCTGGGAGCACCACCGATCTAAGCTCTGTTTATGTTGCCCACACCTTCTGCACAAATACCTGAAATAGAGCAGGAGAAAACGAGACCAAGCACTAACCTTTCAGACACTGATCAAACCTCATATTCCACAGCCTTGCCTCTGCCCTTCTGACTGTGCCTTAGGGAATGCCTCTCCCTGTTCACTCTTCTGTTGTCATGTGAGTAGCCCTGCTGGACTCAGCTGGTTCATTTAAGTAAATCTTCCTTGCTGGAAAACACATTGCACCTTATTGTTATTCTTGAGATGCTCACATAAACATTGTGTCACTTCTATAATTACACACCTAAGTAGTTAAGAAGCCTAATTGAGCAGGTTGTTTACTGTTATTCTTTTATATATCTTTTTATTTCAGTAGTTTTTTTTTTAGTAAGATGATAATATGTGCTCTTACTCTAATACAGTACAAGATGCATACTAGGAGAAGCAGATTATTGACTGTTGTTCTAATAAATATTTTTATTGAGTTGATTTATATTAAAGTGATCTCTTTTACCAGCTGGGGAAAAAAAAAAAAAAAAAAAAAAAAGGTTTCTAGAATGACTAGTCAACTGCAACAGACATAATAATAGCCATCACATTCACAGCAGTGCCTGCAAGCAATTGCAAATGAAGATGATGTTTTACAAAACAGTACATATTACGAAACATGAAATTGCATCATGTTTAAGGTACTCTGCATACAGTGTATGTTAGTGAAGTGAAAGGGCACATCTGTGCTGTACTTACTCAGATGACTGGATGACTGTTTTATTCACTGGATGACGGCAATTTATTCATTGATTTCTGGACCTCAGATTTCCTAGATGATATCAGATATCTGGTTGATGTTAAAACAGTTGGACTTTGTATTTGAATCTCGTTGTTTGTAACTGTTTAAAAATCATAACTGAATGGTAAGCAAATGAAAGAGAACAACAAAATAGAAATAATATGTCAAATAGCATTCCTTTCTCTCTGATCCCTCAGAAGGAACAACATGCACATACTTATTCACAGGAGGTTTCCCACATACTAAATTGAAGCTTGCTTGCTCTTTGCAGATATTCAAGTTGAGGTCTGGACATAAGGTGAAGATGTTAGACGGGAAGGCTGTAAATAGTAGTTGTCTCGCAGCGTCATAAGCAAACTGCCAGAACTTGAAAGAAATAGAGAAGGAGGGAAAGAAAGAAGGAAGGAAGGGAGGGGAAGGAAGGAAGGGAGGGGAAAAAGGGAAGGGAGGAAGGAAGTGAAAGGAAGAAAATAAAGGTGGCAGAGGGAAATCCATTCTTTCATTTCCAGTTGTTACCTGAATCTCAGGGAAGTGGGGAGGTCTCATGCTTTCCTTCCCAAGCTAAGAGCAAAAGAGTCGATCAGTATAATGTTTAGCAAATAGAAGTGCAGTAAACCACTCTCTAGTGTGGCAGTAGCCAGAGTACCAATGTCCGTTCCCTGTTTCACTCAAAAACCTGTGGGCCTGAGGGAAAATAATCTAGTGTGTTGCTTTAGTCACTATGGCAGGGTTCTCCTCGCCGTCTGCTTGATTTCCGTGTGTGGGTGTCACTGCCCCAGGGACCATACCCAACCACCTACCCTTGCAGCTTGAGAAGGAGTGCTCCCAGTGAAAATCTCACTTCTCAGGTTTCTTCATTCAGGGTAAAAAAAAAAAAACCATAAAAGACAAAACTCTGCCCAGAAACATGAGAAGATGCCACTTGCCCTCTGATACCCACTGCTTAACAGATTGCATAGCCTTAATGACATTGAGCTCAGTGGGACAACGCAGAGGGATACATCAAAGCACCATTGGTGCTCTGTAAAATGAAATTAAGATAGGTTCCTTCTTGCTCTCATCACAACATGCAGCCTTTGTAAGCAATCTGCTAAAGCCCACATATCAGAATGTGGCTGGAAATTTTAAAAACAGGAATGAATACTCCCAGCTTTCCTTTCTGTACCTCAGTCTCTAAATATAACAGAAAGCAGTATATTGAACAGATATTTAGAGCCAAAAATGAAAAGTTCATTTCTACTAGCATTCACATGTTTTTCTATGCAAAGTATTCATTTTATTGTCGCAGGAAGCACCAATGTTTTTTCAAGTTATTTTACTCTTCTCTCCCTTGGGAAAGGAACATGTAGATATCACAGCTTTTCCACACCAAAATAGTTAGTGATGGAAATATTAAAGGTAGAGGAAATAATGTTTCTCTTGAAATATCTCACAATATTATATTTACCTTTGCCTGATCGACTCCACAGAAAATACTATGTATGTTCAAGTAAACTAAGCCAAAATAGAATTTTTCTGGCCTATGTGGTTAAGTCCATCTCAAAGCCATAGAGGATTGTTTCTATTAAGAGGAAAGAAGAATGGTATCAATCAGATAATTGTTCTGGAAAACACAGTGCTTCTACCACAGTCTTCCTTCTACTGTGCCAAAACAACCCATCTACCACCAGTGCATTTCCAAATATACTCACAGCTGAACAAACACAGAGGAAAACAAGGGGATGCAGAGTATTGCAAGCATCCCACATCGCTCCCATGCAGGCCAGCCACGGTGTGGGTGGGCTGCAGAGAGGAGCCCCTGGGACAGCAGTGGGCACTGGTGGGCTGCTCAGTAGGCACCTGCCTGTTAACCAGATGCTTTTAAGGTTTTTCACCATAAGAAGTGGAGAAAAACAAAAAGTCCTCCACCTCATTGCAGGTAGATCATCAAAAGTCACAGTTAAGATTAAGCAACCACTGCTCTGTTCCCAGTGATGGCTATTGCTGTATTTCCTTCACAATATAGGAGTGAGTGTTTCAACTTTTGCTGACAGAAACCCCTGAGGTGATCTGCTCCCACCCCTGCTTGTAGGTGGATTGTTGGCAACATGGCCCAGGTCACTGTTGACAGCACTGAGTCTTGAAAACAGACGGAGGTTCCACAGTCTCTCTGGCTGCCAAATTCCAGTGTCACACGTGCTCCTTGTGAGGACAGTCAACTCTTACTGATTTCTTCTCTACATTGAGCAAAAGGAGGGGTGACCACTGTGCTTGGAGCACCAGGATTTGCCTTTTCCTGGCACTGCACATTCCCAGTGATCCCTGCTAAGACCTTCCAAAATGGGGAAGGCAGGACAGCGTCCCCTCCTCTCCTTGATGCGTCTTGCAGGCAGGGCCAGCCCACACAGCAACAGCAATGGGCGCCCTGCAGCTGCACGGTTGTGATCTTGTGAATGCATTCGCAAGAGAGAAAAAAAATAAAAAAAAATTGGCATTAGAGAAGGAAGAGTGTGGTAAAAGCTGTAATTTGGCTGGGATTAAAGAAACCACTGGAAGTTCCTTAGTTTTAAATGTTGCACAGATGTCAACTATACTTGTTCCTACTGTCTTTAATTTAATGTCTGGAATACTGTGGTAATGTAACTCAGATGACATATGACTGGGAAACAGCCAGACCAACAGATTTGTGAAATTTTCTTTTTATGTTTAGATTTAATAAAAAAAAGATTTCTCATGTGTGGCTTTTTTACACAGTGGTGTAAGAGAACAAATGCTCTCAAAATCTATGAAAATATCAGTGCAGTGCACTTGAAGATGCCTGCAGCCAGGCCAGGGGGCTGGGATGCCTTGTAGCACTGGTGGCAGCTGCCATTTTGACGTGCTTTTTCAGCTCAGAGAACCACAGCTCTCTCCCTTTCCACTAAGGAGAAGAAGAGGCAAATGTAGATATGATTCTCATTATCTTCAGCCCATCAACCCCTTTTTGTCAGGCATCGAGGTGCAGAAGCGAGCATACACACACTTAACTCAGGGAAACAAATAAGCACTTTAAGCGATTGTATTTAGCTTCTTGGTCAAATGACACAGGTCAGTTGACAAGTGGCCAGGGCTAGGGCCACGTATATCTCACTAGGTGGCATTCAGATCTGTCTGTGAAGTATTACTACAAACAGGATCCAAAATCATCTTGATCTCATAGAGATCCAAGATTTTAGCTTGCTTTACTTGTTATTATACCAAAAGAGCTTCAGACATTAACAAATAAAGATATATGATAAGGACCAAATGTTCCCATCTTGCTCTTTTTACAAAACTTCTGGGTCACCAGAGAGGAGAGCTCAGCACTGCCCCTCCGATCCCTTTGTGAGGAGCTGCAGGCTACCATGAGATTTCCCTCAGTCTCCTTTTTCCTGGGCTGAACAAACCTAAAGGAGTAATGTTCAGGAGTTAGTAGGATTCTGCAATAAATGATTTCCTTAAAATTTCAGTCTGGTCTCACTCTGCGCGCAACTGAATCACTTTGGAATTTATTTGCATTTGTTGCATTATGCAACTGCAGTAATCCAAATTTCTCCTCAGAAAACACATTAGAGCCATGTTTAAGTGCAACAAAAAGGGTGATGGTAGAATCCTGGTCTCCTGTCTCTAGATGCCTTCACTAGCTTTCCAATTTAACTGCTTTTTCAAGTATTTTAAATATGAATTTACTGACTTATTGCCAAATTCTCATCTTTGACTTTAAAAAGAAAATTACAGTAAGGAATATGGACCAAAATTTAGCTACCAAAGGAAAACTATACAATCTATATGCATCTTTCTGCTGATCTCTTTTAACTGAATATAACCAACACAATAGCCTCAGCAGCTTGGAGATCAAAACTGTTATTTCAAGTGATTTACCCTTTCACCATATAACTGTAGGTCCACAAACACGTGTGTTTTTGTCACTCAAAATGCTGACTGTGCTTTAATTTTAAACATACGGATGTCATTATCTTTTTCCTCAGAGGCACGGATACAACTGAAGAAAAACATTAAGTTTCTGGAGGGAGGCCAAGTTGGAGAGCAGCAGCGTAGGATATACGCTGCCTCCATTGACATCAGATCTGGAAGCAGATCAGATGTGAATGGAAGACCCTCAGTGAGTCAGGTTTGCATGTAAACTTCCACCACACCTGGATCAGCTCCAGAGGCTGATGTGATATCAATGAAAGAGCTGCACTGTACACACACTCAGATACTTTTGCTGCAAAATCAGATCAGATCCAGTTCAAGGATTAAAATTCAGCCAAACTGTTGTGGTGTTGTTGTGGTTTTTTTTTAATGGACTCATTGAAACTTCATTAAAGGATTGTTACACAAACAATCAGAACACAGAACACAGAACAAAAATCAGAACACAGAAACGCATAGTTAAATGGCACACCGTGACTGTTTATAGACAGATCTCAAAAGAAGAGAGAGATTTTGGAATCTGCTGATTTTACCTTTTCACATTTGACAAACATTTACTTTCAACAGAGGCCTTCTGCTATTATCTGTTGTTTCCTATTGGCAGTTTGGGGTGTTTTTATCCCTTTGCTTGACCCATCAGGTTGCTGACTGATGGATTTATAAGTTCCTGGAATCCACGATGATTAAAACAATTAGATTAGATTAGAACGGTCTTGGGATCAGAACAATTTAGAGTGAACGAAACAATAATTCTTTCAATTATAAATTGGTGGGTTATCAAGCATTCCCCTCCTTTTTAGTGCATGTTTACCTTTGTTTTCTGAAATGTATATTTTACAGTTGTATCCCTGCAGTTCTCCCTTCCAATTCTCTCAACAGGTTTTTGAAAAAAGAATAAGCCAAATGCAGACAGAAGAAAAAGCAGAGCAGATCCCATTAGTAAAACACCATCTTTTCTTTTTTTTTTTTTTAAGAACAACATGGATGTCATGTTCTGCAAGCCAAAGCAAAGTAAATAGGTCGTTCCAAAAGTAATGCTTCCTATTTACGTCCATGGAAATTACAACAGATAAAAGAATGCAAAAACACTGTTTGATAGATTACATTCTCAGCTACAAAACACTATTCTTCAGCATAGTCATACCATGAGCTACGCATCTTCACCAGCCATGAACAAGAGCCTGCATGCTCAGCTCGTAAACATCTGTACCAGAGGAAACCCACTGTTGCTGTCAGCACTGCTGAAACGCACCACCCACCACCACCTCACTGTGCTCACATCTCCATAAACGTTCAGCAAGTGTTGATAAATGTCAGTGGGTGCAATGTTTTCTGCATAGAGGAATTCAGTGACACTCCTTTGTTTTATACAGGCTTCCAATTCAGACACCTTTCTGTCAGACTGTTCCTCTGCTGCCATCTGCCTCATGCCAACAAAATGTAATGGAATACTGGTGGGAAAGTTCAGCCTCTACAGCCATACCACCAACATCTGCCTCTGACATCATGGGCCGATACAATAAAATGGGAGGCATAACTTTCAGAGCAGGCCCCGTAAATGTTGCCAGATCCTCACTTCTACTGAAGGGTTAGAGCTCTGACATGTTAGAACTTTGTAATCTCAGGACTTTCTACTTACTGATTTCTTTCTGTTTCTGCTGAGCAGGAAGATAAGAAATATGAATCCATTCTCATTTTAGTGGGTAGGTCTAAAGGTGCTCATATCATTTAGAAGTCAGTCCCTGCTGTGCAGCCCCATTCTAATCCACCATGCTCATATCTTTCTGGGTCTCTAAAATATCATTTCTTCGAGCACTGTGAACTCAAAATTTGCTTTTTTGTATGCTGTGCAGTCAGTTACATAATACCAAAGTATTGCAAGAATTTTTACATTCCATGGCTTCAATTCAAAATTAAAAAATTAGTTTGCTACCTTCACAAGAACCTTCTACAATTCGAATGTGTTTTATTTGAGGTACGCTTGCAGCCAGTAGGTTTGATGTGAACAGAAGGGATAAACTGATTTGGCTGTATGCCAGGGCAGCAGTTAGTTGGTGAACCCTAACAGTGCCCCTGTAATTTTGGAAGAGCTCTCTCCATCACTGCTTACAGTTATTAATGCCACAATATCAAAGCTCTTAAGCTAACAAATAATTAGCAGGTCAAGCATCATATTGTGCATACAAGACACTGGAAACTGCTGGAAGGTCAGAGAAACACAAGTCATTGTGTTTGTGGCCAGAAAGCTCATACATTACTCTTCTCCCTCTTCTCTCTTTCCAAGTACGTATGATGGGTACATCATAGCCCCACTGTATTTATCTAAATCCCAGCTCTGGACTCTGGAGTTGCCTTTAAAGCTCCCTGATGCCTATGCTGTAAGCGAAGTAGAAACCCTGAGATGCAGGATTAACTGCATCTTTTTTTTTTTTTTTTTTTTTTTTTTTGTGCACAAGAATGCATTAACAAATGGAGATGAATACTGTCCTCAGCAGTAGATACTCAGTACCAAGTTCATCCTTTGTTCATCCTATGGCTATGAAACAATACACTCCTGCAAATCAGAAACATACTAAACATTAGCCATAGTCATGTTCTTAGGACCATACATATGTAAACTGGTTCCCCAATTCTGTTGGAACCTCTCGGAAAACCCCCACTTTAAACAGACTTTCTCTTCTGAGACCACAGTGGGGCCCTTTGCTTTTCCCAGCTTGTGAATATGCCAAGTTTCTTCTTCCCATCCATCTTTCCACTCCTGTTCTACCCTTACACGTGGACACTAGGAATCACTGCTGATGCACCAGATGCATCCAGTCTTTCCTTCCCTTCCTTGCAAGGTAACCTTATATGCTTTTCTCACCTGGATTGTTGGGAAGGTTTCTAATGGTGCTTGGAGTTCCAAATTCAGTGCAGATGCCCTGTTTTATCCTTGCTGCCCTTGTGAAATTCATCTTGCTGGGTTTTTTTGTTTTGTTTTGTTATTAATGCAGCAGAGATAGAGTCTGACGCTAGAGTATTTGCATGTGTGAACTTTCTAGGTAAATGCCAGCTTGACTCATTCTGTAATTAAAACTTGTCAGAGGGAGATCCCAGTTATATATCTGAGCAGCATTACTGTTTAAGGGACAAGAATAAGCAATTTATCTTCATTTGAGATGGCGAAGAAACGAGTGAGAAAGACTAATGGCACTTTGGTTTCCTTTGTGCAATGCAAAAAGAAAATAGAAACTGAACCTCTGAGTTATTGTTTGTGTAAGCATATTAAAAATATATCAGACTTGAGTCAAGGTTTTATCTCAGCAGTACATTTTTGTGCATTAACCCCCTCATTTTATGCACTGCAGGCTATATGATGTCTCCTTTGTTGTACAGGAGCACGGGGAAAGGGTAAGTTTCTCTTTTCCTTCTTAATGTGCAGGAGACATAGTTCAAATCCAAGTACAGGAATAAACAACCACTGCTGCTTAACATATTAATGACACAGAAAGGAAATCTTGTTAATAAAAGTCAAGGACTGTTCTAGAGCACCAAAAGCTTTCTTGCACCCACACACTGGAAATACCCAGCATTTCAAAGCAATAATGCCATGAGCTTTAGGCTACCAAGTGCTATGTATGTCCCCTACATGTGAGAAGCTGGAAAGCATGTAAAAACCTTTTGGATTTGGCAGCTTTAGGGTAGGTGTAACTCTGAGAGATGGCCCTGAAACACGCATTTATTTTGGCGTAGCTACTTGCCTGCCTAAGAATATTGAACTGTTCTTTTGTCTCATGACCCAACGGCTGTAACATGAGGCCAAAAAAAAAAAAAAAGAAGAAGTATGGAAGGTAAACTTTTCTTTTTCTCTCCACAATTAGAATAACTCCACTGAGACCCACAAGCTGTTCTTGATTAGAACTTATGTAAATAAAAAGATTTGACCCCTGGAATCCGACACAACAAACAGAGTTAATCTGCCAAAGATAAAAGGATAATCTTATTCCTTTGTACTACTTTTTAAGTAATAAGAAACAGTTTAACAATTGTTATACAATCCCCTCCATTTGAGCTCTCAGTTTCCAGTTTCACCCTCTGTACTGATCATATCCTTTGTGTACATCATCCTGATGGTATCCTCAGTTCTTTTATCCCAGAAAATACCCATAAAGGTGTATGTGGTCTACTTTGTAGGTTTTTCTGAAGTCTATGCCCTTTTCAGAATACATCACAACCTTGCTGCCTCCAATTCAATTGCTCTGTCACATTTTTCCTGTCTCTCCAGAGACTCTTCTTCATCTTATATTTCTTTCAGGGCAGCAGCTGTTGGACTCCTCTTTTGAGGCTCTCAGCAATGTTCAAAAGCCAAACAGAATGCACAGAATCCTCTGAACTAGATTTTCAGTTTTCTATCGGACTCTTGACCTATTGGTCTCTCAGTCTTAAGGGCCAGTTACCACAAGGAGTAGCTCCTACCCTGTGACTTGATGTTGGCCCTACTACAGGCAAACTACTCTTTGTCAATACTCTTGTCAAGCACACAAAACCCGATGGCTTCATGCCACTCCTAATCACATCACTAGCCCCCTTTTATCCCAAAAAATACACAACTTTACCCACCTGCACTTGTGTCCAGTGCAGTGGGGTTTGATCATGGCAGGCCGAACACCTAGGACTCACCATCGAGAGATACCACACACTGACACCTCTTGTATCAGTGAGTAAGGGTGGGAAAAAAAAGATTCAGGTTTGTCATATAAAGTTTTCATTTTAGACCTAAAATCTAACCTAAGGCCTAATTTAATAAACAAATAAATTTACTGAAGCATTTTGACATCAGGAAAGCCACTTAGATACCACTCACCTTCATAGGTGCTTGTTCGTGGGAGGAAGGCATTACCCCTGACTGCAGTGGATGTCCAAAATCCAGCTCATCACTGCAAAGAATTTGATCCACGAGCAGCAAACAGTATTTCCCATAAATGAGTTGCCTGTACTTCATATAACACCATATAAAAATACGTCCAAATATTACCAAGTGCTGCAATTTAAGAAGTCATAAGAGCGTTGTTTAAAAAATTTAAATGCTAGTTTGCTCAGGGCACTGTACTTAATCAACGTGTCATCCAAACACGTTTGTCATTTAACAAACGGATTTTCACAGGTGAAGTAGTATTAGCAAACTTGTAGATGATACTGATGATACCATTGATGACATCATTGATGAAAGTAACATCCTTTTCATTTTCATAAGCGACAGTAACATGGGGTGATTAAGTGATTACTTCTAAATGGACATTTGAGAACACCTACTAATATGGTTGGGCTGCAATACCAATTGTTGATCTGAGGGATTTCTGGTGAATTCTTCCCCTCCCCCCCCTCCAAAAAAAAAAAAGAAAAAAAGAAGAAAGAGAGAGAAGAGATGGATCCAGACAGCAGTCCTTATAAACACAGTTTAAACAATGTGATTTCACAGTTGCTTAAAAGTCACAGAGCAGCTGCGTTGAAATTGTAAAATCTGCAGTTTTATTATGCCAATGACTTTCTATTGGCCTCAATCATAAAACAACATACTCCTCACTGAAGTTCTCTGCTAAACAAAAAACACATCCAGACTGACTGAAAATCAAACTCAGACAAGCAAAAAACAATTTGGCCTTCATCTAGCTGGGCTTGATTCGTCCAATAATAAACAATTTTATTTTTCCTCTTCACTGCTACTCCTACCGATAATAGTGATAATAATACCGAAACCTTATTCCCAATGGAGACAATAAAGCACTGAAAAGCAACTGTTGCTGAGAGGAACTCACAAATACTACTTCATCCTCCTGTGGGAGGTAATGGCATGCTGAAATTTTCCTGACTTTTTTTTCTATTACAGCTTTTGTACAAATTTCAAATTTGCCAACTGCAGTAGAGGATCTGCTGAGGAGGTTCCTCTCCAGAAGAGAAGGAATGCATGTCCCAGTCATTCACTCCTGCTTGGGAATTCAGGCAACGGCTTTCAAACAAATTATTGCTTCTGGAGTAATAACTATTTTTAGTCCCCATCTTCAGTGCTGCATCTGTACACTCAGAGGGTAAATTAAGGTCTAGTGTACTGTATACTTTAGGCAGAATAAAAAAGGTTCTAAATATAGCACTTACTTGAACACAAAATAGATGTTCCAGATAAGACTTCAGGCAGTGAAACTACTACAATACCATACTGCTCGTAGGTATGATGTCAAAACATCAGGGACAACAGCCCTTTTGACAATTTCTGCAATGGCAGGCAACATTTTAATCACATTCATCGAAACAGGGATATAGGTAGGAACATTGCCCTTCGCTCACTTAATGATAATGTTCAATATCTGATTTCTTCATGCTTTTTAAACTCAGTTTTCTAATACTGAATGTCATTTTCTCATGCTTTATACTCTCTCACAAAAGAGACGTGTCAAATATTCAAAGGATGGCATGCCAGGATAGAGGGGGTACAAAATCTTGAAAAGTCTATAAACAGTATCAAGTTCTACCTGTATACTTATGTCTATTAATTTTGCATTTGTAGTGTAGACTGTTAAATATAACAGTCACATGACAGCATAAAAGATAACATGATATGCCGTGGCTAGGAGCAGGGTATCAAATAATGAATCAGCAAGAATCCTCAGAAGACATTCTGATTATCCAGATACATTTATTAGATTTAATTTAATCTTTCATTATGGTTACCTTTAGACTCAGAAAATGGTGAATATTAATCTTCTGAAAGTATAAACAAAATTTATCTCCGTGAACATTATCTGATGACTCATCTCTTGGACTATGTAGAAATTCAGTTACTAACAAATAAATTTTATTTTTGTTACAACTACAGCTAATGCAATGTATACTATTTAACCTCAGCACTAATATTAATTTCATTGAACTAAAAACATAGACAGCAGTAATTTAGTATGCTACCTAGGTACACAAGCATAAAACTGAATCTAGATTTCTCTGCACTCAAAAGGACTCCAGATGAGACTGTTCAACTTTCAGGGTTAGTAGCCAGTTGAATTGGAAGGAGCCCTCCGTACCATTCAGAGACAACATTTCAGAATGCTTGCAGACTCAGTCTGACCCTCTTGAAGTATTTCTTGTTTTCTATTTGGATGGAAGTGGCTAATAGATTAATTCATTCAGGTCAACAGGAACTATTCAGCCTTCTATATGAACACAACCTTACTCTTCCACTGAAAAACTTGAACACGAGAGTGAGAACATCATCCAAGTCCCTACCTTGGGACCCAAGAGGGCCAAAGAGGAGTTATACACCCCCAAGGATCATAAACCTGAATTGTGAAAAAACTGACAGCTAGCAAAATTGACTTTTTAAATATCTGATGCAAAGTCTCACAGAGTTCCCAGGCAGTTACTGCCTCCTAGAGTTGTTGTTTCATGTATGTGAAAACTCAGCTATGAATGCATCGATCCTCTGAAAATTAGTGACTTAAGTATTTCTTAACAAAGCCAGAGATTCCAATACAAAAATGGCATCTGAGGACAAATGGTGGTAGGGTGTACCACATAAGCCTTCATGCAATCTCTGTACAGCTGGAAAATGAAGTGTTCTCAGGGAGTACTGGATGATTCCTGGAAAGCTGGGATAAATCATACTGAAGGTGATTCAGAGCTGTCCGAAGTTGGAAATTGATGCTTCATTGCATTGAATTGTGAATACTCCAATAGCAGACCAGAGTCCTAATTTAAATACCCAAGCCTTCACATCCTGTATTTATATATGGTATGTACGTACATTCTCTTGAACAAAAATACCAAGCCCAGGTTACACAGACTGTGATAAAAGTCATACGTTCCCCCCGCATTGGTTTTTTCAGTTTTGTAAATTGTAATCTTCCAGAAATTCTGGATGGTAAAATGTTGCCAATTATGACAATAATAAAATTAAGAACTAATTTTCAGAAAAACTGGATCTTCTGAAATTTCCACATATTTATCAGAAACATTGCATAGCTTGCCATCCTTAAAAGACAGACATCTTTACCAAAACATGCTGTCAGGTTCATTTTGATTGTTTCTTCCCTAAAATGTAACAATTCACAGAATTAATCTTTCTCCTGTATTTTATTTTCAGTAATCAAAGAAAGAAAGCCATCACCCAGAGCTGTACTATACAGCAGAATGTTACCTAACGCTGTAAAACACAATGCGTGATCTTTGTTTTCTTTGACTGATTCTAATCACAGCTACATTTCAAATCCCTCCTTGTCAGAGAGAATGTAAAATTTGGTCAGCTCTGGAGTTCTAGCAAACCTGAACATTGACCTTGTACATCCTTTCCTTCCCTTTTTGAAGCCTCATGAACTTAATTTGAGTGTGTTTCAAGGATCAGTCTGAAGCAGTGTTTTTGAACTCAGCTGGGTCATAGGAACTTTCTCAGCACTCTATTCTAATTTGCAGGTTTGCTATAATAAAAGCCCCAAATATATTGCTACTGTCTAGACATTTTATCTGAAACAAGTGTCCTTTGTAGTCTCAGAGGACTTTTCTATTTTATTTCCAGTAAATCAAAGTCTGTGAAGAGCTTTGGTTCTTATTAAGATGTACCCTTCACAGTCCAGCGGTTGCCAACGGAGGCAAGTCATTGACAGTTCATTTACATATAAGTGATGACTTCCATCAGGTAGTTGGCTCAAAAATGCAATGGACATTTAGAGCATATCCAATATTTCTTGTTCTTTGATGAGCATCAAGTGCCAATTTATATATAGAAACTGACTATTGGAAAGCGAAAGCTTCTTTTCATTGACCTTACACTGTCTTTTGCAGACATACTGGAAGAAGTTCATTCCCCTAAAAAGAAAGGTAAAGCAAGTCAATACTAAGAAACAGCAAAACAACTACGAGTTTAATAGGAAAACATCCTCCCATATGTGTTGATAGTATGAGTTACTGTGCTGCTAAGCTATCAGTGGGGCAAGACGTGAGGTCCCAGGGGGCATGAACCCCACAGTGCCACATGGCAATGCAGAGGTATGGGGCTGCTGCTCTCTCAAGCAGCTGAATGAACAGTTGCACTGTCAGGCTAAAAACCCCAGGGTGGAAGAGGCAGGAAGGTAGTGCATTCAAGAATAACCTGGATGTCACCCTTGTATCAAATGCTGATGTAATCACAGCAGATACGAATATAGATTGACACTAGATAGGTGACTGGGCTGCTGTGGGATGCAGCTGGCTCGGGCAAATGCAAAAGGGAGTTTAATCATTGATACAACCATATGTTTGGGTGATATGGGCTACTGAGAGAATGGAGGAACCATTGATGACGCTCATCCCTATGCTTAGCAGTGGTAACAGATCTTGGATGTGCACCCTCTGCTCAGAGAGAATGCACATTACCACTCAGGTAATAAAAATTACTTTACTTTTTGTGTTCACTATTGGAAAGTTATCCACAAAGTCAAGAACAAAGCACAAGGATTTTTAGAAAATAAGAGAAATATAATACAAATAAGAGAAAAATATATTTAATAATAGAAAATAAAAGTAGAAATAATAGAAAAGCAATATAATATATATATTTTTTTTTTTTCCAAAGCCAGAAGCAGGCAAAGGTACCTTCCTTATAGAAGATGGATGGGGCCAGAGTGCTGCAGTAGCATCTACTCAGAATATTATCTTTTACATTTATGTTTAAGACATAAAAAGGCAGAAAAGAGCAATTTTTTCAGTTACCCTACAATTTCCACTGAGAGAAAGCAGACAGAATCCATACAGCAGCATCAGCAAATGCTGGATTTCCTCTTATCCAAGTTTGTCACTGCCTCCAAGCCTCCCTCAAAGCTATAGCAAGAGTTGTGCATATGCAACGTGCCCATGCCTTCAGACTACGTGAAGCGTTATAGGAGGGCAGTTACCTGATAACCTAGTTGGTCGTTTCTACTTCAGAAATGATAATTGATTACTTTCCTTCTGTTGGATGTTTCAGCACCATGTTTGGGCTGAAGAGGCAGGAAGAGTTGGTGATGGACAGCTGAACTCCTAAATGGAGTCAGCTGGCAGTGGTTAAACCCTCCTCCTGAAGCAGCTCATCTATTTTAGAGGGTCCCCAGTGCTTCTCACCTCCAGGTGGGCTGCATGCTGAACAAGCCGCTGGTGTGCCTGTGAGGCAATGGGAAAAAAAAAAAAAAATCCTCTGTGAAAATAATAATGAGTTTCTTGCATCAATTGTTGGCTGTGTTTACAGGGAAAAGAAACAAGCACTACCTTTCCTCCTTGATTCTTGTCTCCACATTACACAACAGATTTATGACAGTGTCAAGAACAGAAGTCCTACTGCATCCACTGAGAAAAATCAGACGTGCAATTGGTTTTTTTAGGCCCCAAATTCTGAAATACTTCCTGACTTTTTAGCAAACGAGCTGCCTCTCCATTTTCTGAAAGATGGATAGCATAAAGCCCCATCCCTTACAAATTTGAAAGACAAATAGCCTATTAAAAAAGCAACAATACATTGTTCTGTGAAGATTACTGGTTGGTACAATTTCACATTTTTCTTTTCAGTTGTCTAAGTCATGATGTTTTAATCTTTGAATTCACTGTGTACACTGCACACTGATTCACCCTATCAAGTGCAAACTGTTTGGTCAAAAATTATGCAACATGCTGGATTTTCACATTTATTATGTTTTAGTTGAGGATGTCTTCAACGTGAAGGAGTTTTGTGTCCTGCTTATTCTCAGATGCAATATTCTTTCCCTATGAGAGAAAGTGTCCACTCTGGAGCTTGATTTCTTAAGACTTCACCACCTTTTAATGCAGAAGTATCATCAATTCTGATCAGAGAGGTGTTTTTCTTTCTGCTCTCTTATTGAAGAAGTCACTAATGCAGCTGACACTTGAAAATCAGGCTTTTTTGACTTTCGATGAGAAAATACTGCAATTAAAAACAAACAACAACAAAAAAAACCTTAGAAGTTTGATAACCAAGGCCAATATTTCAACTTCAAAACAACAAATACCAACACCAACAAAAACTTAGGATAGATTTTCATCTTGTTTCAGGAAGATCAAACTCATATTCTAAATAAACAAATCATTAGCAGGGGTGACTTGACTTCCTCCTGTTTGTAGATCCATGCCGTATTTGCAAGCCAAACTCAATGTTCAAGTGTGTCCAAGAAAGACATGATATTACTATGTTTATTCCTACTTCCATTTTTTAGTTACTGGAACTCCTCAGTCAGTAAGTTTGTAGGCAATATAGAACTGTTTTCCATGTGATTAAGGGGAAATAACTGCTGTTTTAGATTACTCTCAATTCTTTATAGGATCTTATTCAACTGACAAACATGCTATCATGTCCTTAATTTGGCCTTGCTGTAATACACAAGTTTTTAAACTAGTTTCATGATCTGCTAACACAGTTTCTCAGTAAAATTTTGCATTTTTTGAACAAGAAGACATTGTGTCAGATATTTAAAATGCAAACCTCACAAAAAGGTAAAGAACAATGTTTAAAATCTTATGAAGCAAACTACTGGAAAAGGAAGATAATTACCGCATGGTCCTATAACTCCAGGAATCCTCCTCTTTTATTTTTTCTGCCCTGAAATAGGCCATGTTTTGCTGTGAAGAAGAGGACTTCTTCACACAGCACAGTTTAAGACATCAAAGCATCATTGGAAGGGACCTCAGTGACTATCTAGATCTAACTCCCCTGCCACAGCAGGGTTGTCAAACACTAAATCAGGCACCAGATCAGGTTGCTCAGTGTCCCATCCAACCTATCCTCCTCATCCTAACCAGGTCAAGAAAGAAAAACATCACACAATAAAATTACATTTCCTGGCACCCATCTAGAAAGAAAAATGGGACCAAAAATGCACCAGTTATACCTACAGAAGGACCTACCAGTTCACACAGAAACTCCTACATACTGACACATTAATTCCTCAGAGCAAGACACTCTATGGTCATCTTCATATACCCTGGAGGTACTCTCCTAAATTGCAAGAACTAGGGGAGCACCAGGGCCAAAACAGGACATGCCAAGAATAGCAAAACATGTGTTTTTACAACTAAAAGGAAAGTTCATCATAAGGAGAGGACAAATACTGCTATCTGTTCTGCATTTGTATAACATCTCTTTACCAACTTGGCTTGTTGCAGAGAAATGCTTCACACAGTAAATACTCATTTGAAAATAGGACCAGCACCCTGAGAGCTGTGTTCCTGGTATGTGTTTTCGCTTGCTCTAAAGTAAAATGAAATAGCATATATTAGCTTTAAAATGGCACATATTTGGCACCGTTTTGATGAATAGGAGTTTACCATGTGGCTATTACTTTCTACAGAAAATAGACTATTCAAAAGAAATAACAAGAGCAGGATGCTTTCTAATATGTTCCAAAAGTAGAGAAAACAAACACAAACACACAGACAAACAAACAAACAAACAAAGGACTTTGTTCTGCAAATAGTTTCACATGTGAGAAAATGGCACTTTGCTGCCTTCATGTCCATTCTTATTTTTGAAGGGGGGAGGACCGATTCACTTCGACAAGACTAGGATTAATGCCATTTCAGTAATAGGTAGGCAAATGACTTCCACGGAGATAAAACAACTTGTTTTCTTTGAGAACTAGATATTATTAATACCTCAGATGGTTGCAAAGATGCATACAGACAAGCATTGGCACATACCCCACTTTCGTACATTATCTAGCACCACACTACTGTAAAAAGTTTTGTCAACAAGACAGTCCCACAAATCACACTTCAGCTGACAATGATCTTGCAGGGTGTGATTACCAGGAGGGAGACATTGTGAAATAGGCTAGGGACTAGGTGGGAACGGAAGATCTGTTTAAAAAGGATTCTTTCCTGCATTGCTCCAGTCAAAACAGCCAACACTGTTTTGGCCAGCATGTTACTCGTGCTGTGCCTCCACCTCCAGCACTTTCCTTATGAACCCTGTTAAAAGGTAATTTGTACCTTCAGCATTCAGACTGAACAATGCAAGTCCTCAACTGGAAAATGCAATTGGAATTGCTGGAGAATAATTACAAAGAGTATAGAAAGCAACAATTGCCAAGAACATATTATGATTTCAAAGTCTAAACAAGCCTCTCCTCCATCAGTAGTGAAAACAAGGAGACAGGAGGAGAATAACAACAGAAGGGATAAAAAAGAGAAGCAGCTGGAAGAAATAAGCAGAAAGACCCAGAATGGAAACTCTCTTGGCAGGATCTGTGGAAAATAGACCATATCCATAGAGTAATTATATAAAATAATCTATTACCAAATAAAGATTTATATAATACACATATTTAAGCTTTGCCATAGCTTCTCTGCTCAAATAAAGAAAAAAATGGACATTTGATTGTTTAGAGAACAGTCCAAATAGGAAGAATCAATCTAAATTGATCTAAAAACACTTGGTCTCTTGATCTTTTGCATATGAAGGAGACTGTCTCACCTAGACTCTCCTTGTTGGATAAAGTACATGTGGTTTCTTAAAGCCTCAGCATTGAAATAACACCAGAAGTGAGACTGGGTATGGAAGTACATGAAACAAAATTAGGAGTATCCCAGAAAATAAACAACCCAAAACCAGAGTACTAAATTTGTTTACAACAAAACCTGACCATAGAAAGTATTCTCATAATTACTCCTCAAGACACTATAAAGCAGAGAAGTAAAAATCTGCCATAAGCCATATCTCTATAGCTATCTGATGCTATCCAAAAATTAGCTTGCTGTATAAGTATATTGTAAAGCAGAAGAAGCCACTTTACAACATCCTAATGACATGTTGTGATGAGGTACTGGCTCCTGTGGGCCAGACTAAAACAGATCATTTAGCTGAAGAGCTTTTGATTTGTTCATCTCTGCAACTGTTCACTGCTATTCATAAACATTTCAAACTCACTTTGCAAATGCGTTAGTGAACTTACCTTGGTTGCTTGAGTTAGTTTTTTTCATCTTGAAAGTCAGAATAGCATGCAATGATTTTGCAACCATTAGTTATCTACTAATTTCTAAAAACTGTAGGAAAAAAAAAAATGTGTATCTCTAAATATTAGAAGTACAGCAGCAAATATACATGTTACATCCATCAGCATCAGAGACATGGCATCCTAATTCTCACTAAACAAATACGCCTTGAACTGACTAAAGACAGAACTGCATGACTTTGTCACATAGTTGGCAACAACTCTGAGAACTGCAAGATTTAGTCACAGAGGTAAGATGGAAAACTACAAATGATGCTGAAGAGAGAGCATGCTTAGGTAGTATCACAAATACAGATATTCAGATTTTGCAAAGCCAGCCACTAAAACCTACTAAAATCGAAGGTAAAATTAAGCATGACCTAGTGCACTGAAAAGTAGAGGAAAAAGGGCCAGTTTCCATCCTTCTATGAAAGTGAATAGGCTGAAATCTTGAGAGACATCTCTCCTGTGGGCCCTAGGTAACTAGTTTTAGTTTGAATGAGCTATACCTAAGTTACTTTTCAGTTTTAGAGATGCTTAAGTCACCTTGTCTGTTCAGATGGATGCTACTGCATCAGTTTACTGTTGGTAGTTATTAGAAGTTATAGCAATTAAAAAGGACTGTGAAGACATGGCATTTTATTTTTCAACCACTTGTATCTCTCTAAGGACTTAAGACTATAACTATTTTGATTACAAAAAGAATAATTTTGTTTTTCTTCTCTTTTTACATCTTTCTATTTTCACTTCAGCTTTTTCCAGAAGTAATAGAGCTGTAAAAACAGTTTTATGCAGGCTGAAGTTAGCAGCAATCTTGTAAAGTAGATTTCTGTTGAAGAAAATTCATTAAAAGCAAAGACAACAGCTTGACTTTCAGATCACACGCAGAGTTACAGGGCTGGCATGTAAAGAAAAGAGTCATATTGTTATTGGATATGGAATTAACTAGGAGATAAGAAATATGGAAACCTGTGATGATATTTCTGGTCAGTCTCCTGAGTGTAGCTATTAATCAAATATTCTGCTGCTTCACACCCTGGTTTGCAACTTACAGTTACACATAGGCAGACTTCCCAACTCAAATAAAAAGCAGGATGTACAGAGGGATGTCAACAATGTGAAAAAGCAAAGAATTCCAGCAGCAAACTCCAGAGAGGTGAGCATTAGAAAGCCTGGACATTTTTTTCTATGTTTGGTGGCTATATTTGCAGTTTTATAGGGAGGGCTGGGAAGAGTGGGCTGTCTCTCACTCACCAGGAATGCCATTCCTCTACAGAAGGTCAGAGGAAGGGCTGCCGGCCCATAGTTAAGCATCCTCACCTTGTCTTCAGGGCAGCACCAATGACAAAACATTCAGGATTGTGACTGTCTCCAACAAAACAGGTTTATCTATCTAAGCACGTCTTTTTAAATTGGAAAATCCAATGTAACAGCATTTGAAGAAAGGAAACTGGAGGTAACTGAGTCTCTGAAAGCTCCCGAGGGACAAACACACTCATTTTAAAGGAAATCTGTACTTAATACTATAAGTCCATTTCAAATTCACAAAGTGTGGCTTATACAGTGTATAATCATTGCTACGTGCAGTTTTTATACATACATACAGTATAACGTGTAATGTAATGTCACAAGATCCTCTTAAAACACATGCAGTTGCATAGCAGCTCTCTTACTGTCTAATTCCCTGAATGGGCCCAGTGGTTCCTTTACAACAAGATTGCATTATGATACAACAGCATGGAACTGCTGGTGTCTCAAATCATGTGTTATTATTTCAAATCTAGAAGGACAAAAGCTTGGAGAATGTCATTTCTAAAGGAGTAGAAGTGACAAAAGAAACAAACAGTAAAAGACACAAATGTTTTTGAAATATAGCCAAGGTACAAACTTTTCTCCACGTATAAAATAAGAAACTGTTTCATCGTGTCTCCATTAGAGCTTCTCTGTCTCAGCTACCGTATATTCATGCTGGTAAGGGATTGTGTTCTGTGCATTATGGATGGTTAAATATTTCTCAAAAGTTAATCCTCTTTGAAATTTATTAAGTAGTAAAACTAAAATTCTATTAACCTTAATGGGATTTACACAAGGGAATTCACACATAACACGGATGCAACAGTAATTCTTAAAACTGTTGCCAGGAAAAGAAGACAAGCTTAGTGCAGCTAAAGCCATCACATTTTCTATTTATGTAGTCCTTCACAAGGGTAATCCTCTGCATATTAAGGAGAAAAGAAAATGCAACAGACTGGTTAGTATTTAAGCTTCTCAGATGCCAAGAGAGATAGTTTCACTTGCCAATAAAGGGTGGTCTTACTGCTGTGGGACTAATAAAGATTGGTAGAAGGATGGGCAGGCATGATCTTTGGTTTTCTTATGAGTCCTGAAAGTGCTACTGCTCACATTTTCTACTGTATAATGCTGTATACGTACATGCATAATTACACATATACATTACTATTGGAATACATTCCCTGTAATATAATACATATGTAATTTAATAAATACAAATACATATTCTCCTTGTACACGCCATTCCTCAAAAACAAGCTGAAGTACAGCTCCTCAGATTTTTCTCCAGAGATCATCCATCTCTATGGTTTCCAGCATAAAATTAATTGTTCTGTTGGCTCTAAATCATCTAGTTAACATGTCAGAGATAGCTGACCTCATTTGGGAAAGCTGAGTGAGCTCTGAGTATGCGTTTCTGAATTCAATGGTCCTTTTCCAAGAAGAAATTTATCCAATGCAAAGCTTCAAAACGTAAGACTGCTGAAGAGCTGAGATTTCAAGAGGAGGCAGCTAGGAGGTCCTGAGTTTCAAAGGGGAGCACTTCAAGGTAGGAACATCAGAGTGTGGGCTGCACAGAAAAGCACAGGGACCCCAACATTTAGGTCCCTGCCCTGTGCCAAGGAGGAGAGGCATTTGGAACAGACTCCACCACAGCTTCTCCCAACTGGGAGAAGTGACAGCAGAATCTGGAAAGCACTTTGGCTCCCACGAGCACAACTGCGGGACTCTATCAGCTTTCAGGCTTTGTGGAATCAAGCACAGCACTTGTAGCAAGCAGTTATATCCGCTGAGGATGGCCACCATTTAGAAGAAACCTCCACCTTTGTGGTGGCTTCATGGGTTCCAGCTGGCATGTTAGACACATTTGGGGAACCCAGGTGATGGAAAGGTGGAATTGTTCCTAATGTGGTTATTCTAATACAAAAGCAGCAGCTCAAAACAAAGCCACTGAAATTGTGCTGCAATACAAAGTTGTTTGTATTTTAAGAATAAACCATACCGTAATGAGGTTGGATGTACTGACAACTTGCAGCCTAAAACGATGAAGAAGAATGACTTCCTTATTTATTCTGCCTTTCTTTTATTATGAATTAAATATTAAAAAATTAAAGTCTTTCTCACGCTGTTAGCATTTTGCCCTTCTCTGACAATGCAATCCTGATACGCTCACATTAGCATAAAGCTTTCTAATTTAGATTTAAAGCTAAAAGTCTGGTTTGTTATTCTACTCATGTCATTCTGCCCAGAACTGTTTTGAAGAAAGCCATTTTAAAGCCAGTAAAGATGATTTCCTCTCCGAGAAGCATAATCTGCTGTGGCAACATTCTTCATTAGGTAAGATAAACTACGCAAAAATCTGAAAATGAAATTAGACATTGCGGAGACAAATTTAAGGGTAACTAACTTCTGAACATAGAGATAATTCAATTTTGGTCTTACAGTAAGCTTTCTCATGCACAGACTCGAAGCCAAGCTACATACTCTGAATCTAAGCCTGGATCCTTTCTTGCTAGGTGGGTAGAGTGCTCATTTGCAAGGGCATTTGGGTGCATTCTCCTTTCCATCACATAATTGTAACAACAGAAGTGGGCCAGAAAGTGATTCGTCTTTACATATCTGTCTGGAGTCTTGAAATGCTGATTAATTTTGGTCATAGCAACTGATCTCCCCAGCAAAAGAACAGGAAGAAAATCCTGAGCTAATCCTGATAACGGATCTGAGATTAGACTGAATAGGTACCCAAACCTTCATTTGAAAAAACACTTAATCCAGCATGAAATAGAGCAGATATTTTTAATAAGCCCACCAAATGTAACAGAGCCTTTCCTCAACATTTAAAACCACAGCATCAGGCTCATAGCAGCTTGCCAGCGGGGATCTGGTGCCTGTCAGCACAGGAGCATGCTAACATGAACTGCAACAGAGATAGGACTGGGAACAAACCCACTAATGGTTTTGGTGCTGTCTCTCAGTGTAGACCATGGCAGCCTCTCAGCAGAGCACAATGCACTTGCTGATGTCTTACTGCATGGGCAGGGCAAATGCCTGTGCAGTGAATAAGGTTTCCATTTGTAGATGCTCTGACAGATGAGAATCCATATTCCCACCAACCTCCTATCAAACTTTGATCCCAACTGGACATGCACATTGAGTTTACAGCTGCAAAACTCTCCAACCAGACATTAGAAATAGTGTCCTTCTGATACATACTGCATACCTATTCAGTTAGGAAGAGCAGACTAGTCATCCAACAGACTTTCCTATTGAACCCTTTATCACAGAGTATACTTGAGGACACTTAGGCTACAGTTCCTTGTGGTGCACTGAACCTTACTCCAAGATCACCAAAACAACCACTGCATGGCTCATCTTGTATTTCTATTTTTCTGTAGTGGTATTGAGGGACATTTTACATTCAAATACTATCCGCTTTGCATTAATGAGGAGAAGAATCATGCAGTATGTTGCTACGTATTTTCAGTGGCCCTTGTGTGGTTTTCACCCTGTGAATGTTCTTGAGGGGAAATGTAGCACTAGAAAAGACATGCATGAAAGGAAAAATTAGTTATACTGAGTTCCTTCTCCCTTCCTACTCATTTATCTATCTGTATTCTTTCTGCAAAATATCCACATGGCCCATGGGCCACATGATAATGAATGGAGAGAAATACTGGGTGAGAAAAAAATAAATTTAGAAGGTTTATTTCCCTCAAAAAAAAAAAAAAAAAAAAGTGCAACAAACAAGAGTACACCATAATTCTTTCCTAATATTCTAAATTCTTTACCATCCCCTATCATATTTAGTAAAAACACAGCCACTGCTCCTGCACCTCCTTGCTAATTTATCATGCTACACCATGCTCCAGGACCAAGCTTCCCAGCTTGTCCAGATAAGGCATCAATCTGTATCAACACATGCCCAGTCATAATTCTGTGCCATGAAAACCCTCATAACAGGGAATGGAGGTGTGAACAAGTTTGTTCATGTGGATGTAGGAATTCAGAAGTCCAGTAATATGGACAAGCACAAACTGTAGGCTGGCTGCCCAAGAACAGTTTATTTTCTACTTTATTTTCAAAATTCCCCAGTCATCTTCATTTATATATATGTATGCATATTTTTAATATATATCTGTGCATGCACACATCTGCATATGCATACACACATATACATATATATAAGCATATATATAATCGTTTCATGTTTGTACCTACATTATCCTCGAATACACAATTAAATAATTATAAGCTTCACTTATTATCTCAAATATTAGTTATAAGTTTTGATAGATTTAATTACATCTCTTTTTAAATAAATTCATGAAAGTATTTTTATATATCATTGCTATTAATCTTAGTTGAATATTCAGCCTTAATTGAATTAATATTTAACAGACTTCTGCAATCTGTCCAAGTATTTTTGCTGCAGAACACTTTCTTTCTACTGCAGTAGCTGAAGCAGGCATTTCTCGAAGTTTGAGAAACTAACAAAATTACACAACAGAATAATAGATCATGTCCTTATAAATCATACCTGAAACATGCAAACATACCCACATATCTGGGAAGTTCTTAATATCTCTATCCCGCAAATAATCCTTATTCAATCTTTAGTCAAACTTCAGTAACTCAACAAAGCTTATAATGTTCTCAAAAATCACAGAATCATAGAATCACCAAGGTTGGAAAAGACCCACAGGGTCACCCAGTCCAACCATCCACCCATCACCAATAGTTCTCACTAAACCACATCCCTCAACATTTCAACATTTTCTATCAGAGAAAGTGGATGAGGAGTCAGGTGATGAAACAAAAATGCTGAAATAAAGACACTAAGACAAGAATTTTAGAGATAATGCATACCACTCAAATAAATCCCTTTGCATTCTTCTCTATTTTGCCAACACCTATCTTTCAATAATTTTTCAATTGCATATATTTTTCTTTTATATCTAGGAGCAAAAAATTTCTCATCAGATAAAAGCCAGTATATTGCAGGCAACAGAAACATTTCCTGTAATGACTTACTATTTTATCAATGTGTGAATCTTAGAAAAACAACGCTTCAGTTCTCTTTCAAAATGAGTTCCATCAGGACCCACAGACTGATTCATGTCCAGTTTGCTTAAGCATTCTCTGACCTAATCCTCTTCCACAAAGTGCACACCCCCATAATGGTGCCTCACAGACACTCCCTTGCTTACAGGCAAATCTGGGGTTCCCCTCATTCACATCACACCAAATGCCTGCAGAAGAGTGAAGCAGCACAGCTATGTCTCTTAGCCCCCTCTCTGCTTAAGCCCTGAGTGAACAGTCCCAAAGCTTCTAGCCCCAAAGACTTTGCCAGACTACTTCGAGGCCTCATCTAAAAGAGCTGTCTTGCTGCCATATTTCAGAGCTCTACCCTATTCACAGTAGTCACTGAATCTTTGAAATAAAATCTCCTAATGCCCATCTGCAGCAAGCATTTGCTGTTTACACAGCCATTAGCCAATCTTTCCAGAAGATTTCCTTCTAGTATGCCATTTTTTTACTTAGGTTACAAGTGCAAAAAACAGAGGCCTGCAGTAATATGTTTTAATAGGCAAAAACTCAAACATGAAGTCACAGACACAATTTTTTTTCAGATGTGCTTTCACTGTAATCATAGGACAACAGAAAAAGTAATCTTTTTCTGCTTTCATGGTTAGAACTAGTTTAAATTTTCTTTTTCTCAGGCTGATTTCTACATTGAAAGCAAGATTTAATCAAGAATTACACAGTTAATACTGCTTTGCAGAGCTTTGGTTGAGTGATTCAGACTTCCTTTAGTCATATGACAAATGAGTGGAATAAAGGATGAACAGTGTCCCTGCCCAACCCTCCATGCACTGTAGTGTTCACACCAGCCTTAGCAAAACTGCTATTTAAGAACAGTCTGAAAAAGAAAAAAAAAAAAAAGGTCAGAGCCTATCGCAACCAAATGTATCAAAGAAATATGCAAATCTTTCCTTGTTGCATATTCTTCTCAGCCTCCCACTACAATTATTAAATTACAGGGTATTAACAGAAACTAAATAAAGCACTCTGAAAAGATTAATTCTGAAGATGCAAAATTCAAATGCCAGATAGAGAGCATGCAATTAGGTTCTTAAATAATTCTTACCACATTTCATGCTAATATTAGTACTTCCAAAAAACAATAGAAAACTGCAATATTCCCAGAGACACTCCATTGAAACAGCACAGTTAGGCACAGAGAATGAATCTTGGTGAATTTTTATCTTCTGATGTTATGTACAAATAACATTTATCTCCAGCTACAATAGTAAAAATCACTTTGCTCTCTAGACAGAATTAATATTTATATGATGATGATACTGAGAAAAAAAAATGTGGTTTTGTTTTCTGAACCAATGCAATAGCAAAGACAAAGTTGTTCTGCTCAGATTTTTCAGAGAGCTCAAATTAGCACAAACTTTTACTTAATTGGGTTCTTCAAGTAAGTATGCAGCAATGAGCATTAGTCTCTCCTCATTGCTTTTTAAAACCTTTATGTCTATCCAGGTACCATAGCCTTACAGATTTTAATGGTCTTAATGAAGAAAAACAGCACTGTTATTCAATTTGAGTCAAGATCATCTCCATTCAGCATGACAATATCTCCATTCACAGTGCTATTGTTAGAGGTTGTACCATCCTTTTTATTTTAAACCTTGTTATCCAGGAGTTTCTAACCTGCCAGTAATTTTTCTTCCTTGAATCTGAGGCAAGTAAAGTTGATTGGCTGGCTGGTCAGTCAGTTGGTCAGTCAGTCAATCTGTCTTTTGTCTACATACATAATCTACACTCCTGGCAACACACACTGCTGACTGGCATAATAATCCATTCAATGAGATACACCAGAGTATCACTTTATACAGCTCAAAATGACCGCTTTTTTAAAAAAAGTGGAGCTTGGCAAATAATTTATCTAGTCAAATTCACTTTGTGTTCCTAGTGACAAAGTAACCTCATTGAATATTTGCAGGACTAAGGTTTAAATTAAGGTTTAAATTGGCTGCCGATTGCTTGTGGATTTTTGCATGTACTAAATCTCCAGGACACAAGATCTCACACAGAATAAGTAGATATAACAAGGCTGCCAACCTAAGAGGACTTTTTTTTTTTTTTTTTTTTTTAATTGAAGATAAATGAACAAAGGGCTAAACCTTCATGTTGAGATTGCTATGTTTGATCAAGGAAATTAATGTTAAACTGGTCTCCTCGTTTTTCCTGAGTGAAAGCCATAGCATTTCAGGAGAAAGTGCAAAACCCAAGTAATATCTCTCACAGATCATCTTCCTTTAGAGGAAGCTCTTGCAGGCAGCCACAGGAAAGAAACTTTACTGTAGCAGGTCTGTGCACCCTCTCCATAGACACAAACATGCTATTCTCCTCTCTTCATGTTAGAATTGCACTGGCCTCAAAGACAGGGGATCCTCTGTGATTGCAGATGCCTGATTACTTCCCCCAAAAGACATCAGCACATCTACAATATAGCTCAGCTTCCCACACTCCCACAGGATTTAGTTCAGCTAACCCAAACAGCCCATCTGCCTTTCATGTGATTGGAATGCAAAGATCTTTTTACTTTCACAAATCTGATCTCTCTATTGTTGCTCCTACATACTAATCATGCTAAAACAGCTGCCTTGGATTTAAATATCTTTTTCTTCCATGCACTCTAATGGTAAATATAAAAGTGATTTTCTGCTTTCTAAGTGATGTGATCCAAACCAGGAGTTGAACATAACCTGGAGTCAGCATGACACAAAATACTTGCTGTATGGTACACAGTTTGCAATAACATACACAAAGAACTGTCTCGAGCAACAATAAAATTTGGGTGTTAGCTGAGCATCCTCAGCCATGCAAGTTTCAGAGGAGACATCATTATATTGAGAGTAAATTTATTGCTTTATAAAAGCTGGAGCAACTGCTTGGAAAAATTGGAAGGTGAGAAGAACAGATGGTTCACTCTCAGATCAGGGAAGACTGAAGGGAGATAGCAGGACTGAGAGCAAGCAAAAAATTAACATCTGAACACCCCTTCCCTTTTCTTCTTTTCCATCCCCTCCTCTTTTCTCCAAGGAACTAAGTAATGAAAGTTTGAAATAACTTATATCACTGTAAAAGAAAATGATAGAGTATCAGGAGCTGGAGAAAAAGTTTTTAGCCCTTGAAAAACTGCATTCATGGAGCCACGCTTGAGTGAAAAGTGAGTGAAAATCAATCTCTGGAAGGAAACAATTACTCATCAATTAAAGCTTGATCCCTGCTCTGGACCTAACATCAAAGGTCAAATTAGATACAGATTTATGTATTCTCCATTTAAGACACACACGACATTGAGATCTAAATAATTTCTTCCCTGAGAAGCATTCTAAATACCAGACAGCAAATACATCAGCTGTTGCATTATGTTTCAGTACACACAGCCATGTGCAAACATCTATGAAGATGGATGATTTAATTTTCTAATTGGAGACTTTTAACACTTTTTCTTGCTCTAAAAGGTGATCATTTTAAGACCAGCATTGCAGAAGTGAAAGTTTCCTGTTTACTAGCTGGCAGTATAGTCAGAATATACTTTGAGCTCTCTAGCTATGTCACCACCTGTCAGCTACTTACAGGCCCTGTTAAGTTAAAAGATGGACCCAAAGTGAGTTGGGGAAAACCATATCTGCTTCCAGATATCTGTTCCATATTCCACATATTCCAGATATTTCCTGGAAAGATAATGCCTCACCGGTTCTCTATAGTCCTTGGAGCTGCCAATAGGGCATACAGACACTATTTTCAGGATAACCAAAAAAAACCAGACTAGAAAATATTAAAACTTTGTCACCACAGTACTAACTTTAGCATGTTAGTTAAGACAGTTAACATTTGTATTAAATATACAATGTTTACTGTCACAGTAAACAGTCTCTTGCTAGAGACTATTCAAGGGAACAAATGCAATACAGGAATAAAGCCAGCAGCAACGACTCTAGGGGAAAAACAACAAAAAAAAAATCCTCAAATAAATGAAATTCTATCTATCTTAATATTTTGACTAAAAACTCACTAATGCTTAGCACATTCTTATATTATGGACAGTGTCTTATTAATCTGTATGCTTATTAATCCCAGGGCCTGGCTTCATATGATGTAGCAATGAAAATAACCGCAGGTGTGCAGCTTCCTATGCTTCTATGGACAATTTGTCACATGCACCAGGTACTACTGAGATATCATCAGGAACTCAACCAACCAAGATCACTGGTTCAAGTTTCGTACTTCCAATAATATCCTCTGAAATTTCCCTCCTGTTGATAAAGTAAGGAGTTTGCTAAGCAACAGCTTCAGCATTTCTTTTTGTGATTGAAAGCCTGATAACAGCTACAAACACTAGAAACTGGGATGTAGAAGATATTCAGCAAACTAATTCCCTTTATGTTCAAAATCTTCACTGGCATCAAGTAAAACAGACAAAGGTAATGTTTCGCCTATAGTACCTAAAAGCAAACACAAGTAGATATTTCAGCAGGATTACAGTGTGTAGTCTTCACTTATTTCAAACACAAGTTATTCACTAAATATTTTGTCAATTTTAAAACAATTTAATTATCAAACATTACAGGAAAACAACATAAACATTTATGAAAAGTGGTACACTAAACAGTTAGAGCAGGCAAATAGAATATAAATGTGCAATTAAACAGTAAATACGTTTCAAGAGCCAAGAAAGTCAGATTTAAAGAATTTCTAGCTTCATGAAATATAACTGACTTGTAGGATTTGAGAAATCCTGCCAATGGATTTCACATTCTAAAGACTGCAAGCATGAATCACAGATCTGACTACTGAATTTTTCTGACTTTACACATAAAACTATATTTGTGTTTGGTTAATTAAAAGACTGTTTTTAAAAGCAAAAAGCCCCTCAGGTACACCATGCAAGACACGCTTTGTTAAACTTGCAGGAAAATAACAAGCTATCTCCTTATACATATATGGGAAAGGGAAATGGTAATTGTAATTAAAAACACAAAACAAAACAAAATCAATGTTATTCAGATTCACCATTCTGAATATGTCTGTCTTCATCTGTAACATTACAGTTTTGTTTTCCAATGGACTTGATTTTAGGGTTGTTCTTACGTAATTCCCCCAAGAATGTGAAATGCAGTTTTTCTTGCTGTGGAATTCCAAAGCTTTTAAGTTGCTAAAATTGTAAGTCTGTGTGTATTTGCTATACATGTAATACAGTGCACTTATCTCTTTGAGGCAATTACAGTCCTCTGAAGTCAAGGTTTTATTGCAACCACTGAAGTCAAATCTAAGTGCATTTTAGCAATTGCTGAGGATTTTCTTCTGCTATCTACCTTGGACTGGAAAAAATATTAGCAAATCAGTTGAATCATTGATTGTACACCTATGCCATTAACCACCAAAATTTTGACTTAAAATTTCCTTTTGCATGTATTCTTTTAGCACAGATACTAAAGTATAAGATGATCTTCCTATTCTACTCATTCTTCATGAAGAACTGTATGCATTCTATTATTTTATATGGATTATGAAATATTCATTCAAGTGGACTCTCAAAGTATACATAAGATATATGATAAAATATACATATTTTTCAAGTATTCCTAATGCATTGGGCAAATCCTTCCTGTTCAGGAAATGAACTTAATGCTGTAATTCTGAAACTGAAAGCTATCTATCCTGGTTTATTTTCAAGCAAAAATTTTTTTCACTAATTTTTTTACTGTACAAATTTCTGCATCTAACTGTTGGGACACAAAACATCTCCAGAGCATTTGCAAAGTTGGACAAATATTTATTGTTCTGTGACGAAATGATCAGCAATTTTTCCCAGAAATTTAAATTCCTAGTTTAAGAGCAGAATTCCAGTTAGGTTCATACTGGAATTATTTATGATCTCTTTATAAGATCCTAGCAGCCATTTAATACACCTTTGGGTTTATAAACTCTCTAACAAAGGGTAACTTGATTCTGTATTGCAATTAAGACTCATGTTCTTAGCCTCCTAGGACACATGAGTAAGAGAAACTCCATCTAATACTGTAACTGCAAAGAAATATTTCTTTATGATACTATCTCATTTTAAGTCCTTAGAAAGGATTATCTCTTGTGTCATGACAAGCAGCAAATGACAATCCAGTAATAAATAGTATTTAAGATAAGACCAAATATTTTTGTCTGCTGTCTTCGATATTTTCAAAATTTGTGTTGATTCACAATGAAAATGACAGGTTAATTTTTTTTTTTTTTGTCTTCTATTTTGAAAGGTTTGAAATTTGTATTTCAAATACATTGAAGGAAATTTGAAACTAACAAGTATCACTGAAAAATACTGACATCTTTCGCTCAGAAGATGCAGAAAGAAAGGATGATGACTACTTCAGTAAAAAATAAAAACATTTCCCAAATCCATTTCTGCTCTTTGCCTATTATTCAGTGCAATATAATAAATATTAAGTTATATATCTACAATGATATATGCCTATATGTGTACGTATTCAATTCTATTTCTCATAATAAAATTACTTGTAAAACTTGTTTTTAACAGACACATTATATTGCGCTTGTTTTCAAAACCTGAAAGAAAAGTGCTGTACTAAAATTAGTCCTTGCAATCTACAGTGAAATATGCCTTGCATTTGTGAAATATTGGTTTAATTCAGTAGACACAGAACAGTTTAGAAATTATCCTGCATCTGCATTTCATGGATTCTGGATAATCCTAGCATACTTCAAAAATGGTTCAAGCTTGACTTTGTGAATACATCGCCAGAATAATTTGAGTATTCTGTGGCATTTTTCTGTAATTCTATCTCAGGCTTCTCTCAGTATCTTTTAAGAGGACTTTCAGATGACCATAAGGCAAAGCCTATTTGAAAGTCATTATGTAGTTGTCATGCACTGTTGTTCAGGGGGCCTACTTAATCAAATCAGGAAACAGAAACCTTGAGATTTAATTGACTAGTCACAAACATGCATACAGGTCAAACAGATTTTAAACTCTGACTCTGAAATGTGATAGATGAAATTTTTGAAAACTGAAACCACTTTTATAACCTCTTAAAAACAAAATTACACCAGAGTTGGCTTTTTTTTTTTTAAGTTACTAGATGCATTTCATTATTAAATGATCGACAACCCAAACGCCACATTAAAAATATAGAATCGTATATAAAATGGGCTGTAAAGGATCTGACATCTCTCTTTTGCCTTCTTCTAAAGACATTTCAAATAACCTATTTTTTTTCATGTCATAAAATAAAATTCATCTTTTCTGAGGAGTCAAGCTGTTATTTTCAGGATTTTTTAAGAATTTTTAGGCTGAATTTTACTTCAGATTCTTTTGATAACTAACAGAGCTAAAGAAGATTTGCTATAAAGTGAAATGCCACACAGCAAAAAAGCTATGATTATCACCTTAAATGAGACACAAGATGCCACCATAGTATGTAAAGCTTCCACAGACGCTTACATTGATGAGTAGCTTTCCTGTCCTGTTGCATATCCTGTAAGTATTTGCAAAACAAAGGCCTTGCAGTGTAATGCTTGATCTTTCATTTGTGAGGCCCAGGGGGAATTCCCACATGGTTTTTAGAGACAGCTTTACAATCCCCCAAACTATAGCAACACATACTGCCAGACTAAGGCAGTGGAAGAAGAAGCTTTGCAGAAATGCAAAGAAAAAAATATAAACATATAGTGGATGTTGCTAGCCTAGCCCACTGGGCATATATTGTTGGTCACAGCATGGATCTAACACTGTGGGGTATGTTTACAGCATGGAATATGGGGAACTACTCTCACAAACAATCGTGAGAACAGTGTTTTAATTCTTATGTGAAATGTATTGAAAATTTACCCTGTTGGGATGTAAATGAGGAACTGGATTGTTGTGGAAATTCTACTCGTTCATGTGCTTTTTAGATGTTGAATTTTCTTTTAAAGTGATCAAAAGTGCCTTTGAGTCACAACAGTCAAAGATGGCAAAGACCACATATTGCTCTAATTCTGTTCTTCATGACATCTTGCAGAGATTAATGCTAGAAAGATATTAATAGAACTTTTTGTTCCTTTACCCCAAACTGACACCATATGAAAAGCTTGCCATGATAGCTTTCCAGTATCATCTCTCTCTATTTTCGAAGCTATACCATGTAAATTAAACTGGGAAAATCACATCAAAGCTAAAAGAAAGAGCCCATATGCACTACATACAGAAATTTAAACACCTGCCATATCCTTCCTTGCTCAGGTGGTAGAATAATCATTCTATCCTCTGAAAAATGAGTGCTTCAGCCTTCCATTTTGCCTTCCTTCCTCACTGTTTCTTTCTGTCCCATGGAACTGCTGAGTCCACGTTTGCAAAGCTTCTTCTGAAGTACAGGATAAGACTGAACACGATATTACAGTGCTCCTAACTGGTAAGATGGTACTTTCAGGGCCTTCTTATCACATTTTTGTCTAGCTGTGAAAGGAGTTCACAGATCTGAATATTGCCAGGAAAGCATCCCTAGCAGAAACTCCTTACACTCATAATAATACTAGCAATGAGTAAACAAGCTGCTCTGGGCATACATTAGAATGTCGTATGGAAGGGACTGATCTGAATTACCACTGAAGGGTCCCACTGACTCCTTGAGGTTGTGTAGGTAAACACTAGGTTTCTAAATCAGTTTTTCAAGGAAAAGACTTTCTTCAAAAACCTTTTACAGTCTTACTGAGCCACTCACATTAACCACACTAAGCCCACTGGTATGCTATCAATATTGATATTTTACAGTTATATTCAAGAAAGCACAGTAATGTTATTTTTTTGTGGTATTGTTTTCGTACTGCAATAAAACACTGAAAAAAGTTTTACTTTACTAAAAAAAAAACAGCCAAACAAACAAACAAAAACAAGGCAACAACAACAAAAACCACCACGATGTCTTTGTTTCATAGAGAAATAAGACTTGTAACACATAAAGTAAAAGAAACCTGTCCTTCCTTTAAAGGAAATATTGTACTAGAGGCCTCAAAGAGAAAAGCTGACTTTATGTCACCATTAACAGTATTACATTGCTTAGTATTTAATTCAAACTGTTCACAAAGCAAAATGAAAGTAATGCTCAATCATCCATACCATTATTTAAATAAGAAGCTTCTTTCCACCTAAAAGCAATTCAGAAAAGTGAGTTTGAAATATTATCCTATTCTCATATATTGAAATTGGGATATATGGAAAGCCGAAATGCTTGAAAAACTTACTGCAGTGACAAAATTGAATTTGAATTAAACCTTGATGCCGTGACTTTTTAATCAGTGAAGCAATCTGAATACAAAAGCTGGCAAATAAATGGAGTGGGAAGATGCATTTTTATATAGTTATTTTTCCAAGGGGAAATGAGTATTATCTTCCATTTTCCAGTTAAAAAATACAGTAAAGATTATTCATCCTTAAAAGAGATGTTAGCACACTACTTACTGCAAAAGTAGGAGCAATAGTAGTTGATATAAGTGCAGAAGTCTTATGAAAACATGCTTCGTATATCAATGATATGAACAAAACTACTGCATTTCAAAAAGGGTTTAAAAGCTTAATTTCTGCTTATTTAAGCATATGTAGAATTTTTATACTTAGATCAGAAATTCACAGTACACTGCACTAGAATCTGTAATTTACATACACAGCATAAATATATGCCTATGGGAACTTCCATATTTGAATTTAATACAATCACAGTTCAGGGATTATTTCTCTCAGATTAGATTTTTTCCAGAGAGCAAAAGCCCTGCGTACAGATGAGCTGGGAAGTGGGTGAAGTGGGTGTTCACTGCTTCTCAGTAACCTGCCAAGAGATTGACATATCTCAGAGGACACAGAAACAGACCCAGTAAGCAAAAAGGGCTGTATGAATCTTACAGTGTTTATGAGCATTAATGGTAAAACACAATAAATTTGCAGTGCTATCCAGAACTAAAACACTTATTGGTAGAGGAGTCTCTGAGCTGCAGAAAGTCTTCCTTCAATAGACTAATCTCTTCTCAAGGCAACTACTGCATCTCTCTTGTCAACCACTTTAATAACTGCTGTAACTCAAGAAGATGCAATACACTGGTCATAAAGCAAAAAAAAAGCCCTCCAGAGGTAGATTTTACCATATAGATCATAATCTCATTGAAAGATCTATTTTTGTCTCTTGTACTATTCTTGTCTGCATTGTAATCAAAACCTGAAAAAAACAATATGCTACCAAGGAACTGAATGAGCACTTCAAAAGAGAAGCCATTATCTAGAACGTTGACTAACATGAGAACATTTAAATACTTCAGGTCATGACAGACTCTAATAATCTCACACAAATGGCATCTGTCTCCAAGTCTAAACCAGCTTTGCTGTATTAAAATCAATGAATTTATGACCATTTATAGCAGACAGGGATAAGACTCAAAGAAAGTACAATTTAGTGTTTTTCAATGCCAGTTCGAGTGTTAATGAAAAAAAATGGAAATGGGAAAAGCTTTTGTGAGTTTGCCTTAAAAATACTTGTAAAGGTTAAAAAAAAAAAAAATCCTTCTATAGTATTTCATTCTCAGTCAAAGCCTTACAGCTATTAGAGTCATGAATTATTATTTAAGAAAATGGAGTCATAGATCAGAGTTAGTTTAAGAACAGATCCTGCCGCTTGAGGTTTGAGAGACTAAAAGTTTTTTTTAATTATAATTTTGTTTTTTGTTTGTTTTGAATAATATTTTTTTCACAGCAGTTGTCATGGAGAACCTTGTGATAAATTTGACACTAGAAAAAGACCGTCTTGTTAAAACATCAAGGATGGGCACAACTGTTTTAATTCCAGTTAAATGCTCCTTTTCCAGTGCAAGAACACAGAACTTTGCCCGGGCAAGGGGTGACTCACATTAATCTCCTCCTGCACTTATTTCTTCTTTCCACCCATCTTCTGATTTCATGCACATTTTGAAAATAAACTGCTTGCAGAGTTGGACACTTTTCCTGTCAGAGCTCTTAAATTCCACTTATCTGTGCAACATACAGAGTGTTAACTTTGGGTCAAAACCCTAGGAATGGTTTCAGAGCCTAAAGATACCACAGGAAGTTCCCATGAATGCATAGGAAGAACCAAGAAGATCCTGGCCTTCGGTTTCTAACATATAGCTTGGCTTCTATTACTTATAAAACTAAGGGGGAAGGCCAAAAGAAGTGTGAAACATGGATATTTACTGTATGGAATTTTAGTCCGATAATTTCTCTGACTCCAAGCTTGTTATGAAGCAAACTCTCCTTATTCTAAGATTAAAGAACCAAAAATAAACAGCCTGCTACATAACTCTTAGTTCTGTGAGGGTTTTTAAGTTTGAGGATTTTGTTTGTTTGTTTGTTTTTTTAAACTTTTGCTGTCCTCTTGTTCACACAATTCCTCATTGCAGTCATTGGCCCTTTCTTTCTCAGTGGCATCATGCTCTGAGGCACTCTAAGTTTATCTGCTTGAACTTTACAGTGCACTACAGCCTTAACACTAGCACAGTCCAGAAAGGTTCTCTCTAATATTTTCATCTCCCATCTTCTACACAAGAGTCGTAGATTCTTTCTGCACATCTAGGTTCATTTACTCATGAATGTCTGCTTGCCTTCTTTGCCTTCAAAGGCAAAAGAAGCAGAAAATCAGCTTTGCCATGAATTCAAACCTTCAAAAATGACAACTGAACATGCTTTTTATAACACTGATACACGGAAAAAATGTTGTAAATTAAGTGTGATGCTAGCTTGCTTGAATTAGCAGATTTTGTGTTGGAAACTCCTGAAAATCAGGGATTTTACTCAGTGATGCAGAAGATACAACATTGTATTGCCTTTCACTATGTTCACAACCTTCTGAGAGGCTGAATTTTTTACCTGATTTCTTGGATCCACCTCTTCCATCCATGAGAGGGTGCAGCCATGGTAGCGGTACTGTAATTACATTCTTCACTTTTGCACCAAGAGGAGGAAACAATGTGAAAGCCATTTCAACTGCTTGATGTTTTTTGATGTTTCTTACAGCAGTAGCAGAAGCTACAGAAGAGAAAAAGGATAATGATCAACATATTTTCTCTGATACTTATATGCCATTGACACCCACATTAATAACTTCTATAGATAGATTTCTTTTTATTACTTTGAGCATATCAGCATAAAACTATGGACTTCTGCAAGACAAAATGTTGAGACGTATGCAGATTTATTGAGTGTGCAGCTACTGGATATGACTAAAAGCCAGGAGAAAGATGCCAGTTTGGAAAGATACAATTAACTATTGTCTAATACCTCAGCTAGTACAATACGCAGATATATTCTGACGCTCACTAAATAACATGGCTGAATCTTTCCTGAGTAGAGCCCAGTGATAAGCAGAACAAAAATTCTCAGAGGCATGCAAAGCTTAATGGAAGATGTTTATAGATCACAAACTGTAGCACACCTTAAGCTAGACCAGAACAGACACGGCAAAAAGTAATACCTACTAACAGTACCCTAGTAAAAAACAGACAGAGCTAAGATTTCAGAGATACCTATCCCTGTTTTGACATTGATCCTCAACAACAGCTGATCATAATACATTTGAAAAAAATGGAACAATTCGGACTTGAAAAGGTCCAATCCTACAAGCGTGTCTTGACCGTGTACTTAACACTGCGTTCAGGAGGCGAGTCCTTATGAGATAATCAGGAGCTGATGTATGGAGGGCTCACTTTCTTGGAAACTGTAGCCTCATTCCTGCCTGCAGGAACAGCTAAAACAATGCAGATTTCTGAATATTGCATTTTTATTACATATTGCATATGTAGAAGCAATTAGTATAGCCTCTCTAGAAGCTTGTTTGAGTATGGAGGAGGAGTTAGTTTTCCTTCTGGTTAACACCAAATGCAAACTTATTTCCAGGACGCAGATACTGACGCTCACAGTTAGAATACCTTTTATATCTTTCAGAAAAGTGCAATGAGTCAAATGTCTCATAGTATGGTATTGTTAACAGTCCTGGTTATTAACCATTTGGGCCATATCTGAAACTCCATCTGTACATGAAGGGATCTATATTGCAATAAGTTTCAAGGCCAACTCAGCACTGAACTTTCCCTGTTTTTCTGTTACAGTTCAATAAAATCACTTTGTGTTACATTCGTTTCCATATAAAATAAAGTGAACGTCACATTTTTTTGTCATACCATTTTTATTTAACACCTTTTTTCTATATCCATTAGTTTAAAAAGTTATAACAAGGCAAATCATTTATCAAAATGAAAAATGCTGTACTCCTTGAGCAAGGAAAGGGGAGTCTAAATAGAATGTCCCTGCTCTTAAATTAATGGGACTATTTTACATTTAATATTTTCTCTTAAGGAGTTATGTATGCACTCCAAGATCATTAATGAAGAAGTACAGAATCACAGTTTACAGTTGAAGGGCAAAACTGCTAAAAAAGCATTTCAGAGTCATGTCATCGAGTGATACAATGGAGAAAAATAAATGCAAGGATCATTGATCTCTGATATCATAATTAAACATCCAGAACTCACGACAAAAAGAAAGTCTAATAAAGTCCATTAAAACTTGACTTGAACATAAGCTGCAGGGCTAATCAAGCAGATATACTAGGGAAGACTTAGGTTTATAAAAAAAATAGGCCTCTCCTTTTAATTAACAGCATCTTAAAACTACATTTTCTGTTACTATTTGGGCTTTAAATAAGACAATTTGTTTTTTGTTTATAAAGATAATTCATCTGTGCCAGATGAACCAGTCAGTTCACCTGTTGGGATTGTGACATTTTGTATTTGTCCCCTAGAACCACTACAGCAATTCAGCTATCCATCATAAATCTGGTTCTCACCATCCAGACAACAATACACACATTCTCACCCTTCTATCTAAAATATCTGATAGATTTACCACAGCTTTCTTAAGCAATACAGTAACTGACTTCTTTAATGAGTAATACTGTCACTGCTACAAAAGAAAATTCACAGAAATCAGAGGGAATTCATCCTAGCAATCTAATGGACCTTGCAGAAATAGTGTTGGAGTCACTGATTGTTATTCTTCAGAACTAACAGAGAACAGCCAAGGTTCCAGAGCTGGGAAATGACAAACCATACTACCTACCTTTAAGGGATAAAAAATACCACCAGCTTAATAGGGAATTACTGAACAGAGAATTCAAATTCAAGTTGCCTAGTGAGCTAGTGAATTGGTCAAATTCCAAATTGTTGCAAAAGCACACTGAAAGGTGAGTAATAGTATAATTAGCAACTGGAAAAGATGTACACCTATGATATAAATATTGTTGAACACAGGCCTCCTGCTTAGTTCTATGCTACCATTCAACCCATCATACAACCAGTCTGCCATAGACACTTCAATTTGTGCCAACAGTTACAACAGTCAAATTTTATCGGACTTCAATACAAACAATCCTGTAACCTCTCACTGTTTCCCGGTACTTGGGCAGAGAAACTTCATTGTGGCAATGCCCCTTCATGCCGTTCCTTTTTCAACATTAGACTGAATTTGTCAAATACTAAGCTATAAATTACATGCAAAGCATACTGAAAAGGACTTAAACAACATATAACAAGATGGAACATAGGTCTACATAAGAATATTCTGATGTAGAGCGTGAGACTACAAACTCATCGGTTACAAAAAATGTTTAAGAAACAACTGCCAGGTTGTGATTTGTAGTGTTTTAGGAAGGTCATTTCCCTGCCGGTTACTAAAAGTTTCTCACATTGAAAATCACATGACAATAACAGATTTCTCCTTCTTTCCCAAAGGACATGGAAACTAGAAACCAGCAAACACAGAAACTCTTAGAACAGTCAGGATTATCAAGAAAGACACATACAAAATACTTCCCTTTTCAATGTAGCCCTGAAGTACTTTGATAAATAATGAGTTAGTCTTTTCTGGAACACATCATTAGGTTCCAGACAAAAAAGAATCATTTTCTTCAGGATGGGGAAAAACATATAGCATATAATTTTGCAAACTGCTGGAGGAAACAACATTTCGGTACTTCTTAAAAGCAACTGAGGCACGAGCAAGGTCACAAACAAGAAGGATCACAGATATAGGTAAGTGATTGACAAGTGCAAATTCAATTAGACAGCCTTACGCTGATGCTAACTAGACATCTTTTACTCCATACTACAAACAGTGAGCAAGCATTCTCTTCGCAAGAACTAAAGTATTCACTATGCAATATGTAGTTCTACGCAATGAAAATGCTGCTCACTGCTGGAATCAGGTCTGTATCATCTGCCTATAAAAGTCACATCAGCATGTTTTACTTACATTTTTCCTTACTGCTATTCAGAAATTTCCAATTTGTTAAGATTCATCTTGAAAACATCACTTTTTAGCTCTTGGGTATTCAAAGAAAATAGCTGAAAAGTGTAAAGGTCATCCACTCTTATGACTTATTTTTAATATTAGATAATAATAATAATAATAATAATAATAATGATGATGATGATAATTCTTTTTAACATAAGAGAAAATAAAAATCTAGAATGTTTAAAGCTGATTAGAATGACAAAAAATGCAACAAAGAAAAGAACATATGTGTGGTTTGTCTACCATTATGGTAGCATGCCTTTTCAAAAATGCAATGAAGTATTTGTAAAAACATACCTATTGTTACTTGCTTCTTTAACTTTCATAGTTTTCTCATTTTAGTTTTGCTTAAAATGTTATATCTTTGATATTAGAAAATAGAATCTCTTTTTTTTTTTTTTTCCATTCCTATTTTTTTTTCCATTCCTAATACAATTAGGTTTATTTCTGAATATTCATCTGTATCTTTTGAACTATGATTGCAATTCAGTATAGGGTATTGCTATTTTTTCACTAATAGCTGCAGTTATTCTGTGTGAAATTGGTTTCAGAGGTGAGAAAGTAATCCATATCCATAATCTACCTCACACTGCATATCACAAGCCAGCTGCCAATTTGTTAGACTGCCCCTCTACTGCTATCTGTCACATGGCAATAAAATGGCATGGTATATGTGTGGGACGGTTCAACCTCTACTGCCATACCACCAACATCCACCTCTGACATCATGGGACAACATAATAAAATAGGAGGCATTATTTTTGGAGCAGCCCATTTATTTAGAAGTACAGTCACAAGATGAAGGGCCAAAACCCAACAATTTCTTGAGAGGATTGAAACAGAAATCCAAGAAAATCCACAGAATTCATGTAGACCAGCTCCAAATAGTAATAATTTATGATTTAAAAAAAGGGGGGGATGCAGGAGGTGTCCCATGATGTCAGAGGTGAATGTTTTCCAGAGGATTTCAATTGTAAGTATTTGGTAGCTAATTCTCAAAATAGAAAAAACGCATTCATTACTCATTTAATATAGATATATGACAGCCTGAGGTGCAGTAAAGTTTGTACTGCCTTCAGTTTAGGATTGCTGTATTAATAACAGGTAGCAGACTTACAAGTTTGATATATGTATCTTCTCAAATGAAACAACTCAAACAAAATTTTATAGAATATTATATATGTAACAACTGCATTCAGATGTGATTGCAAAAGGTTGCAAAGTCAAGTAGATAAGCATTACAGTCCCTTTTGCATGTGCCCTATGATATGGTCCTTAATTTCATGATCCACATGAGCCCTGTTGGCTTCACTGCATCAGGATCACAGTGTTCATCTTTTGAGATATTTTGTTTTCTCCTTTTTCATTGCATTATTCTAGGACTTGATTACCCTATGGTACTCAGATTCTGAACCGAAGATAGAATTAGTGATTTCATTGCGAGTTTTTTCATGGGACTCATCACGAGAGTTATCAAATGTTCCTAGATGCTAACAAATTCACTTTTGCAAGAAACCAAGGGGGGAACAGGTTTTATTTATGACCTTTTTACTACTTAGGAGCTAAGGCACATAGGATCAGACTTTTCACAGCTAAGTAGGTACCCAAAAATGCATGAAAGAGCCCAATCGTTTTCCCTAATGTGGTAAAACACTGCATTTCCAGCAGGGAGGTTCTTTTGAAATTTCTTCTACAAGACCATCCACATCACTAGCCATGCAAATATATTTTAAAATCTGATCAAAACATAATATAGAGTATCCATAAAATGCAGGCTTCCTATCTTAGACATGTCGTACCTCATTTTCAGAGCGTTTTGCATTCTATTTGCTTTAAACACAAGCTTTAAGCTGCAGCAGAAATCTAAGTTCTGAGTCCTCAGCATTTTTGTAAATCAGTCATCAAGATCCCAAGTCAGGCATCCAAAAATACCAAATACCTCTGCAAACACTTTTACATAAATGAACCATCAGCAAAATGAAACTCTTGTGAAGCTGCTGTGGGCAAAATTCAAATGCCTTAACTATGTATCCACGTACCTTTTAGCTTGTACAAAAAAAAATGGAGGAGTCTTAATGGCAGCCTTCTTCACCATCAACACTGAATCTCTTGCATATTGAATGGGGCGGCAATTTCATACAAGTATGTACATGATTGTGCAATGGAAATCTGTTATGTCTACACATAGAGGCCAACTTGCAAATGCAGTGCAACTGATATGCATGTTACAGATCACTACTCCAGCAGGGTTCTTCTAATGTTCTGAGGAGTTATTTTTATGCTTTGTTTTCTTTTTTCTTCCTAATGGATGTATAACATTTAAAATATTAGAGAGCACAAACAGAAGAGAGAGGAAAAAAAAACAAAAAGAAAAACAAAAACCAAGAATGTGCAGCTGGCCATTATCGTGGTTGCTACAAGGTGGAATTCATGGCCTCGCCTTTTTGTCAGACATAATCAAACCAATTTTAAGGCTCTCACAGTCTTATGAATAAAACTGCCCATAAACACTAACAAAATTCAACTCTCTATCTAAACAGATAGTGCTTTCTAAAGATGATCAAAAAAAACCTATTTTTTCTTTTCCTGCTTTCTGTTCTTGAACATGTACAAGTTATTCTGAAATGAAGTCATATTTGTAGTAGTGATATAAAGTCAATAGAACTACCTCCATACAAGGAACCTACTCTAACATACAATATTTACACTGAGTCTATTTATTTTTGACTACTCCTGAACAGATCACCTCACCTATCATATAAATTCTTCTGTTATATCAGACATGAGCTGCCTGGCTTTCTACAATTATGTAAATGGCAATAATGAAGTGTATTTCTACTAGCAGTTGTAATTATTACATTAAATCATCAATTGTTATATAGTAGGGCTATACAAAACTTGAAGGACATCAGAGGACATCTTTCCTCCTATAAAAGTATTTGCTTATCACATCCACTGCAGACATAAATGTACAGGAAAAAAAACCCAACAAATGAAAAGTCATTGTCAAAAGTAATACAGACTCTTGAATGCTCTAATAAATTTCCAGTGTACTGGAAGGATACTTCAGTTGTTGGCTAACACAGAAACAGAGCATAATGATAAGTATACCTTCACCAACACTGAAATATGTGTAAGGACAATAAAACTATATATATTCTTTTGTTCAACGTCTTTGACGGTGAACTATCATTTAGAAATAATACATAATAGCTCTATAATGTATAATTACGTAAATAATTAGTATAATCTTGAGATGAGATGAGGGCTATTAGCGGTGGTGGATACTCTGAACCTTGAACATTTAGTCAAAAAGACCAATGACATCCAATCAAACTTCTTGAAAATGAATTGCAACAAACAATGGCAGCACAGCTGCTATTAGAATTATAATTGAGTTTAGGAGGGAAACAGCAGCTGAATGCAATGCAGATAATTAAGGAGCAAGCTTTTGTTAACACTATCAGTAGGGTCATGATTCTGCAGATTGTGAACTTATTATGTCTGAAGAAACTAATCTATTTTTATAACAGAGGTATATTTCTGCTTTTTATACCAATAAAGTATATTCTGGCTACAAGATAGCTGATCACTTATTTATTTCAAGTACCCATTTAGAGAAATGGTAAGCATTTACAAAATCTGAGATTACCATGGAAACCTTATTCTTTAATGCTGAGGATTATGGGAACAACTGATTGTACAATTGGGATGAGTAAATAACAAACCTCTAAGTATGACAAAGACCATAGCTAGTAAATTATATTAAATAATTACTCTCTTCTAGGCTACCAGACATTTTACTTCATCCCAGCATTGAAAGGGAAGCAATACACATCATGTGAGTGAATAATGAAAACTTTTAGAAATACAACATTTAGACTATGTAGGCATTAACTGCATAAATACATGTTCTTGTGGATTTAGAATACTTAAGATGTAGCCCTGGGACTGGGAATTACAAGTATGATCTAAAATTTCTATTTCCTGTTGTGTGTTGACTAATCTTGAAACAAAAATTGCCCATGTAGACAAGACAAACAAACAAGAAACACCAAAGTCACACCACGCTTGCAGCTTGGAAGCAGTCAGGCAATGCAAGATATCTGACCACTGATAACCATGAGTCAGGGTTCCAAAAATGGAAAAGAGATCATTAAAATGCCAACAACATTACATCCTCTTAGCAATATTGCTGTTACAATATCATGTTACCATAATAACTGGTACTTTTTAAACAAACTAAAGAGCACAGGTCCACCAAATATGTTATTATCACCATTCATACTAGTAACCCCTTTAACTCATGTAGCACTGACTCAAGATCTTTGGCTTAAGACAATCCTGCTCATAACATAGGTCATTTCATTGGCAAATCTAAATTTGTTAGGTACAAATGAGTAATCCTGCTTTTGAATCTCATTGACCTCAATGTTTAAATAAAGCAAAGAAAATGTGTCTGACTGGCAGCAAGCCACGACTGCGCTGCGTGCAGTAAAAACACTAATACGTCAAAAGTGATTTTAAAAATATGCTTTGATATTCTGACCTACTGAAAGTTCTAATTTTGACCTACAACCTACTATAACAGTCTAATAAAAATATTTTAAAAATATTTTAACATTATTAATCATTTTCTGGTGGCTAAGCTATTTGTGTATTTTCTATTCCTAATTCTGAATATTCTGAAGTCTTATGTCACCTGAATGTGTAAAAAGTAAACAAAAGCTTGTCCTAATTTCCACCTATTTTAACTCTGTTTCTTCATGAATTCTAAGATAAAGCTTAATTTAGTCATTATTACAACAGAATTCAAGTATGCTTCAATTAAGATTCAAAAATGGTATTACTTCTGCCCTGTTTCAGTTCCTTTTAAGGGAATCTGGAAAAGAATAGGTATCAGACAAAAATAAAAAAAAAATTCTCTTCTGCTCATATGCACAGCATGTTCTGATGTCTTTACCTGGTATTCCAGAAAACTTCTTTGAAATGGACAGTTTTTTTCTAAATTATCTTCAAAAGCATTCTGTGTATTAAAGCTAAAGTGTAGCCAAATAAGGAAACCACCAATACATAATTTTAGGAATTCCATATTTTGTAAATGTAAGGAAGTGTGAAAATAATGAATGGACTAGCAGTTCCTTTCTGAACATTTCAGAAAATCAGTGTGATTCAGACATGAATGAGGCAACAGCATATCAAATACAAAACTAGTATTTCTCCAGTAATCAATAATAAATATATATTTTTTGCATATTTTTATGGAATACTTGAAGGCTTTCCCTGAGATGACCAGATTTCCTTAAGAAAACGGCACTGGTGACCACTGTGTCCATACAAGGCAAGATGTGTTTTTCTAATCAGCCTCTGTAGCATCATGGCACAATTTGCACAGTAGCTTCAGGGATTTGTGGACAATATATTCATTTAGCAAGAAAATGTTTCTACTAATTTAAAGACTATTTTTGTGGTTGTGTTATGTTGCTATGATCAACATTAAAGATGATGATGCAAAGCAGCAATCAACCTAGACTTGCACTTCTTTCACAGTCTTTAGATACTGTTCTAATGTAATTCTGATACATTTGAGCATTTGAGCACACGTGATCTGCTTTGAGATAAATTTACTGCTTGCTGATTAAATAAATCAGTTCACTTTGATCATCTTTACAAATCCTTTCTTCTCCAATTTGTTATGGCTTTAAAACAGCATTTTTTATACTTCTTCAATAATGAAAACAATTTCAAATGCCTTGTATGAGTTTTAGAATTGGAGTATCTACCAAAGACAATAAACTGCAAAACTCCAGTCAAAACCTTCTAGCATCTCCTCTGTACCATTATGGAAGGGTAGAGTATTCCAAGATGACATCTCTCAAAAATTGTCTTATTAAAATATCTCCCACTTTTATATGATAGTCTGATTTGAAGTGCAAACATTTCCTGTTTCTGTTAAGTACAGTATGAAAAAATGAACATATTCCACAATAAGATTCAACAAAAGATAAGTTCAGCAAAATTCTAGAGTTTTAGTTTTACTTATGTTGGCTTTATCTTTCTTTTTTTTTTTTTTTAAACTCTGAGCAGCCATGAATGAAAAGGCAATAATCATGTCAGTTTTTACATGGGAGGAGCCTATTTTTTTATTGCACAATTGTAATGGATGCCCTGAGGCATACCATTGCATACTGTTATCCCAACAGTGGATACAAGCAAGGCACAAGCAGCATTTCACTTGAATAGGTATTAGTAAAGAATGTGGTCCTTAGGATTTTCCTTATAATGAGAACATGATTTCTAATAATGCAGGATGAAAGATAAGTCTCATTTCCTTTGTAGTTTTGGAAATAAAAAATAGATTTCTTCCTAAAATGAAGAGATTTACTGCAAAACAACTGACACACTGTTAAATACAGAAGCTTTCTTAATGCAGTTTGACAAGATGACTTTCAGCTGAAATATATTTTTTCCTCCATACCCCCTGAACAGCAGTTAACACTCATCTCGAATTGATCAACAGGTCACACATGCACTTCCTTTTTCTCTCTAAAAGCTTTCCTTCCGTAGAGATGTTTTTGCTACTTCATAAAGCAAATGATTAAGAATAAAGCCTGGAAGTTGAACCTTCCTAATCATTGTGCCACGCTTCCACTAAGCCCATAAGGTAAAGCACATTTGGATGAATGCAATTTGGAAAACGACTTTGTGCGAAAGCCTTATAGTACACAACTGAAATCCATTATGTAATGATGTCTAGTATAGTACAATAATATTTGGCACTTCTTTATCACTATTATTTTTAAGCACTTCATGAATATTTATTATGCAACTAAAAAGTCTCCCCAGAAGTAGAACAATGACTACTGTAAACAATATTATGTTGTTTTGTTATGCAATCTATAACTAAATAGCTATTTTATAATTTAACAGGAATTACTAATGACCTTGAATTCCATTTGAACTCTTATCCTAACTTCAGCTGCATGGAGCTTAAGCCTGGATACTCAAATACAAGCAACTCCCATGAGGTGATGCAGAAAAGATTTGAGAATCTGAAGTGAAATGATTTCATGAAATGTATTAAAAAACAGGAATGTCACTGTGACTCCCGTTCCTCTTTTTTTTTTTTTTTCCTCTTCTTCTCCAATGGAAAAATTGTGTGACAATTTAAAAGTTCTTTTTTATTCATTTATCTCTGCTGTGCTTCACATGTTTGATCTTGAGACAAGGTTAATGACAGGCAGCTTGAATTTGGAATTGAAAGTGGAGATGCTTAAGGTGGTTCCTAGATCCTGTAGGTATACAGTAGCTAGTGCCAGAATATACTGTAGATTAAGTGATGCTTATCAGAAATAGATGTTTGCTAATTTTACCTGTCTGTGCAAAGAGACTGGGTTCAAAACACAGGGAATGCAATGTCTGCATTTCATATGTACTAGCTGCTCAAATTCAAGGTCAAATCCTATATTACTTACAGAGGAAAACTCCCAGGTAGTTGATTAATGTTTTGACTGTGGTACTATGTTAGATTTCACATTATGCAATGATTATATATGAGCCATCACTGAAGGCTTATATGGGATCAAAGATGCTTGGCTGATTTGTTTAATGCCTTTACAGTGCTTCCATGTTAAAATATTTCTAAAACCCCTAGCTGTAATTAAAGACAGGACCAATGATTGCCTAGTAATGGAGAATCATTGCAAGATTTGGTTTACATCCTCTATTTTGTAAGCAATTCCTAAACTGAACTTATGCTAGAAAGAAAAATAAGAAAGAAAAACTGTTAACACAAGTAAAATGTCTGATTAAGCTACAAAAAAAACACGAAACAAACATATTCAGAGTTTGCTGCTGTTAATGACATCTTGTATGAATGTTAGTAAATCACCTAGCTTGTCCATGCTTCCATGTTCTAGTAGTAGAATAGTCATAAATGTATGGCAGAATTCAACAGTGTGAGACTGTAACAATTAATATGTAGAGGTGGGCCAATAAGAACTTCCTCAATATTTTTTCCCTTTCATGATGGAGAACTAGGCTATCAACTCCAAGCAATTTATTTATGTCTGAAAGCTCACAGAAGGTTTGATTCACTGTGTGAGCGTGGCTGAGTACAATGCATATATCCGTTAGGAAGCATATTGTCCTAGGAACCCATTGCAGTTGAAAGAAGAATTAACTGCTCTGTTGTAGAGCTTCATAAACTTGTTTGTTATTACTTTTGCTGCACAGAGCCCCAAATGTCCAGCACAATTTCCTTCTGACTCTATTGTCTGCTAGCAACTAGAAATCTCTTTTACTGAATGGGTCTTATTTTTTTCCTCTATATAATAATGTGCTTAAAACAATATGCTGGGAGCTCTTAGGCATTTATTTACCATGGTGGGTTAATCTCATCTAGGGAGGTATAGAAACTCAATCATGAGTGCTACAGTATATAAGCTAATTGCCAGGATAAAACCAAATGAATAATTACTTAACTTCAGAATGAGGCCTGGGGGAATTTTTCTTTAATAAAGGTTTAATTCACCAATGATAATGAATGCAATCTCACATACTACTGAACAACACCATTAGCATAATGGCTAAGATACAAAAAGCATAATTAGACCTAAACAGAAATGTTAATTACAGCCATGAAGCTACCAAACAAAAAGGGAGTTTTCCTTTACCTGTGAAATGTGTAGCTTAAGTAATCCCTGTGAATGGGTTATCAATTCTGCTCCAGTGACTGACAGGCAGAAATTAAAAACTGAAGCTTCCTTCGCCATTTGATTCCAGGGAGGACTATGATTCACACAAGAGAATTGGAGTACAGGTGAGGGTGGTAAAATTCTGTACCTCTACTCATAAAGCTTAAAAATTACACTCCCATGCACCTGAACACTACACTACAATTCCTTTTCACAAAAAGGCAGGCTCATCAGATCTGGTCAGGAATATTAGATCTCTTCCAAGCATATTTGCTACCCCCAGACGTGCCTACCGTGCACAGCACTGTGTAAGCTGTACAAGGAAGCGTGGGAGCCTGCTGGCTAGGCAGCTGCTAAGAAGTTTACTGATAACAAGCAGCTTCATTTCCGGCACTAAAAACAACAATAACAAAAGCTCTTTGTACACAAAAATTTGCACAAACTCTTATATCTTGCTTAAATGAAATCTGTGAGATGTCCTCATGGAAGAGCACTCTTTTGTGCCATTTCTGCTGTGCATTTCTTTCATCTCAGGCTGCACAAATATTACATTCACAGATTCAAAGAACTCAAATGTTATAAAATATGAGAACTAATGTTGCATTTATTCCCCTTATAGGAACTTATTCCGTGTATGAAATGGACACTGACTGAATGGGGAGCTATTCAGTTTTTCTTTTATCTTCATCCTTCTGTGTTTGATTCCAGGCCTTATTTAGCACACATCATCAAAACCCTGCACTGCATACAAAATTACTAATTTCTTCATGGGCTTTTTGGTGGTTTTCTCAGCTTTTTTTGCGGAGCTCTCAGCTCTCACTATAATTAATCTATCCTCACAACACCTCTAAGAAATCATATAATTGAAGCAGAGGGAGATGAAGGCCACACCGCTAAATATTCACTAACTCGTGTGCCTGCTTTGATATGACTAAGTATTCAAGGCAGGGGAAAGCCATTGTTTGTGCATCTGTTTACATGTTTAAAACATAGCATCTGTTTACAGGTACTTTACATATGAACTTATTTCTTGTTTATGGACATATTAATCTTTTAAAACCTGTAAAAACTCTCACTGAAGAGATCTGCTGACGATCCCAGTAGAAAATGGTGCTGAAATTAGAAGAAGAATTTAATCCCCACAGTGGAGTTCAGACATCTGAACCATAAGAGACAAGCCCTTTCACTCTTCCAGTTTCTGCAACAAATGAACATGCAATTATATCACTGAGATGGGAAGGAAAAAAGACATTAGAAATTAGGGATTTTTCTATTATTGTGTTTTCTAATTTCATTATAAATTGGAGAACCTGGGATCAGAGTTGGAAAAACACTTCTACTGTTCATATAACACCACTGTCATTGAATCTAATGAAGGCTGTCATTTGTTGAAACCTAGCCCAAATTCAAGCCTGGCAGGGAACAATCACATCCTATGGTGGAATGAACCAGTAGGTGTCCTGAGAACATGGACTGACAGGTATCTACAGAAAGAGCTAAACACTGAGTGGTGAATATGGCCACTTTCCCTCACTGATGCTAAAGCACTGGCTAAGCCACTCTAAGGGGAGGAGGCTTAAAGTTCATCTGTTTAAATAGATCTCTCACCACCTGGCCATGATATGATACTTTTCCTGTTTGATCTGGACAACTGTAATAAACAACATTCAAGATACAAGATAAAACTGTGGAAAAAGAAACAAAACAAACAAAGAAAAAACAAAACAAGAAACTAAAACAAACAAAACAAATCCCAGATCCATTATATGACTTTTTTAAACAGTAAATAGGATATCTTTTTGGGAGGCAAGAAACCTGGGCTCTAACTCTGTTTATGTACATTACCCCATGACTATTTAACATTAAATAAATAGTAACGATTATTAGGGTATTGCCACGGACTGAGGCTGGGTTCCCGGAATCTGAGCTGTTCATGGATCGGCACGGGGGAGAGATGACAAGGACCCAATATGAGTGCATCAAACTCCATTTATTGCTTGTAGTCAAACTGCTTTTATTTTGAACCAAGTCACACTTGGTTCAAGCTGATTGGTTTTATTACTCCTGGCTTTAATTGATTGGTTGTAAAACCCACCGCCTTTGTTTACTTCCCATGGCAACACACCATAGCTACGATCAGGATACCGTTTTCAGGGGTCTGCTCTTCCCCCTCATTCCACCCATATCTCAGTTTCCTCCTTAGTTGTGTCTCACCAGAGCAGGGCCAGGCTGACCTTGTTTTTCTCAGCCAGCTGGTATTTTTCAGCAGACCATACTATCCCACGGCCATGTAGTCACTGCTGCCTGCTCTGTCTTGATCGTACAGTGCTCCCAGAGGCCTGTGGTCTTTTGGCCATTCTGCAACAGGGTATGGATCAGAAACCACATGCTTCTTCCTCCCAGGGCCTGACTCCTTTAGCTCAAGATAGGACTCCTGCACACCCTGGATCTCTTTCTTTAGTCTGGTGACTTGTAGATCCCTTTCCAACCACCAGAACAATTACAACAAGTAATAGAGTCCAGTCCAACCCACTCAACCAGCATACATCGCAGTGACTAAGAGATTAATCTGAGACGCTGGAAACATGGATTTGAATCTTTTCGGGCTAGATAAAGTACTAGAACTTTAAATATTCAGGCAAAAAACAAACTAACAAAAAAAAATGAAGCATATTGACTCGATAAAAAGAAAAAACTCATTCACCAGGACAGTCAAAGAGAGGAACAGCCTGCCCAAGAAGGTTGTGTAGATTCCATTCTTTCAGATTTTCATGATTATACTCAATTAATCCTCAGCAACCAATTCTGATTTCACAGTTAAGCCTTCTTTCAGCAGAAGCTGGAATCAGAGATGTCCTGAGGTTCATTCCAACTTGAATTATTCTATGCAACCACAGGAAAAGTGGGTAGTAGCCTTCTTCATCAGTTACTCTGGAAAATTCAGCAGTTGAAGCCATGCCCTATGAAGACCCCATCTTGCAGTAGACTGTGAATGCTTATCAGAGAGTCTTTCAATCTTACCTATCTGTCTGATTATTTCATAGTGTCCAGACAAGCCATTTACAGGTGATGTCCATGTATAGTTGTAACAGATTTTTATTCTATTACTTTAAGTCTGCAATTCTGGTATTAAAGACACATTAGCCTTACTAGAGAGCAAGAATACTTCCAAGGTTTGGGTTTTTGTTTTTTTATTTTTATTTTTTACCTTTTAGAAAAGATTACTTTCTCTTGCACAGAAATGACCTATTTGGCTGAACTGCCCACTCCATCAGAATGCTATGCAACTTAAACAGATTTCAATTCACCCTGCTTAAATTATGATGCACAAAGCTAAACAATTTTCTCATATGAATTCGTCGTTCATGCAAAGTAAGGTTTTCTAGAAAAAAAAAAAAAAAAAGCCATAAAAACTAACAAAAAAGAACAAAGGAACAGCTGTAAGTCAAGAGTTCTTATGCCAAAACACTGTTCAGCTGGGTTCCACATTCATTTCTATCCCCCACATCATACTGATTATAAACTTAGATGCAGATCTAATGTTTTCATTTAATCCATTTTTTCCATATTTTAAATTCATTGTATTTAGTGAACATTCAGTTTGAAACATGCAATATCAAAAGAAACCCCCACAGATGCAGGGAATTTGAATAATCAGGTCCTCATAATCCCCAAACTTCAATCTAGTGAAGTCTCCGTGGGATCATTTTAAACGTGCAAAGGAAACAAATGACCAAATTACTCTAAACAATTGTGAGATAACAGATGAAATAAGCCATATGATTAAAATATTGATACTTACATTACAGTGATACCTTCAGTCCCCCATGGAGATATCAGCCTTATTGTGCCAGGCATTGTACAATCACACAATGGTCTATTGTCCTGGGGAATTACAATCAAAAACCTGATCAACTACCATGTTGTAACATCAGGTCAGAGATAGTCAATTTAGAGCGCTGGGAAGTCCGTTCAGTTTTTCTCAGGCTACTGCTGTGTGCCAGAGTTACTCACATTAGTGGATACTGTAAGTTGCTACTCAATTTTAGGGGAGAATTATTTTTATGCAGTATGGACATTCACAAATTCATAGGTTGGGCTACTACTACCTGCTGATGTCCTCTAAGACACCTCTGTGCTCCACAGATTCAGAACAAATGAAAAATGAAAAATGAACAATGTGGTGTACACTCACAAAATTCATCTTCTATGCTGAGAATGCAAGATTCGTTTCATGTATTATTGAAATATAGCCACTGACTGAACATAAGGAGTCCAAAGAGCTAAGAACAGATTTCTTCTGAAAACCAATGTATCCTAAAAAATGGAGGCATAAGGTAAAAGTTGTCATCTAATTTAAGGTTTCAATTCTGTCCTTTGATATACTGGATGACATACATGCCTATGCACTATTGAAGACATAGCACTAGAAAATCAATAGCTAAATGTCTGCAAACGTCCATACCAATGCTGTGAACTTAAGTGACATCTTGAAAGTGGCATATTTAATTATCTTCTTTTGACAGTTTTATCCATGGACTTTAATGTGTTCCCAGTGCTACATCTGTTATAACTGTATAATCAAATTTGAATATTCTGTGCAACAGCAATTCTTATTTTATCTATGTACCTTTTTCAAAAAAGAAAATTCCTCACAGTGAACTGGGTGGAAAAGAGAAAGGCTTTGCTACATGACAACGACTATGATCCTGACTATTCCAAGGTATTAAATCTAACTAAGGAAAGACCGTTCTATTGAAATGCAGCAATATTTTTCATCCCAGCCTTTTGCTATCAGCTTTACAAGTTAAAATACCAACTGGAGGTTTATTCAAACCAGATTTGAACAAAAAGTTACCTGCGTAGTGCACATGTCCTTGTCTGCATCCATTTCACAGACAAAAAATACCAAAGTTTTCAAAACAATACCTGATGATAAATCATGCTCCTTACTTATCAGAAGGATTTCATTACACATGTTTAAACCATTTATTTCAATTTGATGTTGAGGCACATCCAATGACTGATTACAGGGCATGCTCAGTTTTCTTGCAATGCAACTTGTAACTCTCGTTTTGGCTGAGTAAGAAACCAAACAGCTAATTTCTTTACTTTCTACCTGTAAGCCTGGATCTATTGTTTAATCAAGTCAGGCCATTTCTATAATTTTCCCTCAACATATCAAATATTTCTATTCATACAATACATTTAGTTATTACTTCGCATTTATCAACACTTTTTTGAGGTGTGATTTAGAAAGGAGAACTGGATGGTAAGCATTTTTGGCTCTGAATTATTTATTAACAACCAAGAACAGGAAAGTATTTTTCCTCTCTCATCTCTATTTATACTGTTACACAAAATCACTCTCCTTGACAGGGTATAAAGCACATCTGAAAATCAGGCAGATTCCTAAATATCAATTTATTAGACTAAAATTAGGCTTTTGAATCTGAATTGCATTTACCTGCAGGTTCTCAAGCTCAAATTCACCCCTCGTATCAGGGAAACGGACAGTTTCTCTGGCATCCCTTTTACCACTAGTAAGTAAGTTTATTCAGTCTTGAGAATGCACTTTACCACCTGTCAACACCATTTTTTGGCTGTGATTTGTTTATATAATGAAGCTTTACCAACTTCCACTAATTTGCATGAGAGGCCAACCTTTTCTTAAAACAGCCAAAGGCTTTACATTTAGCTGCTGCTAGTTTGTTTCTTTTCAGCAATGCATCTTGCCTCTATACTGATTGCTGGGCTTTGGAAATAGACTGAACATGTATTTATTGACTAATCAAAAATACAGTAAAAGTAGAAAGACACAGCAATATTTAAAATCTAGCTGATTACCCTTTGGTGGCAGATGACTAACAGCTTACCTCAGCAAAGCAAAAATTGCTGCCAAAGGTTTCTTCATAGAAATAATCCTTATTTATTATCCAAGTTCACAGCTGTATACACTGCAGGCAGTAACTAAAATCACTTAAAAAGCATGATGCTAAAAAACTAAACCCCAAGCTTACGTGACTGTGATGCTTATTAAAGGTCCAATCCTTCCTCATTAAAACCAACAGGAGGTGTTCTGCCAATAATTTCAGTAGTAAAGGAAATTATCTCAGGGAAAATATTCAAACAAATTCTTAAAGTTGCATTCTGCTCATTAGCAGTAAATATGCAATTCTCTCTGGTATGAACAAGAAAAGTGCTAAACAATTCCTAAGAATTCTTAAGTTATTCAATAGTCTCCTCTCTTGAAATAACAGGACAACAATAAAAGACCCCTCATACACACACACATCCCCCAGCTGAACTCTAGTACTTCTTTCAGGAAAAAAAAAAGTGCTTTCATGCAGCTGTTGTAATGGCTTTATGGACTAAAGCAGCAACCTTTACATTGAACATTATTTTTATAAGACCTATTAAAATCTCACTTGTTAAAAATAATCACTATTCAGTTTGTTGAATTGTATGGAATAAGACCAGAAGGAAAGAGTAATATTCACTAACCAATTCAACTATTTAACACTGTTTGCCTGGAGGGAAGAACACAGAGAAATAGCCTACTATATACCATCCTTCTCCCCACACGGTTTTTATTTGTCCTTCCTGTGCAGCAGTCTGCAACATTTTCATACATTCTGCTGGAGCCAGATATGAATCCATACAAGGTTAGGTGACAAAATATCAGCCAGTGATTTGAACTGGACTGAAACAAGGTAGGATCAAAGAGATTCTACCCATCCCCTCTCACATCACTACCACAGAAAATAACTATTTTAGACAAAAAATAAAAAAATGAAAAATCTGATCCCACTTTTATTGATCCTGGGTTTGGGAAGGACATTGCAAAGGACATCCATGGAAAGCCCCTGATGAGCAGTTGCCCCTCTGCTCTGCTCATTATCTCAGCCCTCACTTCATGACATCTAAGCCAAAGCATGAAAGCCAGGAACCCTGATGAGTAGCATCCCTGCACCCTGCACAGGGCCTATACTCCTGTCAGGACTGGAAAGGGGATTATTCCATTGCAGATCCATCTGTTGGGGCCAGTGAGAAGGAAAAGAATGGAAAGTGCCTGGATGAACAAGCAAGCCTCTGACATGAACTGAAGAACACAAAAGGCTAACAGGCTAAGTATGGAAACAAACTTTAGAATAAAGAAACAGACAAAGGTGTCTAAGATGGCACCCTGAGGTTAAGCCTAGTGAGAACACAATTGCCTCTGTACCTTAAGATCACAAAGCAGGAGCAGGTTGGGCTATAGCTGGTGACCCAGTCCACTCCGTGGTCCCCACAAATGAGCTTGCTGACAAAGTACCAGGCAGCAATTCCAGCTCTGCTCCCAGAAGCATGGTGAGAGCTGTGTTATATCTGGACTAATTAGTCATGTCTCTTAGCAAAGCTAATTAGGATCTGCACATGTGCTGACATGGTGATACTGTCTTGGATCAAGAGCTAGTACAGGCAGCGCTATGAACCATACCTCATCACAGGGCAGAAGTAGCACCTGAAGTAATACAAAGACCAGCCATTTAAAACCTTGCAGGTTCCAGTTAACAGTACAAACCATCCTGAAAAAATTACAGAAAAGTGCAGGTTGTGAATGAGAGGTGCTAAATACCTCACAAGGGAAATGTGCCATGCAAGTACCACCACCACAGAGAACCAGTCTATGATGCTTTTGTTTCTAAGCGCAGCAGTACTGCCAGCCTGGAAAGCATTAACCCACAAACCCTTTGTGCAACTAGAATAAGAGGAGTAATGCATTGGTATAACTGTGTGCATCCTATGCTTACCTATGCCATAGCAGCCCAAACATTCAGACATAAAGAGCAAGCCCCCAGCAGGTACCCTTTGATGTTATGCCAAAGAACTGAATGGGATCCTTGGGACAGTTGAAGGCCCACACTTTTAAGAGTTATTTCTTTTTATTTTTCCAAGTTGCAGGAGGTTCTGTCTTTACCTTCTTGTACTGATCTTCCCTTACTTCTCTGTCACTCCAGTTCTCCTTCCTACAAGTTATCCAGTTCAGGTTTTCTTTTAGACTAGGTTTTCTGCTCTCTTCAATACACAATACACCCACATTTGTAATGGTCACAGTGTCACAGCCGTACAACCCAATATGTTCCAGTAGCAGCTGCTAAGTGCTGTTCAGAGATTCATGGACAGTTTTCAGACCTTCTGGTCACGCCTCTGATGAATCACAAACCTCTTTAGTTTCTTGCACAGGAAACCACTGACAAACCCCAGCACGCCACTGTACTTGCCTACACAGAAGCAGTATACTTCCAAAACAGCGGAGAGGCTAGGAATTTTTAACCTTTTCAATTCCACTTCTGGTTATTTTGGTTGCACTTTTGGCAGTTGTACACCCCTAAGGTAGGGATTCCTGGAGTATAAATAATCCATTGTATAGCATACACTCTTCATTTGTGTACTCAGTCTTACTGTCACTGAACATGCAACAGCTAGCTCAGTTAGAGAATACTTTCTATCCTACAGTAGCCATACAGAAAAAAACTATGCCACAAATTCCTGAAGGGGAAAACCGTAATTCTTGAAATAATTCTGAGATGAAAATATGTGAGTTTTTTCAGTAAATTCTACAGAAGAAAGCATCTACATAGTAACTCTAGTGCTTAACAAGCATATGCATTTCAAGTATATATTCTTTCTTAAAACATAGTTATAAACAAAAGGACACTAGGAGAGCAAACTCATATTTGCTTATTATGTTATTCTAAATGATGTGATCTTTCCAAATAGAAGCAATGGAATAATTAAACTAATTTTCCAAAATTATTCTAGTATATTCAATTACAGATTTTGATTATTTTGGAGAAATAGTTCAGTGTTAATGAAAGACACGGTAGTTAGAATCATGGCAGAGTATGGGTTTCATGTTTCTGCATTCCATAAACCTTATTAGAAAATGTAAATCAAATATTTGATGAATACTAAGAGCCTATTGGGACATTAAAATGAATATTACCGTTGTGACTCTGAGAGTCAGGTTGAAGTATAACAGAAGTCAGTTAAGGTAAGTGGATTTCAGTGCCAAAGGGAACATTAGCTATTTTAAAGAGGCCTCTGGAGTATTATCCAGTATTAAATATGGAGGGGAAAAAAAAAAAAAAAGAAAAAGGTGTTTAAATAACACTCAGACTGTGACACAAACCAACAAAAGATAGCAGAATTTCAAAGTTTCAGCTGTTACCTCATATAAGTTAGCCCGTTCTCATATGTTGATAAAAATTTACTGGGGAACAGAGAAGTCATATGGATGCTAATAATTTAATTTGGCCATTAATGATATCTTTGCCAGTGCTTTTGGTCGTGTCTCATATTTTAAAATATGTTTTTGTATTTCACATTCTGTAAAAGCATCCAAATCTCACCATACTGTAAAAAAGGCATTTTGATAGCCTAAAAGTTTATACAGTTTTCAATAATTAAGCCAATTCTACATATTTCATACAGTATACACTATTTTTAAAATTGTGCAAGCTAAAATTTATTCTTTCTAGGACATGGCATGCATTAGGAAGGGTTAAATGGAAAACACAAATGAGATATGTTTCCTAAGGCAACAAAGAGAAATACATGTTATACAAGTTATTCCATCTCAGGTTGTCACCAAAACACCATGACACATTACTTCTTGTAAACATTTAAGACAAGATCCACCTAAACAGTATATTCATCAAAAGGGATGGAAAATAGACACCAGCTAAAAAAAGTAAAACCATTGTATGCTTCAATACCTCCTAGTTAGGGTATACACATAAATACTATCTGTAGACTTGGGTTGAACAAATAATTACACGCTTTCAAATGTGTTCAGGTCATGGACGAAGTCTGAAGACGAGTCAGGAAGCTGTCTGCATTTGGAAGGTGCTAGATTAAAAATGGTGATCCTCCAAAACTTAATGAAATTTCTATCTGTAAAGATGGCAGATGATACATTACCACGCAAAGTTTTCTCTACTCACATGAAATGTCATTCGGGTGGTATTTCTTATGAAATTTTAATTATGTACTAGATGAACTCAGAAGAATAATTTCTTATTATTCCAAATTGAATTTTGTACTCTTTTGCACCAAGAAGGTGATTTACTCATTGCATTCATATTCAGACAGTTATGGCAGGTATCTCCATTTTCTACATCTTCCTCTTTCCTTGCTATTTCTATAATTACATACGTGGCCATTATGTGTCATAAGCTGTTACAGTAAGATATCAATGACAATATATTTAGTAACAGAAAATGTGCAATTACATTTCCTCTGGATGAAAAACTGCTTGAACTATTCTATATTCAAGCAAAAGAAAGACGTAATGTAATAAGCACTTTTGTTCCTAGTGGTTTCACAAAAAGGCAGAGCCCCAGTTGACCCCGAGTCTACAGTTCTGAAGAGTATCACAACAAAATCTAAACACAGATCTATGAGCTTTTGAAAATCCCAGTCCTTCTGTGTACAGATTTCCCATTTGGACATGGAAATCTAAATTTAGATGACACAATTTCAAATATTTAGATGTCTTAACAGAAAAGACACAATTATACAATGACATCAGAGTTGTTCTCACCGTTTCCTCTACACTAGGATTTTTCTTTCTTATTCCTTACTAGAAAGAAGTTTTTCGAAGAAAGCTGTTCTGAAACTGCCAATAAAATGATTGTCAAAGTACCTTTTCACAACACATTGGACCTTTTTTCTTGACTTAGAAATAATAATGAAATTAAAAAATCTGTGCAAAATATCAGCATTTTCCAGAGACTTCACTGCATTTTTTTTCTACAGAATTTAAATAGAATTTACCCTTAGCAAAACTACATAAGAAACTTTTTTTTTTTTTTTTTTAAACACACCAAAGATATAAATAATAATCTTAAAACCTTTTTTTTCTAAACCTGGACCTTTTTTGTTTTATTCAGTACATATAAAACAACAAAAGTTCTTTTGATATCTGTAGCTATTATACTAGCACAAGCTTAAGTTTTACAGTGATCTACTGTGATTAATATAATGAACTGTTTTTAAAAACTGACTTAAGTTTTTCTTAACTACTCACACCTAAATATTTAACTCACTGTGACAGTACTATACCAGTGCTTGAATGAGAGATATCCATATTTCTCAGAACTTACAGCCAAGCCAAATTATTCAGTGATAAGCTTAATTTGAATTAGTACTTCTGTTGATGTCATTGACCTCCAGATTAAATCCTACAAGTGAGGGCCTGTTTGTATGTTTAAAAGAAAATAAAATTTGAAATATCTAAAAAGAGTTATAGATATTTCATCCACTGCTATATAAATTAGCATATCGTGCTAATTGCATGTTCTTGGATAAGAAACTAGAAAACTCAGAGAAACGAATTATTCATTTTTATGTTTCAATTAAAGTATATATTAAGAGAGAAATGCAGAAATCCACTTTTTTTATCTTACACTTAACTTCTTTCTCTAGAGAAGTCTGTTAATGGGTATCACAAAGGATCTGGTCATATGCCACAGATTCAGTAGATGCTGTCTCAAATTACAGTAGAGAGACATCTTGGATTTTATCATCCACATATAGTCCAGAGATTATCTGTTTCATGTTTCATGGTTATCAAAATAATGTACAAGAGCTGCTCTGAAAGTAATGCCCCCTGTTTTATTATGTTGGTTTACAACATCAGAGGCAGATATTGGTGTTATGCCAACAGATGTTTGAACCTTCCCACCAGTATTCCATTACATTTTGTTGCTGTGTGACAAATGTCAACAGAGGAGCAGTCTGGCAAAATGGCCTCTGACATATAAGTGTGTGTAAAGCAAGGATGTGCCTTTGAGTTCCTCCAGGAAGAAAAAATTGCACCCACTGACATTCATTGGTGCTTGCTAAATGTTTATAGAGACCAAAAAGTGGACACTGATGGTATGGTGTGTTTCACCAGCAGTGACAGTGGGCCACCTCCACTAGTGCAGATTTTTATGAGCACGGCATGTAGGTTCTTCATCATCACTGGTGAAAATGCATAATCGTTGGTAGTGACTGTGTTGAAAAAATAGGGTTTTGTAGCTGAGAATTGTCACTGTCATTCAGTGTTCACTGTATGTGTTATAGTTTTCATGAAACTAAATAGGAGTCATTACTTTCAGAGCAACCTATGCATTAAGATGTCCGACATCAGAGATGTGGTTTCAAACACTGGGTTTAAAAAAAAAAAAAAAAAAATTACAACAATTTTACAGCTTTTTTGCAATGATGGTGGACACAATGACAGATGTCTCCAATGCAGACACAGAACTTCTTGCTGGGTGACAGACAACATTAGGAAGACTACACTAAAACTCTAATTCAGACAGAATAATAGAAATGACATCAAAATGGGATCACAGAAAGCCAAATGAGTTCTAAAAGTTGCTTATCATTAAAACTGACAACCAAATCTGTTTTCTTTAGGAGAAACACAAACATCAATAGCCAAATCACATGCTGGTAGAAGATTGGTAACTCTCAGGAGTCATATGGTTAAAGAGAATATGTTGTGTCAGTTTTGGACAGGCAGCTATAACAGATGACAATCAGACAAGCATTTAATACTTCCACTGAACAGAATGCAGAAGATAATTTAGAGAAAAGAAACGAAGAACTTTCTAGGCTGAAAAATACCACATCATACACAGTTATTACAATCAAATGCTGAAACACTACAAACTGATAGGAAATATGGAAATGGCCTTGATAACTGTTGAAACACAGAATGCCTAAGCAACAGGATTTATCTAAATATAAAACTTGCTACTTAGAATTTTTGTAGATGTGTGATTTTAAAACTAGATTTGAAAAGGGTAGAATCTTAGCAACTTAGAACTTCAAAATATTTTTCTGGATGTGGACTTTATGGAAATGTCTCATACCAACATAAATTGTTGACATCAAAGTTGTTTGATTTGATTATATTACACAAAATCATTTTGCTTTAGAATTCTTTTTTGCCTTTGATTTGAAGAGTGAGTGAGTGGTTTTCTAGAGGGTTGTTCTTCAAAACAAAACAAACAAACAAACAACAAAACATATCCAGATCAATCATATGACTTCTAGATTATGCCAGCTAGCCTGAGATGGCTATAAACACAAAAAATGGTTTACAGGACTATGCAATGGGGCATTTTAAATAAGAGGGCATTGTTACTCAAATAACCTTCATAGTGGCAGAAAGAAAAGGCTAGTTTTGCAGACATAGAAAAATTGAAGAAAATATTTCAAATTAAGTGGCAAGCAGATGACAGCATAGAATAATCATCCTGAGGTCATCATTTTTACATGTCTGGAAGTGAAATCTAAGTGCCAGAGTGCATGAGTTTCCATATGAAAGATAATATTAGATGCTCCTTTGAAAATACAACAGTTTGACAACTATAGAAGAAGCTGTTCTCAGACAACTTTAACTAACTCGGGTCAAATTTACATCACTCTTCCAATATAAGATAAGAAACAATATAAACTCTTATTTCTCCAAGAAATGAGACTAATATACACTTTCCTATAATAAAGTAGCATTGGAAAAATTGTTATGCATTGATAGTATGGATAAAAATAACTAAAAACAATGAAATTCATTCTATATATTAATTCTTAAACTGGATATTAGAATTATTCTCCTTTTGTAATTATTAAATGAGATGTTTGAACTCATTACATTCATTTCCTTGTGAAAAGATACCGGAGAATGAGTGCAGCAATTATTCAGATTTATTCCAAAAATTATTCCTGTTCACTGTATGTAACTCTTCTGCTCTTTTTCAAGATATACTACAGAAATCTATTTTTGAATATTCTGCATAGTATAATACATATCTACATACATTTATAGACGCATTCTACTATACACATACTAAAACATAATATGAATACTATAATATACTATTACATTTTAATGGAGTGATAGTTAAGTCAGTTTAAATGATCCCTCTCCTAACAGACAGCAGAATGTTCAAAGATCATCTGAAATCTAATATTTATCTTTCTGATCAAGGATAGTGCTATGATCAATCTTCCCATGTTTTCGTGGGGAACAAACTTTCTTAAACCAAGTAAAAGACATAATTTTAGCAATAAATGATGAACAATTAATTTCTCTCCCATATACCACTATTCCATGCTAGAATTTTTGAACCTCCTAATAGTTCCCTAATCTTTAGGATCATATTTTCTGATAATTCCTTTTTTTTTATTAAAGATCAAAATATCCTACTCAAAGTGTTGTTAAATTGTTACCTGTCAAAACTGAGATTAATTATAAAGTGAGATCTCAGAGAGGTCTGTCCTGAGTTCAGTTCTGTTCAGTGTTTTCATTAACAACTACTAAGGATAATAGAATAGACACTAATATAGCTTGTAGATGACACCACACTAGAAGCAGTAACGAGCACTTTACAGGAGAGCACTGAAACTCAAAATGATCGTGATAAATTGGACAAAAGAGCAGAATCAATAAGATAAAATTCAATACAGACAAGCGCAAAGCACTAAACTTGGAAAGAATAATCAAGTGCTCAAAAATGGGGGAAACTCTCTAGGCAGCAGTAAATGCTGTTAAGGAAGATGACAATGGGAATAGCAATTAACAAACCAATTGCAATGAGAGAAAATGTCATCCAATCTTGTTTTATCAGGCGCACTGCCATTCAGGCATACAAGGTGATGAAACTGCTCCATCAGAACTGATGCTATTACATGAAATGTATTAACAAACTAAGTCTTTAATATTTATGTAAAAATGCAAATGGGCTGTAGTGACATCAATGAAAACTTCCAGGCAGAAAAATATATTGTTTGATAAGACTGTCTTTCTGGGCTTGAAACAGGCCAAAATGCTATGATAGTACACGGGCAACTCAATCAAGTCAGTCTATTACAGTGATCCAAAGTAGAGTTTTTATTACAAAGAGCAGGAAAAAAAACATCCTAAGCTTCAGCTGAGAGGTAATGCCCAACAAGTTTGTGATTAAGCACTTGCTGTGGAAAATGCTGGCCCAGAGGAAGTCCCTCTTCCTTCATCTCCAGCTTGTTTGTCTCAGAAGTGGTCAGACCAGCATAAGCATTGCTCTGCGTTCAAGAACTGGCTATATGGTGATGAATAACTACTGCAATTGCGTTATATTTTCCACACATAACCTACCACTGAATTCACAGCGAAAGGTAACAGCAAGTATCACATCTGGGGGTGGAGGCTGGCACAGAAAACAAGTCAAATGTGAGTACATTGTCTATATCAGTGTAGTGAATTTTATCATTCAAATTTTAAAATCTCCCAACTTTTGTTAAAGCAGATTTGGCAATGCATCATTATTTGTACAGTTTATTTGTATTAGGATAGTGCTCTAGAGCCCCAGCTGCAGAATACGATCTGGTGTCAGATTCTAATACAGATGGAACAAAAAAGTATTCCAAGATTTTATAACTTGGATATATAAGAGACAGACATGAGGATGTAAGACAGCATTGGTTTGGATACCAGGCAGCAGTGTCAGCATACTACTGGCTCAACCGTTGTCAAATGCTCTGCAGACATTGCAGCAAAAAAAAAATTTAAGACGAAAATTTCTTTCTCTGGTAGTTGCATTGTTGTTCCAAAGTATGCTTTTTAGAATAATTCTAAATTCAATGCAAAAAGTGAATAGACATGAAAAAAACACTCTTCAGTAATTAAATAGATCATTCGTTTTATTTAGGTCTCAACTTCATTAATCAAGACATCTTAATAAATCCATAATGATGGGCTATTGCTACTGTAAGAAAGAAATAACATCTGAATTGTGTTAAAACAAGGTTGGTGGCTGGCCTAGAGTACTCTGGGCTGTGCAGGTAACCCAAATTGAATTTTCTGTTCCAATTCGCCTGCTCCAGGAGGAGCATAATGATGATATGCTAACAGAAAAACACTCAAGAAAATTAAGTTCTTAAGCTCAAAATTTGCCTTCTTCTAAAGAAAAAAAAAAAGAAAAAAAGAGAGAGAAACACAAGCTTATGTTTGTATACATAAGGAGGTCAGAAAGGATGCACATGGACAAATATTGATCAGACAGCAGTTGGATCCAGCCACTATGGCCCTTACATGCTCAGTGACAAATGTTCCAGCTGTTGTGGGATATCTTTAATCTTTTAAAATCATAATAATCTGTAATTCTTTTGAGAGGGAATCAGAAGTCAATGAGAGTGGTATACAGATTTTATTTCCTTTTGCCACAGCTGATGATGAACAATCCACAGTCTTCAAGGTCTAAAGGGATCGTTAGATGCAATTTTTGTTTAGCCTTGATCCTGCAGCCACTGCATAAAAAATCTACAGTTTTGCAATAGCATTTTATAATGCATTTTATTAATGCATCTGTTCTTTATCAGTTACCCACTCATACCATTCTTCCACTGTGGAATTTCAATTTCTTAATGTTATGTTTGACTTAAATGGCCATAATAGTAGCATATGTCTGTCTCAGGGCTCATTACCAGAGAGCTGTGGTAAACATTATCGAAAAAAAATAAAATGAAAGAAACACCAGTGTATTGTGTTCTGCCAGATCCATGAGGGCTTTTACAACTCTGTTCCTATTACAGTATTCATGAGTTTTTATTGCTTGTCCTGTAAGATTTTGTTTAATGAGAAATAAACAGGTTTAGGAGTCTACTTTCCATCAGTGATTTAGGAAGCATTTTCTTCAGAATGTGTACAATACTCAACACACAGGGGTCCCATTCTATCAATAACACCTTTCTGGCATCATTGCAAAATAAATTGCTGTTAGGTGCTGTTTATTTTTAACAATTTATTCATAAGATGGCACAAATACGAATCACAGTGGGAAACAGTTGAGAGGGAAAATAACTGCAGAGTGCATTGGGCAAAGCTTCAGTGTCACATAGTGCCATTTCCAAGCTGAACCTCCAAACACAAGAGATTTCCAGAAGCTCCAGTAACAGGCAGGAGTTATCATGGAATGGACCAGTGGGACCAAAAAATGAGAAAGGCTCAGCATGAGCCAAGGTCTAAACCAGAGGTTGTGATGAGGGAGCTCTGAGATTGCTCTGCTATCCTGTAGCTACCTTATGCATGGAAGCATTCCCCAGAGACTTCTTCACTATCTGCAGATTGAAAGGGAATGGACATTGACTTTAGTGAAGACATATTACTTTGACACATCTGTTAAAGCTCATTGTTTTGCACTGTCATTAGTTCTTTCAAATCCAGTCAGGTACAGTCTGCAATCTGAAAGTGCCTGTAAAAAGCTTACCTTCTGCTATATCTAAGTTCAAACACTATTTGCCAATTAACCATAGAATTATAGAATGGTTTGGGTTGGAAGGGACCTTTAAGATCATTTAGTTCCAACTCCTCTGCTATAGGAAGGGACACCTACCCCTAGACCAGGCTGCTCACAGTTTCAGTACTCTGGTAACATACATACGTATACATATATATGCATTCTTAAATTAGGAGGTGGTTTACTTCATTCCTGCAAACACAGAACTATCAGCCACAAGACAAAGCTGATATAAACTGAGGTGGCTTGCAGGCAACGTTTCAATTTCAAAAAGAATATGCGGTATTACATATCCTTAGCCTAAACACCGAATATTTTGTATAAACACATGACTAGTTATCAAGATCACAAATACAAAGTGTAAAAATATGGTTTTTAGTACAGGCTGCTTAGAAGGGCCAATTGCAGAGAAAATCCTTACTGTGTTTGTATTTTATTTGAAAACACCAATGATCAGGATGCTGCAACTGCGAACAGTTTGCTTCTAACAAAAGGTAGCAGGATCAGCTATCAACTATGTACCTGACAGACATACTAGTAGAGTATTAATAGCAGTAACGCCAGTAACCACAGAATGCATTAAAAAAGAAGATACTGCTGTAGGACTCCTCAGCAAATCTATGGGCAGAATAACTAGAACACTCAGTATACAATCCAAATGCATGCAATGTTTTACTGATTTACCTCAACAGAACACCCAGTATTTTCAGTCAATCAGAGAAAAAAAAACTAAGCATTCTACTACATGAAAAAATGACTATAAATATTTTTCAGAAATATTGAGTATGATTTCAATGGATGCTTCAAATATAAGGCCAAAAATAGACTAGTTAATTATCTCTGATTCTTTTATTTTGTTCAAACAAAGCACAGTGGTGTGGGGGTGAGGTTTCCTCTCATCAGAATGAAGCAGCAGAACAAACTGGTTTTAAATATGACAAAATATCATCACTATCTGTATATGAAATCTAAAAAGCACTGCATTATGATGTTAGTTTTAAAGGGCCTTTTCTTGATTCTGGGAACTAAACCTCACCTGACCTAAAACAAGTCAATTAATCCTGGTCAGTTGCTCAGTGAGAAATGTGTTAGCTAATAACCAAGCCACTCACTTTTCTTCCCACTGCAGGAAGGAAGATATATACAGAAACATCTAGAGGACTATCTTCAATGAAATTAATTGGACCTAAAGGAAACTCAGTTGTTCCCCAGAAGTTGAAAAGCAGAACTCTAAGTAAATCACAAACATGTTTTTCTGTACAAGTCTGCGTTCAGCATCTGCAAGTGCACTCCAGGTACCAGTGCCTTCTTTAGTTCCTAAAAGTGTCATAATTATTGTCATTATGGTCAAACTGCTGTACTAGTTTTTCCTACATAAGTACAGTTATGCAAAACGGTATGTCTAGTAGCCATACATACATTATTTTATTTTTTTCTCTATTCCACGTGTTATTTTTAATTCACATTGCAGGTATTTTACAATGGATAGTCTTCTTTCCTATTTCAATGTTGTTATATAATAATGCCTATTAGTATTTCCCTACAAATATTCTTGCTTTATTCCAATAATTTTTACTATCTTCAGTGTCAGTTCCACTTTTACAAAAAATAAACTGCTTCAAATAAGCAGATCCATACTAAATCAGATTTGTAGTTATGTAGGAGTGATGTAATTAAAACTCTCAAGAGAGCATGTAAAATAAAAAGTCTCAAGCTTTTATTGCCTAAATTATTGTTAGCCAAAGATAGTACTCATCTTTTCATTACTGGAAATGGAAAGGTGACAGGACATTTAACAGTGAGGTACTTATTTTCACAGACCCTGTTCCTTGAGCAATAAATAGATTCATTAAAAAAAAAAAAAAAAGGAGAAAGAAAAAAGAGGAAAGGGAGGGGAGGGAGGAAGGAGGAAAAAAAAAAAAAGAATAAAACGAGACAAAAATTTTAAAGAGAAAATTTGAATCCTTTTATATTTCCTGTGTTCACAGTAAACAGTCACAAGGAAAGGGCACCTTTTCCTCTTTTATAACCTTCACTGGATCAGTAGCATGGCCACATAAGACACAATAATCACCCCAAAAGCTCCAAACAGTTATTACTAGTAGATCTCTCCAACACTCTGCCCACACACATACACACCTTATCTTTCCATTCCTAAATAGGCAGTTTGATGGTATTAGATGCTCTGTACAGGCACAGGAGACAGTTGCATCAAATCCATATTAAGAAATTCAAAACACTCAGCCAATTGCAATCTCTTTCCTAAGGCAATTTAGCAAGGTTATACTCTGTTAATAACTTATCTTCAGAAATAATGACATTTGTATTATGAAATTGAGACAGAGAGGGCACTTTATAGATAAGTGCCATTTATTCAAAATGCTTTCATGTTAGAAACCATTTTATGGGTGCCCTTTAGACACTAGCACATCTCTACATTTCAGCAATTATTCATCATTTACACATCCATAATTTGGGAGGGTTTTAAACTTGAAATGAATAAGAAGCTCACACCCTACTTCAAATGGGTGAACCAGTCTTGATAACACCTCATATCTAAGAGACTCTAAATAAATTAAATAATGAGTGGGGAAGCATGAACCTTTCCTGGTCTGACTGTTAACATAGCGTAAAGTAGCAATAGTCTCCCAAATCTAGGATGTAAGACAGAAATCTGTCTTACAGTCACAAAATCTCCTGTTACCATAGTGATGGGGACTGAACAAATGACTAAAAATACCTGGTCTTATTCACACTGTCTTAGGAATGTGACCTAAATGACATGTAATACATGATTTTCCATCATAAATTAATTGCATTTACTAGGAGCCAACACTGAGAAGCAGCATAATGTGCAAGTACAATGTGTGGTCAGACACTCAAAGAGATCACCTTCATCTCAAAGATGCAGCCTGAACTTAGAGATAGCTAGAAGACAGCAATATATATAATATGTATATATATCGTAAGAAGAAATCCCATGTAGGTCATTAACAAAGCAAAGGCACCAATTAAACATGTTTTTTTCTCACTAAAGGAAGTTGTATTTCAAAAGCATTCTTTCAAAATGCTGATATATGGAATTAATTGTAACATCCTAAGTTCACCATCTGCAAGAACCTCCCAGTTGAGGTGGATGTCAAACTTAAGACACAGAAGTAATATAAACCTATGTTTAGGTCATTTTGGTTCACAGCACCTACATAGGTCATTATAAAACAAAAGCATGCTACCACAGAGGAGAAATGGCTAATGGCATCTCCCATCTCACCCTGTGAGGTTCTCAAAGAGGCTGCCTCCGTAAGTTTTACCCAGGAGCTGCTGATCTGCAGTAAGAGTATTGCAGGTTCCCCAACTGACTGCCCCGGGAAGGAGAAAAAACAGAAGGAAGGTGAAACTCTAGCTTTATTTGAAGGGCTTAATTAATTACTTTTTTTTTTTTTTTCTATTTTTAAAGGGCAACATTCTCCCTTCTGTTTACAGTACATTATACCTTCGCTCACGACATCTTATTCTATTTACATTCATCTATTCATTTGTGAATGTTTCTAAAATTTAATTGGTCTGTGTTGCTTAAGAGTGATGGAAAGCAAGTACCACTGACATTACAAAACAGGGAATAAGGCAAGTGTTTTTCCTGGAGGCACCTGTAAGTGCAGACCAGTTACAAAATTTCTCTACATTCTCTTACCACATTTCAAGAAACTATAGAATTGTAGTCCAGTGTTCTTAGACACAATGCAATTCAACAAAATGTACTTTATTTCACGTACAAGGATAAAATGATTCATTTCAGAAAAGAACATCAACTGTTCATCATGCAATGAAAACAAATGACCCAAAGTCTACACTTGCATTTGAACTTTTTGTGCCATCGCAAAATATTTTTAAATAACTACTTGCCTGGAAAGACGAGCTGAAAGATCCGCTGTACTCCGCTGGCAGGTATAAAATATCCACAGTCTCTAAAAAATTCAGGTAGATTATCTCTGTCCAGTTTTTGGCCAAACTCTCTCTTGGAAAACATTGCTTCATAAACTAAGAAGAGAAGATTCCATTAGATATGTATTTACGATATGCTATTAAGGCACCAATTTTTCTAGAAATATTTTCTTTAGGATCAAGTTAATCCATTTGATAAATTGGAAACGTGGAGATCTGATGATTGGGTAGCTTGCTGCTGGCTGAATTTTGCAGTAAAGTGAAACTCGCATCATCCTTACCAAACACCAAGGGGAACAGATAAAGTTCTCTCCCCATATAAGAATTTCTCAGCAGGGAAAGTTGATGAGCTAGTCCCTGCAAAATTAGGATCTCAGAAAGAGGCTGAGGCAAGCAGGTAATCAGAGTGGTTTATACTCTTCTTTTTATTTGGCAAACATGCTCAACCTATCTAAAACACTATATTAAACTGTTGCTCCTAAAATTAAATGCAGGTGAAAAAACTCCCAGTATAAGACGTTGCTTCTAGTAATGTCATAGTAGAGATGCCTGAAGATGCCTTGCCAAGGACAATTAGAAAAAACAGAGACATTTACATTCAAATTTTTTTTTTAAATAAATTTAATATATTAAAAAAATAGCTTAGAAATATACATTAACTCGGAGATAGGTACTGTGTGGTTAGTTCGCACTGCTCAAGGAGGATAAAGTATGAGTTAGAAACGGAAATCATTAGTCATCTATACTTTGAGGTCTACAGCTGATCTACCTAGCCCACAGATTTTTTTTCAGAATTGGTGCAAAAAATCTTCCTCCCTGAGAGACAAAGGATATCTGTCTAGCTAATTTACTATCTATTAATGGAATCAATAATTTTCCTGTAAGGGTTAACAGTAATAGATCAAATTACATTCTATGCTATGTGTGAGCATCTATAATGTCTGTTTCTGTCTTCATCAAAGAAGAGCAAATTAATGTCAATTTAGCATTCCAGAAAAACAGGATCTGCCTTTTAAGTCAGACTTTGCACTCTAAGTTTTGAAGACCATAATGACAAAACAACAACAAAAGAAAATATACTGAGCTGAAGTATCCTGTCATATCTACAAAGATGCTTTGAAGGTATAACGTTAAGACTTCCTGTTAAAGCACCAGTGACAACCATTGAAGAACATTTCATCACACTATGAAGAGCAGTACAAATTTTTCACTCAGCCAACATTACCCAGTGTGTTATGAACTATTCAGCCTGAAAAAGAGATACACTTTTTCAGGAGGATATAGACTACGTTCTAGGAATTATTTTTAACGATTTTTTTTTTTTTTCATAACATTTGAGGGGAAAAAAAACTCATTTATGTATACCGTATGTAAAGTCTATACACATGTATCTCAAATGTGGTGATAGGAATACAAGACCTGGTTATGGAATTTTGAAGTAAACAATGAGACTATGTCATCAACCTCCAAAAGCTATTTTTTCCAAAGATATATTAATTACATGATTTGCATCAGAACTGCGTTTAGAGGGAACTCAAAACCTACCCACAGAATATGTTCAAATTAAGTATTAAAATCCTCCTTCTCTGTGCTCAAACATAAAACTTTATGGATGTAGACTCAAAGGACTGAATGAAAATTGGAATTGAAATTTAAGCAATTAATACATTTCATGCTCAAAAGGTATAGGAATCAATCAGAATCAACTTTCAGTTTTTAATCGGTAGTATATTTTTAATTATCTGGAATGCTTATTTATAGTAGAAAAAAATAAAGCAGCAAATCTAAGTCCAATGCGGAGTGTTGCTTTGATGCATAGTTGAAAGCTCAAACTAATTTTTGTTTCCTACCAGGAAAGCTATTCTCTACTGTACGCTCCCATCTAATCTTAAATTTCCCCTGTAATGCAGCAGCCACGTCTTCTTCTGGAAGAGGAATTTGAAGGGCAACAGATTACTTAAAAAGGAAATTTAGATTCTATTTTGCAGTCTAAACAATTTTTTATTTTCTTTAATATCTTCCCATATTCTTTGGGTAATAAGAATGACATAAATATTAATATTCAAAAGATTGCAGAAGGCAGTGAGCAGAGCATCTGGAGTTAAGGAACAGGCAGCTTTGGTATTAGTCAACTATTTCCTTTTCTTTCAACTTCTTTTTGCTTACTTTTCATGAGAACCATCAAGAAAAGCAGCCTTCAAGTTAGTGACATTTATGCTCCTCCCAGTCAATGCAGTTTACCTGTTGTGTCTGTCTATGAGTTTTGTAACATGCTGATGAACTATAACATATATCCTTCCCTATTACACTTGCTCGACTACAGGAAAGTCATCAGACAGGAGAAACAAAAACAAGTGTAAAATTAGTTTCATGGATAAAATTTTCAACACGTAGATTGCTCAAAAAATCTGCAAAGGTATCTTCTTTTCAAGTCTCTCTAAACATGCAGGTTATTTGTTTCTTTGTAGGAGATAATATGAGTGCTATTCATTTTTCACATGATCCCTAAAAAAATAACATCAATAATACTAGGGAAAACATAATGGTTAGAATGAATGAAAAGGGTTAAGCATTAAGACAAGTATGATGGTACTCAGTTTTGCACTTTCTCATATACTATGTCATTAGAAATCCTCCTTCTCGACATGATATTGCCCATCACTTAACATTTAGTAGTGTAAGACCCACATCATGTTGACACAACAATAATAATTACTAATTTCTTTATGAAGTGGCTCGGAGAGTCTCTTTATTCAAACTAAATACCACAGTTCTGAAGTACTGGAATGACGTCTTAGAAATGCAGCTGACCATTAGGGGAAATGAAATCTGCCTTGTACCAAAAGCCATTTACAAATGATTGCGTTGTGCAATATAACTTAACAAGTGCCACACTACTGGAATTAAGATAAAGGTAATTTTGTGTTAAATGCAATTACTTACATTTTTTCTTGTCCATCCACTCCTCTAATTCAAAATAATGAAGTGGTGTAGACAGATCCAAAACACCAGCTCGACTTTTAATGCGTGCCATCATGTTACGGTAGCACTTTACTGCTGCTAGTAAGGATGGCCCATGACTTGCTGACTGTAATTAAAGATATATTTCACCTACATTACTGTAAGAAACAAGCAAAAAGTGACTAAAAAAACAGATGAGGAGATGGAACTGAGAGGTGTGCAGCATATAAGAAAATCTTAAAAGAAAACAAGAATAAATTCCACTGCTGTAAACATGTGGACAGATACGCAAAACAATTACTCCACGGTGCTGATACAAAACAGTCGATTCCAGAGCTGATTAGATAAAACTACTGGATAAAACTATTTTTGGATAAACACATTATATTCCAAATTACAGAAGTAGGTCAGGAACTGTGTGAAATAGAAAATACTATCTGCAGAGTCTGGATGGAAGAACAAGGTTCTGTATCTCAGCAGAGGAAAAGTGGAACAGTGAACTCAGCAAGGTGAGAAACTTTATGTTCGACATTTGTTTTTTGATTAAAAGTATGTCATAGGAGGAAAAATACATATTTGTCTCCCACAGCCCAGAAGTAGATATCAAGACATGTAGTTTTACCTCATCGTTAATTATATCGGCAGCAAAATCTACTTCTCCTCCTGTATTTAATGTGAAGGAATATTTTTAAAGGTTGATGATTACCAAATAGTATGACCCAAATAATATGATCCTATTTCAGGATTCTAGAAAACTAATAAAATAGATAGTTTAATGAATGACTCAGTTCTTACTTGACCCACTTACTTCAATGAGATACAAGTTTTTTTATGACATGCTTCTCAGACAAGGGGCTTAGACATCACTAGAAAAATGATAACTGAAGTTGCACAGCCTCCACAAGCACCCAACCTGCAACATGCATAAGCTCTTCTAACTTGAGACTTAACTCTGAGATTGAAATCTGAAGTGCATATTATGGCATTGGTGTTACACCATTTCTCAGGAAATGACATTTCATTTAGCAATACTTGTTGAAAAACAAGAAGAACGGTAACTACACTGTAGAATCCATGGTTTTTGTTCAGTAGTTCAAACATAAAACAGATTTGGAGGAAGAGGAGTGCAATGACAGTCTGCTATCCATAGCTTGTTTACCTCAAAAACTGCAAGTGCTTCAATTAACAATACAATACACATGTATAACAAGAGTATTTAAAGGCAAAAGGATCGTAGGTCACACAAGCTATTCTCTTCTAAAAATAATAGAGAGAATTCTTACAATCAAGTGATAGAAACAGGTTCCAGTAGAGAACTCACTATCACTGAATTAGCTCTGACCTTGAAGGTGCAGAACAGTGATGGCAAACTAGCTAAGGAGAGGTTTTTTTTTCACTGCCAAATAGTAATAATTCTTACACTACTAAAATGTAAGCAGTACATGGATTAAACAATCAAAACATTACCTTGATCTTTATTCTTTTATATGTCCTACGTACAAGCCACCCTCTCACATATCTTTGAATGCAAACGACTGCTTTAAGTTCTTCTCTATTGCTAGGACGCTTTCTACTCTCACAAACAGCTTCAAAGATTTCTGGGTGAGTTACATTCTTCTTTAGCTGCTTCTGGGCTTGAAGGGAAAGGCATTTATCACTAGAAATTAAAGTACAGAAAATTTGTTCTTCAGTTTGGTAGAAAAATGTTTGAACTACGAATCAACATTCTAGTACAGAAATTTCAGTTTGCTCTTAAAGTAATTACAAAATCACGTACAAACTGTTCACTCACATCAATAGCTTGAAGAGACTGAAAAGAAACCAATGGTGATTTACCATTTACAATTACAGAATAACCATCCAAATCTACCTGACAAATGTTTTGTTACAGGTGCACAGATCTGCTGAATTCCCATGCTTTTGTAAACGATAACGATTAAGTTACTATTTTATACATCTTCAATATTTTCAATTCCCATTCAATCACACAGCTTTTTCCATCCATCCCAGGACTATGCAAAAATCATACCTAATGTGAAAAACAATTTTCTGAAGTAATGATTTTGAGTCAGGCTAAAAATATATATATATATGTTTTAGCTATACATATATATATATTTCTTATAATGGGCATAATATCCCTAGTAGATAGACATTCTGAAGCCACTAAGTATCCCTTCTATCTGAATGCTAACTTTCATAGCTTTTATTAATGTGTCGGGAAATTAGTCAGGAAATTTTCCACTAAATTTAAGAAAGAAACAACACAAAACATTTTACAAGTACATCGAAGTGTATTGAAGTCAGTCCTTTTCATAAGAACATACAAAGAAAGGCTGTACTGGAGTTTTTCCTTTCAAAATAAGACAGCAGAAACACCAGACCCAACAAGATATTCAATAACTGTATGTGTTTCTGTCATGGAAAAATTAATAAAAAATCATTTTCAAACCCAGAAATATATCAATTCTGTCTTAATTAAAAACAAACAGAAAAAAAAAACAAGAAATGCACTCTCTGAAGTAGTTAATCAAAGCACTAGATTTTGCATTTGAAGCTGTGTAACTGACAGAAATGCAAACTGAAATACAGCTGAGGATTTTTTTTTTCATCTAACACATTTTGAGCTTTCTTTTTCTCTCAAGGAAATAGTCATTTTTATAGTTAAGGTCATAAGTAAATATGTTGTAAAGTCAGTTGCAGTTTTACTCATTACATCCAGATTATGCCAAGACTAAACCAATCTGCTTGAAATATAATTTGATGGGAAAATGCTTTTTGATGCCTTGTCTTAATTAAGCAAGGTGTTAATCAGATAAAAATGCTTGAGATACGGAGATCTGAGCACTACTCAAAATCTTGGTTTTTTACTTGCTTGACTGGATTTTTATTTTGTTGTTAGAATCATTTTTTGAAGATGCAATAGCTTAGATTATGAATTCCAAACTAGGTATTTTCTGGTGTTCTGCAGCACTTTCTCCTTCTAGCCAAGAGCCTGCAAGACTTTTAATCAGACCATATTTTTATAATTAAAAAGTATCATTTGCACTTATTCATCATTTCAGTTTGTGCCACAAAGAAAAATCTGTCCCATAAATCTTGATCTCTCCACTGGCTAAAAAAATCTTCCAGGTATTTCATACAACTTCCCAGTACGGAACCACAGTCTCACCACTCACAACCTGATACACCTTCTGTATCTTCTCGCAGTGAACAAAAAATTCATCTATCAGTTTAACTCATCTCTATACCAACAGTATTGTGGTGGTTTTTTTTTTTCAGAAATTATAACAGAGAGCAACATTTCAACTTGCTTGCAGGGTTTTAGAGAAATTGCAGTTTCTTGAGTTTCTTGAGGGGATGCCATGAGTGGACTCATCTCCACAGTCACTTCTAGACAGGTCTAGCCAGTTTGCGGGTAATGCCTCTTTACTGTGTCAAGCATTAGGATATCCAAGGACTACACTGCAGAACTGATCAGATCCACTGTCTTCAAAGGCCAGGAACATCATTATGTCAGATGCACATGAAGGGAAGTACCTATCTACTAGATACATGCACATAAAGAATGCACACAATATTTCTATTGTGGGTTTGTTTGTTTTCCAGATTTTTAGAAAAAGGTTATCAGAGATGATTGTCTACATGGGAGGGCAGGTCCCTTTCCGTTAACTTACAGGAAGAAAAATTTGAGAACTTTTTGCAGCACTGTCATCAGACTCGTATTTCAGATACAGTTTGATTTTTAAGAAAGCCCTCAAATCACTATGGAAGTTGATATGGATAGGTAGGTTATCTGCGGAAGATTGGGCACTTAAATGTAAGAAAAGAAAGTCTTTCTGACACCAACAGATATAAATTGATGCTTTTTTAATGAAAATGTGTTTCAGAACAATTCTGAGTCTGCAACTACTTAGTCTTTTTAAAACCATAATAACAAAAAAATATGGAAGATATGGACAAGTGCTTGTTTGAAATATCAAGCATACGATCAAGTCTTCACTTAGGTACAGCAGCTGCCTGCACTACAAATGTCTTTGTAAAATCAAATTCATTCTGCAGAACTGATGGCAATGCATTGACTGGATCTTCCTAATAAATTATGCATGTGGCAATTTTTCTATCATCTCACAATTTAATTTCATATGATTTACATATGCTGATTAATAGCGCAGTGTAAAGATGTATTTAATATAATCTGGCACTGGTGTATAAATAATGTCTTGTATTGGTACTTTATACTTTTCTTAAAGATTAACTTCAGTTAATGTTGTATACAAGTTACACCGTCCTTTCACTTATATATATAACAAAAAATGCATATTAAATTACCACCTGCTAAATGCAATTTCTATCAGTTACACTACCTCTAAATGAGCTCTTTTATGACCAAATTTGTTGTTTTGTTGGAAGAAAATAGCTGGGGGGGGAAGTGTGTTTTATTTATAGAGGGTTTAGAACATTCTAGGTCAGAACAAATACCAGGCATGTTGTTTGAAGAGGAATTTCTATGAAACCATCAGTTTCTCTACATTAATATATATTTCCATCACTTATAAATTGCAGTTCAGATATTGCTACTAATTAGTTTTGGCTGATACTGGAGTATTTTGTATGCCCCATTTGTAAAAGCTGTTTGCCCATCTGTTAATAGGTTGGAAGTGATTAAAGGACACTTATTTTGGCTGTTGCAAAGGCCAAATCATTTTAAAGCTGCAAATATGTGACAAAATCAGCTAAAGGTTTGCCAAGTTCAGGACCTGATTTTCCTAAAGATTTGTGGTGTCTGCTTCGTCCCCCTCCTGCTTGAAGTATGTTTGAGTCTTCAGTATACAAATACAAATTTTCAGCCTAGTAGTGACAGGCCACACCTGTTAACTGTCTGAGTACCTATGCCTCCTCTTCTTGCCTATTGTTTCATCAGTGTGAATAAAAGAGCAGGAAAATGAGATGTAGGTGAATTCAAGCAATATCAGAGGAAAGAAAAGACAAAAAAAAAAAAAAAAAGGTAAAGAATTGTATGAAAACTATAGTCACGTCTGCACATCACTCACATCTCTGAGCTGGCAATCAACGGCAAACAAAAATCTCTAATAACAAGAAAATGGTGAGATAATTGAAGCCTTCAGTTTCACCTTTGGAAGAGTATTTCAGTCACACATTTAACTTAAACAATTATATGAATAAGACTCATGCAAAGAGCTGGAATAACTCCTGTATACCATTTACATCCTATGGCCTAACTGAAGGTAAATTTCACATACTAAACTACATCCTGTTCTTTTTCCATGTAATAACTTGATGCTTTAAAGTATCAGGGTAGAACTCATGCTGACCCTTATTCCAGGAGAAAAGTAACAATGGAGATGTGAAAAGAGTTTTCTAACAGATAGTCTAACGCTTGCTGGTCTGAAATTCCCTGAATATCTTATTCTTTAACTGGATTTCAAATGTAATATCAAAGGGAAAACACCAGTTACTAACTCTAGACTTACTTGCTTCATCTGTAAAATTAATTTTATAAATGAGCAACATGAAGTGCTACCAACGTACATTAAAGACATACCACCTTCACTGTATTTCTCTAATGGAAAATCTGTCAAGCACTTTCTTTAATGATTATATGTCTTAAAAATTCAACAAATGAAAGGATTATCACTGAAATCATATTAATCGGCAGAGGATTAACAGCCTACTGTTGAAAGACTTCATGAACTGCAATAGGAGACGATCTGAAATAAAAAATGCAAAGACCTCTGCACATAAATAGTGCAGAAGGACTGTAGAGGTTGAAGCAGAAAAAGCGTAAAAGGATTGAAACAAAGACTACTGATGTGAATAAAATCTTTCAGTAACAAAAATAAAATAAAACTGTAAGAAACATGCTATACACTGTAACATCCTCACCACCTGTGTACAGTTGACTACAGAAACTTAGAATGGAAATGAGTAAATTGTCCTCTCATTCTCACTTGTAACTTCAATCACATTTAGATACACTATCTGGAATGTTTTTCAAGAATGAAACACGTTGTTATTGATCATTCTGAATCTAATGAAAGATGGAGAATGAAGCCTTGATTTCTCCTGGTACAGTTTTATCTAATGGTTAGGAAGAAGTTACAAAAACCTTTAACTGTACACTGCACAGCATTAAAAATCTGGGCTCACAGATATACTGTCCTACTTTTCCTGTCTGTAGAACTATAATGAAACTGTGGTCAGGCATTTTCTGTTACTTAATGGCCAGAGTTAATCTCACCAAATCTAATACAGCAGCTATCCACATTCATGAAAACACTTAAGAATGTATTTGATTTTAGCTTTAGTGCAATTTTAGGATATGCCTGAAGTTAGGCACATACTTAAAATGCCATGCTGAACTGGAATGGAGGCAATTGAATGCTTACCTGAGCTAAAGTTAAAATTAAGCGTATGCTTAAGTGTTTTGCTGAATACAGATGGAGTGCTGAACGGGAGCCCAGTGATTACTCACAAGTGTCGGTATGTTCTTAATCCAGAAATTATCACTATACAAATAAAATCTGAAGATATGCATATACATAATCAATGTATGGCTGAGTAGAATTTTGATGACCAACTAATTACAATTCTTGCAGACATAAATAGCCAAGATGATGAAACACTGCTTAAATTCAAAGACATATCCCAAATTATTCACTCAGGATGTTCACAGAAGACAAAATAAGACAGTAAAACAACACGGATGCATAAAGAGAAGCTGCAATGACAGACACAACAGCTTTAACTTTCAGCTGAAGACAGTTTTCAACATTAGTAAGCTCAATTTAGTTGATCTTATGGCTTGGTACTAGAATTTGCCCAGTATTCTGAGGACACAGTGATATTTAAAAAAAAAAAGACCTGGCTCATCAGACCATGTGAACCAGACCCAAAATTGTCATCCTGAAGTTTTGCAACTTAATGACCTTGAAAATCTATAGATTCTATTGGAAATAATGTAAATGCATGACTAAGACCCATTCATACTTCCTAATCCTTCATCAGTTTCAACATGAACTTCAATAAGAAAAAAACATTGGAAAGTACATTTGAAAACAAATCAGTTTCATCTGCCATTTAAACAGAAGATTAATAGGAAAAAAAAGCACCTCATTTTTTTCCTTTCTAGTTTACCACCCGATGCAGCACATTTCTTTTTGTTGGTTTGGAAGTCTATCTGGAAAGACAGAAAAGAAGAAAGATCTAGTGAATTAGATGATATGTACCTTTGGTTCTAATTCTATCTTTGTCTCATTTAAACAATACGAAAACACAAAATACAAAATGTTTTTCCTCATAGAACCACTTGTGTAGATGAGTTTGGTTAGTATTTGTTGGCTAACTCTTAAAAAGGATACATCCCCTGGTAAAAGAAAAAAAGCCAGCATATAATGGAATAACATTACTATAACCCATCCCAGTTGTCCTTCTCTCATATGAAATATGGCTTTTCTCATATACATTTTCATGCTGTATTTACTGATGATGAATATCATATACCATTTTTACAGCCCATTGATTCAGTATCATGAGATCTAAATAAAAGATAACTGAGCAGCAGTAAAATCTTGAAAGCAGGGGAAAGGCTGATAAAAAATAATGATCTCTGCCAATTTCACACTTTACCTTTCAGACACCTTTACTTTTTAGGACAGTCTGACTGGCATGCAATATTAGGATATGCATGCACTAGGGATGTAGTAAGAACTATGTCCTGATCAGCAGCCAGCTACATGAATGTTTTCATGTTCTTAGTAAATTCCAACTACATTATCAGTACTACAGATGATATCAGGAATCTCCCTGTCAGTTAAGTACAGGTGATTCACGCCTATCCAAATCACAGACAAGTCTTTTTGATTCCATGCTAACATCCCACACGCTATTGGCTACATCATGGTCCCTAGTCTCGATTACTGAAACTAGAATCTCACGTAAAACTGTGTACTAGCCGTGCCTATTATCTGCCACCTTAGGTTCTACATTGCTCCACTCCTGTTATCTCAGACCAGCTCACAGTCATGCTATTCTCCCAACTCATGCGATAACACTTCCTCTGATTCTTCTTCTGGCCTGATCTGCTTGGCTTCTGTCATTAACTGCCACTAACTCCTGACTGAAGCCTCTCTCCACACTGCTATCTGTCTCAAGGCACACAAACATGAAGATGTTTTCTGTTCACCCCTAAGCTATTTTTCTTCCTGTACAGAACCTCCTACTATGTTTTAGAGTCTATTTAGTGAAGAGTGAATTTGAGAAAACTAACAAGAATAATTCTAAATTCTGAACTGTGTGAAAATGCCAAATTTAGAGCAAATCCAGGTATACGCTTTTACAATACTTCCCTCCACCAAACATTTTCATTAATTTTGCAGTCACCAGAATGTTTTGATAAGCAAATAACAAAATACAATTTAGTTTGAAAAATCTTAATAGTATGTGCTGAATTAATGCTGGCAATGCATTAAGTATATCCTAACCATTCTTTCAAGAATGATATTTAGCAAATTTACACACAGAGCCTAAATGTGAGACACTGATTACCTTTTTTTTTTTTTTTTTTTTTTTTTTTTTAAATCAAAGACTGCCGGTTTTAAGTTTGCAAGTCAGTGCACAGACTTGTATTGCAGATTTCGACTACTGAGGTATGGGCTACCCAAATGTTAGAGAAAAACACTTTTTTTTTTTTTTAACAAAACTAATCCACTTCAAGTAAATGCTAATGTAGAAAGAGGGCCTGGCTCAGTACCCCCTTTTATTTTGTTGGATTATCATCCATCAGTTAAATGTTATTTCCAGGGAGATTTAAAATGAATGCATGTTATCAGGAATAGCCTTATTTAATTTCTGATTTTTATAGTTATGTAGTTCTTTGGTCATTTATTTATGAAGTTGTCTGTTATTACTGAGCAGCCTTGGTCAGTTTGATTGGTTTTCATACTATTTTACCATATTTTGGTCTTCACATCTGTTTTTGACCTAAGAATCTGAGTCCTAAAATGATTCCTTCCAAATCTACAGTGGTTAATATCCATCATTTTATCATCCCCATTTACTTGTTTGGAAACCCTGCGTACACATATGAAGTGTATGACGGCAGATAGTCTACCTTTTAGTTCATGTTGTGTAATATCAAGACAATGTTTCATAAAGCCACCATCAATGATTTAATATGAAGATGAAGCTAAACTTCTTGTGCAACTGAGATGTGAATTGATAATTTTATACAGTCTGAGTGTTAACACCAGCTGCTTAGGAGAAAATAGAAGAAAAAATTGGACACAGAAGTGAAATACACATACTATCTGCATAAGACCTTCAGAAGCCATTCTCCAAAAATGAATTTCTGGGCAAAGGTCCAATAATAAAGTGATTTTGCACATTTCTGGGTATAAATGTATTAATTCAGAGCAAAATATATACTTGATGACTTTCTAAGTTGCTTCAAACATATCTTAGTAATGAACATTATATTTACCTAAAGCTACAAGACATCATCTGAGATATTCTTGGGTTCTCCAGCTGTGCTTATTGGTATGTAATGCTGACAAAGGAAATTTATATACTACTGAATACATGATAAGGATTTGCCAGGACCAGATCTATAAATATAACTGATATTAAAAAAATCAAGTATCAAACATATTCAATATCAAATATCAAATTCAATATCAAACATTGCTTAATTCAAAAGTGGGCAGTTTAAAAGATAACCTTTGATCTGCAGTCTGCTACCTACAAAACCTAATAAAGCAGGGAGAAAGCTATTTATCGCCTTGCTTTCTTAAGTACGCTTTTTAAAGTATGATATATCTTACATTACTTTCTTAAAGTAAGTTGGCCACTTAGTTTGAAGTATGTACCCTTTTAACAGTAAGGAAAATCATGTCATCAATCCCTGAAAAGTCGAACATGAAAAATATACACAGAGGTCTCCTTTGCAATCTGCACTTGCCATGATATTTGATACACTGCTATAACAAAGGAATCAAATGGCTTTATCTTCTCAGAATCTTCCACAAAAGACAGTGCAGTGAAGCATGCGTTTGAATCGAAGTGAGCTGTTCTCACTTTACATTTTGATGAGCCACTTGCCAGTTGAGTTCAGCCTCCTGCCTCCCAATTGCAGATGGAATTTAATTGGCTATTGCAGCAATCTGTACTCTGATAAGGTTGCTGAGTGGACAGGAAAAAAAAAGAAAGCTGGTTTCATTTGAAGACCACAAAATAGTGTTTTTCTTCCACAATCCTCTGTTGGTGCTGGTCCACCTTCTCAGTGTGCAGACATCCTTCAAACAACCATTACTCCCTCTAGATTTCCCATTTCTTTCTGGGGCCACCCAAAAGTTCACAGTTCCTTTGCTTTACTCCCCAGACTATCTTTGAAGTCTCCAGTATGTGACTGTTGCAAGAGGCTGTGTACCACACAATCATGTACTCCCCCCTCTTCCCAGTGGGAGAGGGGACGGAATTAAAATAAATTAAAAAAAAAATTAAAAAAAATTTAAAAAAGTAGAACTTGTGTGGCGAGATAAACTATTTACTAAGATAGAGAAAAGGTATAACTCTTATGAATATATATATATTTATATGAATGTATATAACGAAGAATGCACAAGCAATTGCTCACCACCCACAGACTGATGCCCAGCTAGCCCCCCATGAGCAAAGAAAGCAAGATGAACGCCCACTCCCTTCAGAACTCCTTCTGCATGATGTCATATTGTATGGAATACACCTCGGGCCAGTTTAAATTAGTTGTCCTGATACTGTGCCCTCCCAGCTTCTTGGGCCCTTCACTGAGAATGGCCTTGGCGCTATACAACACTGCTTAGCAGCAACTATAAACATCAGTTTGTGATCAATCATTTTTCTACTAACAAACCAAAATTTAACATCATACCAGACACTCCGAAAAAAAAATTCCATCCCAGCTGAAACTAAGACAGTGGCCCAGCAGCTTTTGCATGCTTTCATCTGAGGCTGCCTCCCTTCCTTGAATTCAAAGTTTTATTCCGCCTGAATCAAGTATGGCCTGCAATAAAGACCTTGCTTCCACTTCACAAGCCACCTGTTATCTTCTTCACAAACCTGCCAACTTCTCTGTTGCTTCCCGGTCCTGCTGCTCCCCAGCCCACTGTGCCATCTGCACAGCAGGAATTCAGAGATAAACTTACCAAGTGTTAGAAGTCTCAGCTTTGTCTCAGAGCTGATGCTGTTTTGTGAGCAGAATAATTATTCTGGAATAAAAGTAACTTTTATTTAAGAATAGCGTCTGCATGGAAACCTAATCCAGAACTGGAGTAGCAAACTAATTTACTTGACTCTAGCTCTGCTTGTCTGCTTCCTCTTTTATATGGAGACCATGAACTATTTCTGAATATTTATAGTTTTCTTAGTAGAAAAGGATAGATATGGACATAATAATTTCATTAATCTGCAAAAAGTATGACAAATAATTTAAACGTCAGTAATGTTTCTAGTATTTTTGTAACTGAGGAGGAGCTGAAATGCAGCATTCTAAAATTCGCAGTTCTGATGGCTGAAAAGCCTTTTAAGTCTTCTGTGCCAACAAAGACAAACGCAAACAAAGAAACCCATAGATCACAGCATCCCAGAAGACGTTGAAGAGGGTTGTATGAAGCACTGGAAGAGGTGACTAGGTTGCAACCAGAGAAAAGATCTACCTTGTTTATCGTAGCCAGTATTAGGTACCATGCCATAGAAACTGAAAACCTTAGTCTTGTTTTCAGGGCCCCATGATGAACACTGTTTAAATAGAATAAATATAGGGTAATCATTAGCCCAGATATTTACCAATTGCAGCAAAAATCAAGAGGCAATAGATAAATACAGGCAGGTGATGTAACATGAGGAAATCATGAACTGATTTTAATTGGCATAATACAGAACTATCACAGTACAAGAACTTAATTGTAACTATTGAACAGACAGTATGGTTAAGATTAATCTTAAGAATGGAGAGAAAGTGCATTAAATAGGTTGTTTTGGACTATCTACGAAGAGTTTCTGCTAAGCCTACCAGGTAGCACAGGAAAAACACCTACAGTAGCATGCTGGAACATTAAACCTTGTATCATTCATCAACAGAAATAATAGAAGCTGATCGCTCTATTTTAAATCAGATATCATAGAGTGGAAAAGGATGTTTCACATTTATTCAATTCAGATTATTATGATATCCTGTCTAAACTCATGAATTTGAACTATTGGAACCACTCTGCATCATAAGCAGTAGAACTCTTTGTCAGCCTTGAATCGTAACTCAGGAACAGCTAATTCACAGCTAGATTTGAAAGAGCTTCAGATTTAAATAACTGTCTCTTATCTTTGGTTGAGTGCAAAACTAGAAAAGTGAAAATCGCAAGCCATCCAAGCTATCTCAGTACTTAAAACATCACTGTTATATTCCGCCCCTTCCCAAAGAAAACAAATCAATAATTAAAAAACAAATATTCTGGTGTGGTAATCCCTTATCTATAACCTTTTCTTCCTCAGGTACCATTTTGGAAAAGATTTTGTCAAGGATATCTTAAAGTTAATGAACAACTCTTACTGGTTTTATTTATCAGAGAATACATAAAAGCCACTTTAAAGAAACAACAAATGCTTGTATATAGACAAGCAGAGCTTCAGGCACTTTCTGAGCAGTCTCACTGTTTTACCCAGATTCATAAGACATAGTGATCTATGTTGCCTCTTCTCATTAAATAAAATACAGTCAGACATGCGAATATTCTGAAACATGTTCTTTCACATGAAATGTTGAGTAACAAGTATGTCTGTGCATGACATGCTTTCTACTCTTTCTTCCTCACTTCCTGTCTATATTTTAATAGCTTTTCCTCTTGCTAGATTAGGTACTATAGCTGATTTCATCACATTTAAATGCCATGAAGCATGTAAGTGTACTTGGTAACTCACCTACCAGGAGTACAGCTATTGTAAATAGAAAAATGACTAGATGTTAAAAATAATTGAAAGGATGTCCTTCAGAATCAGCTACAAGAACAGCCTAACTGCACTGGCAACGAAGGCCTATCATCAAAGCCTCTTTGGAGATATCCTAGCTATGTTATCTACACAAAGAGAGTAACATCATGTCTTAGGATCGTGTGTTCACTGCAGGCTCACTTGTGACATCAGAACATTTCAAGATTTTGTAGCTTAGATTTTGTTTTACAACAGAACAAAACAAGAGCATTTAGTGCAGTGGCTAAGGATTCACTTAGGTTGCTGGGAAGTCATATAAAACAGAGTGTCCTGAATGAATCAGCACAGTGATTTTCAACTTCAGCCTACCCAAATAAACCCTTTTAAAGTTTGGTTTCAAGAGTGAGTAAGCATTTCTGCTTCTCTCATTTTCTCCCCACAGCAGATATTCTAGGCCTTGAGAAATTCTTCTTGACAAAAATGCCATTGAAACTCATTTCTGGAGGAAAACACTCCAGCTGGAGAGTTTCAGGGTTTGCCTGAAGGCAGGGTATATTTATCAGTCATTTGCTCCTTGTAGAAGAAATGTTGGCTTACTCTTGCTGGAATAAGAATTTTCTCAGTAAGTGCTACAATAAGTCAGCCTTGTTTCTTCCTAATGCAATTGTTTTCAGCATAGCTAAAATGACCTTAACATAAATTTAAGTCATTGTAATTGTTGGAACTCTCATTGTTAGCCTCTTAAGGCTGAACTACAATGTTGATAACCACATAGAATTGGCAAACTTTCATTCAGCTTTTAGTCACCACCAATCTAAGCTTGCACCTGAGACTAAATATGATATCCTTGAGCATGCCATTAATATTGAAAACAGACTTCAGAACACAGTATTTTCATTGAATTACCTCTAGAGACATGCTGCCACTGTCCCTGTCCCTGGAATCCTGTATCACTCTGACTGCTTAGCGCTGCTTAACAAAATATCTAATGAAATATTACCAAAATAATCCTCCCAAAGCATAATACCTTCAACAATTCTATTCAATATTGCAAACTGAATTCTAGACTCTGCGTCTTTATGGATCAATATCACCCAAGAGATCTTTAGACTACCATACTTCCTAATAAAGTTTTCAAACCAGAAGCAACAATATCAAGCACCATTTTGCAGCTGACTTCTGAAAACTCAAAGAGAATGAGGAATCCCCAAAATACAAACATGAGATGTTTAATATGCTTAGAAACCCATGCTATCATGTGTGGTGTTATATTCTCCATCAGTATGCTCACTCAGCATTCCAGAACTGACTGCATTGAGTGAGGAGAAATGGCTGTTAGGATTATGAGTGCAATGAAGAGCGTCTCAGATGAGAGGAAACAAGAAGTATTTTGACCTTTTTCAGCCCAGAGAGATAAAGTCTGACAGTGGACACAATTGATTCAGGCAGAAGTGGGCGTGACAAGTCAAGAAGGGAGAAGAACTGTAACACCAAATGACAATGTCAGCATGTTACAAAGTCAGTACAAGCTAGCCATGCCTAAATTTAGGGTGAAAACTGATTAAGGTTTCTAACCACCAAAAGAGACTAAAGCTGTTTTCCCACGGAAGTCCTAAGAGTTTAAAGAAAAAATAATAACAACTAGGGAAAAAACAGTGCTTAATATCTTGTATATCTAAATGGTACAGGTGCCTTCAGCAGAGAACTCCTGGATTTATCAGATAAAAACGTATATCTTCAAAGTCGCTTTTTTTTTCATGAATTAACTGAGTCTAAGGACAGTTTACAAATAGAACTGAATTACAGTAAAGAAATAAAAGTTCGTGTTTATACAAAGTTTCACAGTGCTTTCCAAAGAATACAGAGAACAATTATCCAACTGTATTTATCTGAGGATGAATCATTTAAAAGCAGCTATAATTATATGATGCTTTTAGGGATAACATCTCCCAGATCAAGAGGTGATAGAATTTCAACTGCCATTATCCAGAATCCTGTCTGAAAATTTAAGTCATCAAACCTCTTCCCATCTTTTATATTCTCTTTATTCACAGATAGAGGTTCCTTTTTAAGACAAAAGAAACATTTAAAGAAAAAGGAAACTTTCCACTCTTGTTTCTTGCCAGCCTTTCAGACTTCACAAGGGTTTTCCAACAGCCTAAAATATATTTCCCAACCCAAGCCATCCTATGATTATATGACCTATTGACTTCTATGAAAATTTTAAATATGGAATTTATATCCAACAGCTGCGTGCTACCTTAAATTATACTTAACATTTAATTTTTGCAACTCAAAACCATACAACAACTGCATGTCACCATACATTAAGAATTAACAAAACTTAAATACACATTTATTTATTTATGGACATAAGCTCATTTGTAATTATAAACAAAAAATGAGAATCAGTCATCTTTGAAGTGTTCTAATATTTTTAAGAAATACTTCTTAAAATCACTAAAAAGGTATGGTAATTTTAGCTACGCAGTTACCGCACTACATTTCATGAGTTTGGGTCAAATAATTTCAGCTTTAATAGCCACTGGGAGAAAGCTTACACTTCTGGATAGTGCACTGTCAATCTGCAAAACAATGACAGCCATGCCATGATGATGTAAATTCTGGAAACCTGTGAAAAACTAGTTTGTCCATGGTAATTGGTTGAACATAGTTCTCATAATTGAAGGATACCAACTAAGCTAATAATGCTTTGGACCCAAAAACCTGGTCACTGCTCCAACTATGAGCTTTGATACCATGCTTTGACAACACCATCTAGACTATAAATTCGCATGTACAAATTGAAGTTTATTACTGAAATATTTCTAATCTGTAATGTACGCAGAGTTGATCTATCTTTACCAACACTCAGTCACTTTACATACCTTCTTCAGTCTCACATGTTTTTGACTCGTCTGATCATCCTTCACAGGAATTAAAGCAACCATGCCTCTCCAGTCCCAGTATGCTTTACCTGTTGAGAAGATTAATATGGTTTTGAAAAACGTATCATTTATCTAAATTACTTCACATTATTTATGTGCATTCAAGTTACTGAATTTCTAGTTTCAAATTGTGGAAGTGGAATTCATACCCACCTCCTATCGGGTGAGTCAAGAGTTTCCAAAAAACACTTCAAATATTCTCATTTTGTGGATCAATGAGCAAAATTTCAAAGTCAGCATCTCACTGCATAGCTTTTAGTGCAGTCCTTTCAGTATTTTCAAAGGAAAAACTGAAAGTCTCATTTTATCCAGACAGCCTCCATAGAAAGGCATAATAGAAGTTCTGCACTCTTCCATTCACCTTATCACAGAAAGAATTAGCATGGCTTCCTGTTCCTCTCTTAAAGCTGTTGGCTGCAATGTTGGCTGCAAGACCTCCTGTTCTATTGTCTCCTGAAAATTACCTAACTTGTATGCTTCTTGCAGATTAAGGCTGAAAACAGGAATAGAGCTACTTTTTACAGAGCCAGTCTGATTTCGTCTAACTGTAACTCCACCACAGTCAGTGTAATGCGTGTCTCTTGTGTCAAGTCACAACGCAGTTCTCACACCAATATGATAATATCTTTAAAATGTTCCTAATGGCAAAGTACACATACATTACTTTTCTAAGAAAAACTATCCCTATCAGCTTCAACTTCGCTGAATTCTTTCCTCCAATTCAACTTCATTTAATGAAAAAAAAAAGGCATACGTTACTTAAGATCATGAGTTGCCAAGACCACATTGTGAAATACATTACTTAGCTATAAAGTTCTCAAAAATAAATAATCTTACTCTTTTTTTGTACAACTGTAAGCAGTTCTTCCATCACATGGTAGTGATTGTTATGTTCTGTACAAAATAACACAAATTTGAAATGGTAGAATGCTTAACCTATATCACAGTAATTTTAATACTGACAGAGTGAAAGAATTTTCTGCTTTTTAGAAGAAAATATAACCTTGATTTCAGTGAGTGCACTACAGTATCAGGTATCAAAGATACCTCAAAAGGTCAGACCATTTCAAGAAAACTAAATAGAATTTGGCTAGTGAAAAGTAATAGGCAAGTTTTGCCTATTATTCACATGAAAATAGAGCAAACATACTGAAAAAGATCAACATCCTTTTTGTCCAGGTCTCAATCTCCAAAAGTAGTGCACTTTAATCACTTATGAGAAAATTTTAAATAGATACAGAGATATCTGCAGTCTCCTCCTCCTATCTAGGTTGGCTGAACTCTTCAAATATGAAGTTTAATGTAACTTGCACTTTCTAGTGTTACAATCAATAAAGACTACTCATGCTGGTTTAAATTTTGGTATCAATAATTTAACTGAAAAAAACAATCTCAAAAAGTAATTACAGTTTCGTGAAAAGTATGGATTTTTACTTCATTGTTCAAAAATCCCTTTTGTTTTCCTCCATCTCTATCCCTTGTTACCATTAGTTATTTTTCAAATGTGTTTTCACAGCGCACTGAAGGAAGCACACAAAGATGGAATTTCTTGATCAATTTTTTCCTGACTACATGCCTGAGACATACATACCTGTTTAACCATTCCCTTTCTGTAGTATAGTCATCTTTTCTGAAACTGTTTCCTGATAAATTTTGTCCAGGGTTTGGACTGCAGAAGGGCCATTATTCTTCTGCCACATGTTTCTTGGAATGCTGTGACCAGGACTGCACAACTGTTTATATTCACCATTAAGAAAATAATATGCTTTCTTTTATTCTACAGGTCACAATGTTTATGTTTACTGGCACAAGATCTTATCCCTCTATCTAAAACCAACAAAATTCTGTAATTTCATTATGGATTCACGGGTGGAAAAAGATCAAAAGCACTAGGGAATGAAAACCAAAAAAGCTGTGCTACAAATGGTTAAGATTCAGGTCATGCTTATCCATTTTCCTCCTCTTTCAGATACTTCCTGTAACTTCTGCCAACCTAGGAGCTGCCATCTAGATCCATCATTCTCTCTAACATAACTGGTATCCCTGCACAGAAATGAAATAGTTTCTTGGTTGCTTGCAGGAGAGATGAGTTTCCTAAATACTAAATTACTTAAGATTGAGTGACCTGTTAGACTACAAAAAAAAAAAAAAAACCAGCAAATTTGGTGGTCTGTATTTGATTGAGCAGGCACAACATACCATTAGAAAACATGCAGCTAAACAATATTTATCACCTACCTGCAACACGGAACAGGATTTAAAGATACAGCTCTTCCTTTTACACCTCTTACATATTTGGTTAGGCACATTTTTTTTAGTGGGTTGGATTTTACCATAAATTTTACCATGGATTTAGCACAAATAAGTTGTGGCTCATCGGTGCAACAAATGAGATTGTGCTCCCTATGTAGATTGCAACTTCCATTACTTCTATTTTAAATACATTTCCATAGCAAAATAAATAAATATTTTCTGTATGTCTCTGATGACCGACACTAAAATAGAATTAGGATATTCTTATGAAAATTTATATAAATTTATGAAATTTTGTAATTTATCTGTTGGAAACTACTTTAGTTTTCAAAAATTAATCTGAAAATGTTTCCTGATTGGATTTTTTCCTTGATGCATAATTTCTTTGAGGCCAACTTTAAAAGCAAACAGAAACTCAATTGTCTACTGGGGTTCTGAGCACTGTAAGAACTACACTTCCTTCCAGATCAATAGAACAATTACAACCTGATGGGATTTCCTAAAACATCCAGGACTCAGACTGCATTTTTATATGCCACAGCATTACTGAAGTCTGTCTTTTTAGCTTCTGGTTTTGTTCTATTTTGAGAATACGTTTCCTTGCCTATTTTGACATGGACAGTGCCACTTCACAAAATGAGAGCCACCTCTGCTCACATATACATACTGGAGCTATCATAATTCAAAAATTATTGTTCCTATTCTCAAGTTCTTTCATCCTTTGTCACTTAGCATTTCAACTTTCAACCTATGCTAGTTCATTTGGCTTAATGCATTTTTACCCTGTATTTATCAATGTAAACTAGATTTAACTAACACACCACTACCACACTCATCCTTATTTTCACCCGCAGACATATATTTAAGTTACTTCAGAGCTTGTTAACGTTTTTCAAATGCAAGAATTCTGTTTTTGTAGTCCAGCAATTATAGAAGTTCTTAGTTGATTTCCTATACTCCTACTGACTAATAACTTTCTTTTTTACTGATTGGCTTGCCAATGTAGACAAAACACTTGTAACACTGAAAATTATTTTCTTTCAGCTAACCTCTTTTCCTCAACAAAAGCAGGATTGTTACTCTTGCTAATATCACAGCTACTGCTGGAAATATAATTCCAGTGCCAAATGGCCAGTGTAAGATGTAATTCTTCATAGTATAGAAATAACTATTGAATTTGCAATAATTGTACCTTTGCTGTCAGGTGTATCAGCAAGTATAAGTAGAATCACAGAACCTGGAAGGGATCTTAAAGATCATCTTGTTTCAACCTGCCTGCTGTGGGGGCTCCAGCCCTCTGATCACCTTTGTGACCCTCTTCTGAACTCACTCCAACAGCTCCACATCTCTTGTGTTGAAGGCCCCAGGTCTGGATGCAGTACTCCTGATGGGGCCTCATACGGGCAGAATAATAGGGGACAATCTCCTCCCTCTCCCTACAGGCTACCTCACTTTTGATGCAGACCAAGATGCAGTTGGTTTTCCAGCCTGTAAATGCACACTGTTGTTTTGTGTCAAGCTTTTCACAGGAGTCCTGAGTCCTCCTCTGCAGGGCTGCTTTCAGTGAGTTCTTACCCTGGTCTGTACACATCTCTGGGACTGACCTGACCCAATGCAACATCTTGTAGACAGAAGAAAATCAAACCTCTCTTCCCCACAGAAGTGGTATTGGTCCCTGCCAGACAAATGCTAGAATTCATCTGTCATGTAATACAGCCAGGTTTTTAAAAAATGGTTACTTAAAATAAGAACATATTCTTCATTTCCTTTCATTAAAGTATCAGGAAACATTCTTCTACAGTCCAAACAAAGGTATGCATTTCACAAATACTTTACTGTCTTCACAAAAAATATTAATTTGCTTACCAGAAACGTACCAGACAGACTGTAAATAAAAAGGAAAAGCTTCTGCAAGTGCAGAAAGTCTGCTTTTCATAGCTGATATTACAAATAATTAACTTGGCATTTAATAAATGACATTTCTAAGAACTGCTAAAGCTGATTTAACAAGTGAAAAGAACAACCCTGTTTTGTTTAGAAAAGGTAGTTGCATTGTTGCATACCTTATGCAAAATATTTTTGCCAATTCAGGTTGAAAACATCTTCATGCATTAAACACTTGAAATAAACATCCGCTCTGTATGCTGAACTTTCTGTAATTGTGCTCTCTGCTTCACAAAAACTGATAAAATGTGGTAAAGCTGATATATACTGCAAGTGAGTGGTTTCATGCTAACGTTATAATAAATTCGCTCTTACTTAAAGATGTAGTTTTTTTTTCAAAGTATATTTCAATTCATAACCAATTCAGATTTCCTTTTATATTTTGGTCCAAAAAAAAAAAAAAAGAAAATGGAAGATATTATACATCCTTTCTAAACTTCAGAAGCAAGCTTGATAGTTGCCATCAACAGTAAATATTTTAAAGAATCAAGATTGCATGTGCTCGTCTATTTATCCTGCCCAGAGCATACTAACTGTTTATACTAAAAGACAGTCTCATCAGGTTTATTTCTATGCATTAAAAATCTTAAAACTTCTTTCAAGTACTTATGATATCAGATTATCATTCACCCAGTTCAGCTACTTAGTATACCCACATCACTCCAGGGGCAAGAATGATGTCTTCAGTCTGAATGGCACTTACAAACAGGGTTCCTGTAGAGGATTTGCAAATGGAGAGAGGGAGGTTGGTTTTTCATGCACATGCACATGCACACATACACGTGCGTATGAGATAAATTTTATTTCACCACTTAAACGCGAGATGATGAAGACCTATAATCCAGTTGCCAGGCATTGGACCTGTCTCTATATGCTTGAAAATGTTTTAGCATGTCAAAAATATCTAGAAAAGTTTGAGGTCTATTGTATATTATAATATTTTATTCACTGTGAAACTGTACAAGTTCTACCAGTACATATCTGAGTATCTTAGGGGTGCCTCATTAGCATTGCACTGGCTTAAGAACATTGATAGAAAACATCCCTAAAACTTTGAGTTGAGAAATGATATTGTGTCTCCCAATTCATAAGATCTCTCCTTTTGCACCTTGAAGGTCTTTTGTTGAACCCCACCATCCTAAACCTACAAGTTAATCTTCCTCTTTCATTTCTTTCTACAACCACTCATTTCCAAATATTCAGTGATACTTTATTTCATAGCCATCCTTTACATCAGTCATATAAACCTTTCCATTAAAGAATTCAGCTTCTGCCCTCAAGGAACTTTCTTGGGCCTAATTTATTGAAGTGAAAATGCATCAGGAAAAAAATCAAGTATAAACATGAATGGATTATATTCCTTTTTTTTAAAAAAAAAAGAAAGAAAGAAAGAAAGAAAACCACTTTTGAACTACAGTTTCCTTCCCTCCTTCTCCATCTCATCCCCGTGGGTTATTTTTCAAATGGACTTTCACAGCAGCTCTTCACTGAAGTGAATACTCCTACTTTGAGACCTAGGTATTAGTTCAATAATTACAATTGTTCAGCCCTGTATTTAATAGGCATGTGAGAAGACTGCTAAAAATATAGCCTATATTGCCTATAAAACCTTTAGAAATACATACAAAGCTGCAATCCCCAAACTGAATCCTGTTCCAATCAGTAAAGCTTTTCTACTAAGCTGTAGTGGAAAAAAAAAATAAAAGAGAAGAAGAAGAAAAAAAGAAAAAGAAAAAAGAAATAATACTAGGGCAGAAGAAACAGAGGAAAGAATAAAGACTGTAATTCAAACAACCACAGCTGTGGTCAGGAGAGCAGAAGTTATTTCATCATTGCTGCAAACTGATCTGATTTTCTCAAATGCCTCAAAATTCTGCTATTTCTAATTTGCTCTTAAAAGCCTTTGATTGTATCAACAAAACATCAAAGTGCCTAAGCAATATATTGTGTGAGCATCTTTCATAAAGGTCATGTGAAATCTCCTCATCTTTTTTATTTTAAGATTCAATCTCCATTTGAGAATTCACTGCTAATTTGCAGCGCGATAGGTGTTTTTCTCCTTTCCTTCCTTCAAACCTTATTTCCAGCTAACAATCTCCTTTATGAAATGAAACAATTTTTTACGTGCTTTCCCATGAAAAAAAGCACCATCAGATTTTTGTATCTTTGTTATTAAACAAATATGTTTTGTTGGTTTATTTTTTCCTGATGTCACCATGAACTCTGTTGAATCAAGAAAGAAAAATAACTAGTTCAGAGTTTCCCATAATAAGATGGACGTAAGTGACAATAAAACCTAATACCCACAAATGGTGCTACATAGCTTGAAATTATACTTTGTTAATTAAACAATAACTCCACCATTTTAGGAGCACATAACTGAAAAGATAGTTACAATGGAATCCAAAAGATGATCACAACTTCATCAGACAGCATTTTTTTCCTTTTTTGACAGAAAAATCTGTCAGTTTTCTTACATGATTAAAAAAAAAAAAAAAATAGGCCAATGCACCTGAAGAAGGCAGCAGTAAATTGAGTGTTTCTTAAAAACCCACTTACATTGAGGACTGAAATTCCATCCCAGCCTCAGAAAAATGATTTCTTCTTTCCATTCTACCAAGTTGAGACTGACTACAGAATTACCTAAACTAGTGACACACAAAAGGGAGCTGGAGCTAGACATGCTCCTACTGAAGCACAAAAACTAGCCAGTGTCCCTTTAAAGGGAAAAAGGAGGGTACAGATGTTTTCACTCCGAGCAAACTTTGGTGTGATTCTGCATCAAATCCTGTTTAGAAGTGAGCCCAAGTCACATAACTAAGGCCTCCAGCTTTTGGCAGTCCTTCAGCTCTAAAGATCAGATTTTCAGAGCTGTTCAGCTGTCACAGATAATGAAGTACCAATCCAACACTTGGCCTTTCAGCTTCTGCCCTTTACTGCATCAAGTCTTTTATTCAGAAAACAGATTTCTTATTAGTGTCATCTGTTAAACGAAAAAAGGAAAAATGACTGTTGTTGTAAAAGTTATTTTTCAACAGCGCATTCAGAAATGCTAATATTAATATATTTTTTTGTTTAGGACCTGTCTGTGGAAAGCAGGTTTGGCAAATACTTAGACATATATGGCTTCCAAGACCCTGTTTCCTATCCACTACCAAGTCAGTCATACCCTAACTATGAAGCCATATACACAAACAGTGAATTGAAAAAAGCACACTATTTGAACGCAGTAAAAAAAAAAAAAAAAAAAAGAAGGGGGGAAGAACCTGAATCAGGCTGTGAACCATTGTGGAGGCTGCAGCATTACCTTATTGAGTAAGTCCAAGCATAAAAACTAGGTGGTGTTACAGATATTCCGATCACAGTATTACATTTTCTAAGTATAATTCAAGTAGTTTACTTGAAACACATCACTCGTAGAATCATAGAATAGCTCAGGCTGGAAAAGACCTTAAAGACCATCAAGTCCAACTGCAACATAACCATACAACCCTAACAACCCATCAACATTGAGAATGATGCTAAAATGGGCAACATCAGCATCATTACCAGTCCTTCCCAACAAAATAGGTCATGTTTCTGTTACAATGACCTGTTTACAGCTACTTAAAGAAACTTCAACTGCCGAAGCTGAATTTCTCTTTTGAGCATATTTGTCTTTAAAAAAATATATGTATACAGACAAAAGCTGAATTCCAACTTGCCTCCTTGTACTCTGCTAGAAAATCATTATTCCTTATGACAGAAATAGAGGTGGGCAACAGAATGAAAAAGCTGAACTAAGTTCAAGCCAATGCTTGACTGTGACTCATCTTTGTTCATGAATAAGGATGAACCAAGTCAGTACAAAGTTTCTGGCACTATTTCCTTATCATCAAATATGTTTGATTTTTCACATATTTGTCATCAGTTCCTTTGGCTTGAATTGTTTTTGGCTGATGGAGATAAGCTAGACCCTTGATTTAACTCAGCCTTTAGCTATCTAGGTCATTGAAAGAGAAATATTCTGCATTCAATCATCTTTATATGAGGAACAACTTATAGCAGAAAATAAATAGAACCAAGAGCCTCAGAGTTCTGTGCAAAACATTTCAGACTTTTGCTGAGAGAAGGAGAGATGAAAAACTACATGCGAATCCTCAAGCCCCTTAGGTTCTTACAGGTCGCCATGGACATGCAAAAGAAAAGAATCAGGCCACTCTACAATTTACACTGACTCAATCCAATCTACTGCCCCTGTAACTTATCACTCATATGAGCTTCATTTAATGAAGGTTGGTAGAGAACAAAGAAAAAAGCACTTGTACTCCTGTATTCCTCTCCCTTCAATTTCTCCTCACCTGCACACTGTGACATGTGTGGTATGCCTCTCCAGGGTCCTGAGTAAGAAATGCTGACAAAAATATGTTACCTCTCTGTCACGCAAGGTAGCAATATGAACTCTAAGAGAGTTATGGAAACAGTGTAAGGAGCCTTATCTCTAAGTTCAGAAAATATCAGTGACTATTACTCTTCTTGTTATTTGAAAAAAGGAAAAAAAAAACAAAGGCAGGCTGATACTTATCTGGCATTAATAAATGCCAAAGAATAAATGGATCATATCAATTCTGTACCATGACCATAGCTGTATCTGCAATCAAAGTGGATCAGTTAACCTCAGTCCAGGTATATTTTCATATATGCCTGCTTATACACATGCAAACATGTCAACATAAAAGAATCACTGCTTGGCTATAGTCTTAAAGTCCTTGCCTCATAGCTTTAATTGAATTAATTAACTAGCTTTCTTAACAGTGTATCAGCCTCCTCTACAAGAGCAATGACGATCACAATTTAATATGCAGTTTAGGCTCAGAGGAATACAACCAAATCTGTACAAACATTTACAGTATTAGTCAGTTTTTGTTCCCAGAAGATATGGAAAAAGCTCTGGTCCTTTTACTTTGCAAGACAGCTGGACTAATGTAATTTGCTAAAAACATTCTAGAATTAATCTTGACATTTTTCATCAAATAATTTACTGTTTTTACTGAAGACTTAGGTATTCAGCTAGTTTGACAGCTGCTTGAATATGGTTTGAAGAATTTTGGCACTAATCACTAAATAAATTATTAGAAAATATATATTCTTTTTATATGCCAAGGCGTTTCCATCACTACCAGTTCCTTGTTCCTTACAACAAAATTCACTAACCTTAAGAAGCACTTTTAGAGAGGGGGTAAAACTGCAGTTTGCATTTTTTCAGTAAACAAAAATAAAACAAACAAGCAAAAAAAGCAAGTTCTGAAAATATTAGATAGCAGCATTTTTAAAATATATTCTTTGAAATCAACATTTTTGCAGATATTATGAGGGCATAATTAAGGGTTCTCTTATAAAGATGTGCAACAAACACCATTTTATAGCTGAGCTAATGCTTAGCCTCAACTTTCAGTACTGATAGAAAAAAAAGGTAATACCAGTAAAATAACAGCTTATTTAAAACAAAATAGCTATTTTGTTTTAAAATATGCTGCTAGATTATGTTTCTCTCCCTTTTTATTCATGACTCCTGCACTACAATATCACTCCAGCCAACATTCACATAGGGAAATCAATGATTTTACACACACCCAGGGCTCACTTACATGTATCGGTTCAAATAAGCAAATATGAAACTAACAGAAAGTAAAAACAACTACGTCCTTTAAAAACCACAGTCAGAAACTTTTGCAAGATTGTCTCACATTCTTCTGTTCCACAGAATAGCATTTCAGTTCTCTCACTGACACCACAGAGGTTTTTCCTCCTCATTGCATCCCGTGGTTTGCACAGCACGAATGGTGGGAGCTAGTTTTACTAGCCAGCAGATCTGGGCCAGCTAGGAAGGAAAAGTAATCCTGCGCTGAAAAAACAGTGACAGATTGCTTCCTCCTTGTAATGGAGGGAGGAGCACAGCACAAACAGTAACTGAGAGCTACTCCCTGCCTGATCTGATCCAGGGGGGACAACTACAGGCTGCCACTGAGTTTGGGAGAAATGATCATGCTGCAATTCAGTTCTAAAGAACAATTAAGTAAAGCTTTTCAGAGCCTCTTTGCCATTCTTAACAATATTGGCAAAAACACTCTGTGGATACATTCTAAACTTTCCCATTCTTTAAGACAGCAGTTTCTTATTGACAATACCTTAAATCAGCCTTTTCTTGACTGCTTGCATGGAAATTTATATTTTGCAATGGGTGACAGTCATAAACAGAAGTCGTTAAAAGACAGAAGGGATGTTAACCCTTTCTTAGTACGTAACTGTTTCAGAATCTATTGTTCTTGAAAGCCTTGGCTTATAGCAAGACTCTACGGTGAAGAGAAAAAGGAAAGATCAGAGCAGACAGATAGATCATTTTACTGCTAGCAACAGATTGCCTGAGGACTTTTAAGTGCAGTAGATTAGTGTTGATGTTTAGTGACTAATATGATCCAGTGCTCAGTTAAGTCTGTGAAAGCCTTAAGAGACATTTATGGAAAACATATTTTTGTTATTGTTTGTTTATCAGGGAAAATTTGATTTGTGTGTCTTCACAAGTCAGATCTTTTTACCTGATTATCAGTGCCCTTGGACTGAAAGAGACAGAAGATCCTCAGGTCTCAAAAGTCACCAATTTTGCATCAGGAACATCTACTGCAGATTTCTTGCCATCACATTATTTTTAGTAAGTTTGCATGGAGAAACAGTTTAGACTGTCAGCTGGCCCTTTGAGTACTGCAGTTCACTGAAGTGACAAGCTAATAGAAGCTAAAGTCAGAATTTGAGAGTATGTGATGGCAAATACAAGACTGGTCTGACAGTCCAGAGATTCATCCTGAAAAACAGAAGCATCAAACAAAGAAGGCTGGAGCAGAATTAGAATGGCTACGACAACAAGCAGGATAGAGGGGTAAAGATTCAAAATTCAGGACCAAGAACCAAGGATAGAGCAGATAGAAGCACATTAGGCCTCAGGATCATTGACCAGAGCTACAGCCATATGCCATACACTGGAAAAACCATCAGTCAAGCTTTTGGGTTAGTATCTACATCCCCCAGGGACAGACTGTTGTTTGGATTAACAGTGCTTAGATATCTGAATATCCAAGTGAGGTCTGGAAGAGATTTGATGCATGCCAGAATTGATCAAGAATGGGACTTGATAGTAGTTATGTTTAGTCAGAAATATTCTTATTACTTTCTCATATGTACAACGAAATATGTCTACTTGTGCACAGCCAAACACTGTAAGACACATTTCCCTTTGAGTTTGAAGGCTAGAGCATAAATGTTTCAAGTACGCTAGTAAAGCCAGTTCACTGGGAAGGAGTTAGGGGATAGCTACTGTGTATTGTCCTTGAGTTAAATGAATTTATAAAAAAGACTGACATTTAAAAAAAAAAAAGAAAGAAAAAAAAAAAGACCAAAAAAAAAGGCACATTTGTCTAGCATCGATGTTTTAAACATTTTCAGGTTTGAAGAACATTAGAAAAGAATATACTCCACAGCTATCCCTCAAAAAACTCAAAGTTATCTTTTCTAGTACTCTGCATAGACTAATCAGATTATATCTGCTCTCTATACCAGAACAGGATTTACTCCTCTTTACCTCTGTGTCTGATCTGAAACCCAGGAATATCATCTGGCCCTGGAGAAGAAACAGGTAAATCCAGGGATCTGCTTTAGAAAAACAAAAACAAAAAAAACTTAATCATCTGTATTTCTACAAAATTTTATTGTAAGCTAAACCCTCATATTGTGTGATATATTACTTTGAAATATGTTTTTAAACACTTAAAATAAAAGACTAAATGAATCATCTGAATGAACAGTAGCTTTTGGGTTGGTACCTGCTAATTGGAGAGACTAATTTCTAAATTAGCTGTTTTTTTCAGATGTGCTTATAAGTCAATGCAATCTAAAAACTACTTTATAATAATAGAAAGTAAATTGACAGTTTTATTCTAGTTCTTCTGACTTCTGTCATTGTGACTTTAATTAACTGGCACTCACTGGGATTGCAAATATGGAAGTCAAAGATTGAAAGTAAACAAATATTTCCTACAGTAGCACTGGAAAATACAAAATTTGTCTATATTGGTAAAATGTGGGCAAGTAGCATTGCCTACAGATATGCTGTGGCTGATACATTAATAGTAGGCATCAGTGAGACACGGTAAACTACTCCTGTGAAGCTCCATTCACTTTTGGATGAGTGGGAGCTGACTTCTCTGGACTCTGTTTCTTTGTAATCATGCCAATCTGTCTGCTCATCTGTTCACAGGCTGCTCTACAGAATAATTACAGCAGTTCCAGATGTTTCATTTATCCTACCATCAAAACAATGTGGTATGTAGTTGTGGTGAATAATTTCAAAGATACTAAGTGCATTCTATCAAAAAAATCAGTTACTGAAAACTAATATATGTTCATAAGAACTACTTCATGTTCATGAGAGCCTTTCACTGAATTGCTGAATTTTTGTTTAGTTAGGGAGATTGGGCTTTTGGGCTCCATTAAATATAGAAATGTTATATTACTGTAGATACGGTTATCTAAAATTTTTTTACCTAGCTGCTTAAATATGGTTAGTTTTACATAATGCTGGGCACAGAAAGCACACTCAGACCAGTGAGTAAGTTTGTTCCCATTGCCAGTTTCTAGAACTGTTGTGAAATAACAAGCAGTCCTAGGAGCTTCCATGTGATAAACACATCTCAGTTTCAGCTCTGGCTTGCAGATGAACTTATCAAGAACTGTCATAGTTAATAGTAACATCAAATGCTTTTAAAACTTCAGTATAGTTTTTCCACACCTGTTGTGTAACCACAGATCCAGATAATGGTGAAAGAGGAATAGAAAACTCATGGAAAGGAAATCATTATCATAACTCATGTATGCAAATTAGTTTGGCATTTAAGTATGCTATCATATAAAATTCCTTTTTTTAAATGTATAGCCAAAGTCACGCATCTTACGCCTTGATATTACAAACAATATACAGAAAAATCTACTTCTCAAGGTTTAAAGACTTCATTGGTGTTAAAGGTGTTTAGCTTTTTTGCAATCCCATTCCCTTTTGACAGCCACCAAAAACACTGCTATCAACCAGAAGCACAGTGCCTAATTTTGCTTTATCACTGAGATAATGTCACACTTTCCAAAAAGATCACATCATATATATCATACAATACTCATTTTCTTTCATAATGCTCTCCAGGAATGATCGGGAGGCTGATCAAATAACCACAAACGTGGTTACCTGAGATAATCAGGCTGAAAATATGGTGTGCTGAAAGCAATACCGAATGAAATCAGAAGTACAGATATAAATTAATTTTCTTGGGAGTGTCAGCACTGGAACTATATATAAATTCAGAAGAACTTTGGGAGACTCATTGAGCTTTCCTACTACACTGAAGAATCTTAAGAGCCTTGTGTAAGAGAAGGCAAAAGACAAATTCCGAGTAGAATTATCCATTGATTTTCAGTTAAGAGTTCACATACTACTGATGATGATGGGGTAGTACCAATTTTCAGCCAGTTTTCTACACTTCAATAAATACAACTGCTGTGTGTGCCTTAAAAGTAGCTAATGTTACCATAATCACTTAGAAAATACATTAGAAGATGTAAATGCAGTCACAATTCTGGAACAACGTAACAGGCATACACAAGAATTTCCAGTAAAGAGGCATTGTCTGCCATGTTTTTACAGTATAGAACTATACATGAAGTAGTCAAAAAGCGAAGTCCAAAAATTTAGGATTCAACCTCAATGCGATATCCATTTGCTCGTGACAATCCTTCCACTTCTTTTTCTGCTTTTTAGTGGCCTTTTTTTATTTATTATTGTCAATCTCCTCCACACACTGTGACTTTACTTCTATATATTTAGGTGCACACAAGAGGTGACTGGGAGTAAAGGAATAGCAGATAGTGGAAACCCTGCAAAATCATCAGATAAACATCTCAGTAACTATCTAAGGCTTGTTCCAAGACAAGCTTCCATCCTAAAAGTCTTTCAAATGCTGTAATTCTTTCAAAAATTCTTTCAAAAGTTGTAATTCTTTATCCCTTTGAGCATTTGGGGAAAGAAGCAGTCAAAGCCCGCTGATACAGCTGAGGCGTTTTCTATGGGCAGCCATTTCCACTGTGCTCATTCCAAGGCAAACATAATTGCACTGCTAAACAAGCAAAATGCTAAGTTTCTAAGACTACACAGTTAGATCTCTATATTCTCCCACCAATATTTCAATCTCAAATTGAAACTGAAAATGTTTCGCTAAGAATGTTCCTTAAAGTGCTAGAATTCAGATGATAAAAGGAAGGAATTGTCAACAATTTTGAGGTATTATTATTAGAAGGGTGTTTGAAATGATAAAAAGGAAGTTTGAGAAATCTTTAAAATTATCAAAAGCATAAAGCAACTTTTGAGAAGATTCAGCTTATGAAGTATCTGTCATAAGTGCAAATAAATACCCATAATGGGTTAGAGCGTATTCCATTATGCATGTTATTGAGTGGGTACGTGTTCATACACATCAGAGCATAGCGGCTGCAGCTGCGAGGAGTAAATACTTATCAACACAGTTACTACCTGTGCAGCCCAGGTCTATGCTTGTTCACAAGAGGTGGTGCTGCCACAAGGGAGAAACGTGCCATGGAATGATTATGCTGTTCCAATTGATTCAAACAGAATGAAGAAAAAGGTTCATTTCTGGGAACAGAACAGAGCCAGGTCTTCAGCAAATGATCACCATTCCACTTAACCGACATTTTAAAAAGGAAAAGGCAAAGTTGGTATGCTAAAAATGAAGTGTAAATAAAGTTTAAATATATTTCAGTACTCTTTTGTTATGTGTCCTCAACCTGGACTGTGAGATTTAAATATGAGTTTGATTACTAAAATCCATGAGGAAAAAAAAAATTATTTTAACAAGTAAATTTAAAAATATAAAATTTTTTCAGCATCTCTTACTCTAGCAACTGGAGTTTTAGAAGTGTATCAATGGAAAAAGCTTATCCTGCATTTTCAGTGAGATCTTGGAATTGATTATATATTCAAGAGGCACCACTGAGCTCCATAAAAATAAACAAAGCAATCAAACTACAGAACATTCTTCCTAGGTCTTATAGAACTCTACAGTTTTTCAAAGAATTTATGGTATGAAATTTACAGTAAGTGTAACATATAATCTGTAAAAAGACAAGGTAAATTTTATTTGTATTTCAGAACAAAGAAAATAGTTCAGTCAGTTCTACCAGATCTTACCTGAGATAGGAAAATTTCTCCTTTTTTTCCTCATTCTTCCAAGATCTACACAGCAAGTCAATCCCAGACAACAACTCAGCTACACTTATTTTCTCTGTGAAAAAGGTGAGCAGTATATTAACAATTTTTAATATATGCATTCACATATGTACGAGCATAGAAAGGCCTAGAGAAAAATAACAAACCATTCTGTTTTTTGTTTTGTTTTACAAGAAAGAGTATGAGAAACTTCTCAGGGAAACTACAAACATATGCACATCCTGCAAACAGACATTCTCTCCAATGTCACTCTGCAATTAATTTTGGAGTTCAAACCATTATGGAAGTGGACCACACACTCCACACAGCTCTGTTTTATATTCACAAGCATGGTGAAAACTAAAACACTTTTAAGCATAAAAACCACTTTAGAAAAGATCTGGTTAGGAATGTATACATATAGCAATTGTTTTAAAAGAGCCAAATACAGCAAAAACATTCAATAGACTTCAAATATGTACATTATACAAGTATTGTTTCTTTTTCCCTCAGTTGTATTCTCCCTCCAGAAATTTTCCTTAAAAATAAATAAATAAATAAACAAATAAACAAAAATACTTTCCCTAGGCATTTCCTTCCTCAGATTAACATATTCTCTTTTTCAATATTGTGGACTGCTTTACATTTTGTACTGTGTTCACTCAAAAACAGACACATTTGGAAACTGGTTCTTTGAGCACCCATGTAAACAGATCACAGTGCATTATGGGCAAGATAGAACTGAGGATGCTCACTGCACTAAGCCCCAGTGTACCAGTTCAACACTGGCAAATGGAACTTTAAGTCTTTCTCTTGCAAACATCCATACTTTTCAGAGAAACAAAATGCATAACTAAATAATAAATAATACAGTGGGATTCAAAAGTCAGTCTACTCCAACAGATCCTGTGAGCCCTTCTCACCTCACTGCAGAAGATAAAATGCAGCACATTAGCCCAGCGACATTCCCCTGCAGACTTCCCACACTCAAGCACGCGAGCAAAATTTACCACCAAATCATGGATCTCCAGTAGGTGGAGTGCCAAATCCAGAGGAACAGTGCTCACATCTTGAGATGAACCTACTTAGAAGTACAAGTTCCCACTGATCTTTTCATACTTTATGATGTATCACTTAGATTTCCAAGATCATTCCTCTTCTGCATTTAAAATGTGTGTCGATTTAAGAGAGCTATAATGGATCATTTTGTTTCAGTGCTACACATAAATTCACATACTCCATGAAGAGATTTAAGCTGGCTCCGTATTTTTGGCCTTCTCTGTATTTTTGGTATTTTCCTAGTTTTGTATTCAATACAATTATGCATTTTTACAAACTATGTAATATTTGCCTTAGAATTACGCTGAACTCCTTCTCCTCTGAGTTGTACAACTTTCAGTCTTTTTGTTCTTCTATTAATACATCATTAGTTCCTCTGTAAACAGAGATAGTTCCACAGAAAATATTAAGTTCAAATATAGAACCCAAGCAGAAAAATTATCTGCTTGGTATAAAACTTTCAAGATTTCAATATGTCAAGTACACAAAAAGGCTTTACAGTACATCTTTCAACTTCCCCAGAACTACTGTTCTGAATGCCAGGTACATATCTCCTATGAGAAGACAATATTAGTGCTAATAGCATGGCTTTTTCAACTGATATAGTCTTTCCTCCTTGCACACCGCTTTGCAACATCTTTCTCACACTTTGGCACTTTCATTTCATACTTCACAGTTTTATCAGTGCTTTGAGCTTTGAAAGAGAGCTCATTTATTTGCTATACCTAGATGCCACAAAGCTTTGAATACACTATATAAAGATGTAGAGGAAGATGTTGATGGAGTTCCAGCAGAAACAGATAATTACCTTGATAGGATTCCAGAAACTGATCTGGTATAATGGCTGTTTGTCTAGAATACAAAAACAGTCTTGCCAGACTGCAAATTCATGAAATTTCTGGAAACTTGCTCATTGTATTGTTTGTTCAAAGATAAACTGCGCCGACAGCAGTGCAAAGGATACAGTATCAAGTGATGACAGAAGTTATAGCAAGACTATGTGTAATAGTTATTTAAGATATTTCTCCTATATAGCCCCTATATAAAACATGTTTACATAAACACAAGCAGAATGGTTGGAATCTTCCCCTGACTTGGATTCCCTCTCAGCTATGTCCTAAAACAGTGGTGTTTTAGTTCATTATTGTTCACTGAATCCATTGTACTTTTTTCACTGAATGACTTCAAGCCAAACTTTTCTTTACCTCTCTGCCTTCTCCACCTCTACATCTCTTTTCCACTCAGCCAGCCATTCTGCTAGATAGCAGGCTAAAATAAATGGGTCTGCAATAACATCCAGAGGTGTTCAAAGCCAGAGTCATTAATGTCTCTAAATTAGGGAAGAAAGTAAAAGGAAGGGGCTGTTGGTGACTCAAGGAAAAGAAAATCCATATCGGTTACCTCAGAATGCATTTTCTAAACACAAAGGCATAGTTCTGATAAACCAGATCTGGTTTTGTATCATTGCTGCTGTTCTGCTCAATGAAATATTCAATAATGATAATTCTCTTACAGCGCACAGGGACTTTCTAAAAGTACAACAATTTAACACTCAGAAACACTGGTTAAGACTAACTCTAAAGCGGTGAATGAAGTCATAAACATGCACAGATGTTACTATTTGAAAACATTGAAGAGGTACTGAAGTTCCTAAGAACCTCCCAAGTTGTGTTGATTTCAACAGTTATGAGTCATGAGGGAAGAAGATAATATTGAAATTACATGCCTGGGACACTTTTCTTTACCACTTACATTTAGGAAAAAACAACAGTATCTTCAGAAATACTTAATGGGGAGAAGAGCACCGTGAAAGACTGCAAATACCAGGGACTGAAATGAATAAATCTGCTTATATTTCTGTAGTTAAAAAAGTACAATGCTAATGTGTTACTTGTTTCTGATGATACCATGGAAGGCTCGGGAAATCTAATTTCACAAAAATATATTTAAAAAAAAGGTGACTGCTGGAGGTTCTGATAGTTATGGGACTGGTTATTTCAGGGAGAAGTTTGTATAATAAATTTGGGCAGTTTTATAAACATAGCAAAGAATATGAGACTACTCATGCAAGTTGTACCAGTCCTTCTCTGATTAATAATTGCATTTAATCTACTGAACTAGCCACCTAGGAGAGCAAATGCACTCAAAAGATATTACTTATTAGAAGACTGACCTTTTCCTGAGATCATTTTAGTGTCAGCTCAAGACTACAACACGTGCAAACAGGGATTTCATGCTGAGCATGGAAGTTTACTACAGTGTGCTACTATAGTTAAGGTCATGCTGCCCTATCTTTGTATCCCAGATTCAAAATGGCTCTCAAATGAAGAAAATATTGAAAGAGATACAAACCAATAACCCTGCTCACTTTGGCAACTGTAATCTAAAGTTTCACAAGGCACTCTTTGAGGGTGGAACTGAAAAGTCTGTGAGCTGGATGGCCCACAGACTTTTAATGAACCAGAATTAAACTAAGGCAGAGGGGAGCTAATGCTGTCCATGTTCCACTTTTACCAGTACAAAAATGCACAGTAGAAGAGATACTTAAAGGAATGTCTGTATTAATAAGTCAAGGAACAGAGTACCAAGACTGGGAGAAAGTAAGCATTAACGAAAATAGAAATTTCAAATTTTTTTCCTCCCTATATTTGTTTTTCAGGGATTTCCTGTGTAGAAACATCTCTTCCCTAGTTATCTTTTCTCTGTAGAAACAATGTAAATTTTTGCTTGTGCCTAGAGATAACCAGTTAACAACACATACTTCAATATGCTGCTGGGTACCTGCTAGCATCTCTTTGCTGGGCTTCCACTTAAGCTAATGAAATGAGTCAGTGCAAGTACCATGTCACTTGTAAGTGTTCTCTTACGTATTCATCTACGCATCCCAGTACCAGTTTAAAACACCTTTTCCTATTAATTGTGATTTAACTTTAAAGGTTTAAACATATAAATTTAGATAAATAAGTTTAATGTTACTTATCTAAATATCTAGAAGGACATTTATTGAGAAGCTGCTTGATTCAGAGCATTTGAAATGAGGTGAAATATACCAAAACTCCTATCTTAATAGGAATTTTAAAAGAGCAAACAACAAATCTGAATGTAGAAACAGATTTTCAGGGCATCAGAACTGCCAAGTATACTTTCTCAACTTTCTTATCAAAATGCAAAGGAGATTTTTTCTTCCCCCTCAGAATTTACCAGATTGCATGATATTGTAAGACTTGGGTAGCCCGCACAGAACACAGATAAAAGTCTAAAGGTTAAGGATGTCAGGAAACTGGATTTGGTTTATAACTTGCAGTGCTTAGTGGTTTCATCCTTTTATCTCTAAATAAATACTTGACAAGGCCAAAGGAGTAGAGCTTGAAGCTATTTTTGCCAAAAGCAGTTTACTCAATGTTGAGCAGCTCAAAACATAAAAGGAAAAATCAGATGTACAGATACTTTCCTTCAGAGAAGCTCTTTATAGACCTGCATGAGATTTATTGTACCTCAAGTAGAACCAGTGACAGTTGCTAAACTTATCAGCTGGTTAGGTCTGAAAAAGCTGGAAATGTTTCTACATATGCACATTACATGTTCTTCTTCACAACACACAAAGATACAACCTTCAAAGTAAAAATGAATGCAAAAGTGTGTGGGAAATACATACCCATCTGACAGAGTTTAGGGTTTTACACACACACACACACACGCAAACTTTGCAAAAAGTGAAGTTCCCTTCCACATCAATCAAATGAAGTGAGTCCAAATCAGAGCCATTCACATCATATTACATAAACGTCATAGGACAGACATGATTCACTTCACATCTTCCTCATTTTCCTTCCACTTTGGAGTGATTTAAAGAATCAGTGTGAGAAAAGAGATGAGGTTTATACTCAATATAAGAAAACTGCTAGCTGAAAATATATTATTTTGATGAAAATTCTGGCTTTAAATGAAGGCTGTTCTGAAAGTAAAGCCTCCTATTTTATTGTGTTGGCTCACAGCTTCAGAGGCGGATGTTGGTGGTGTTGCTGAAGAGGTTGAACCTTCCTACCAACATTCTGTGACATGTTGTTGCTGTGTGATAGATGGCAGCAGAGGGGCAGTCTGAAAAATGATGTCTGACATGGAAGTGTATACGAAGCAAAGGTGAGTCACTGAATTCCACCATGCAGAAAAATGGCACCCACTGACATTCATTTATACTTGTTGAACGTTTATGGAGACCAAACAGTGGATGCGAGCATGGTGAGGTAGTGCATGGTGTGTTTCAGCAGTTGCAACAGTGATGTGAAAGGCAAGCTACGTTCCAGATAGCCATGCACAACTGTTACACCATGAAATGAAGAGCTTCTCAATCAGCTCATACTCAGCTACATTGAAAATAGTGTTTCATAGGTGACAATTTGGTCTATTGGTGTTATTGTTCCCTTTGAATGTATTTTAGTTTCCATGGAAATAAATAGGAGGTGTTACTTTCATTGTGCCCTATGTATAATTAGTATTTTTTACTCAGTTCATCTGCTTTCTACAGAAATTTGTGGGTTTTTGTGAGAAATAGAAAATAAACTCTCCAATGTTTTTTTCCACTGTATTCTCCTACTAGAGTATGTAATTTACAAGCCAGTACATATACACTATGCTCAAACTTCGTAAAGGTACTAAAGAAGCTCATCAGTTACATGGAGATATTAACTAACACAGAAAAATATAAATGTTAGACTTGTTAAAAAAAAAAAAAAAGAGTGGGCAAGCAGTGAACTGTTGAATTTCCTCCTGTTTTAAAAATGTCATGTGAAAGAAAAGAATTCTTACCTTCTTCTTCCACAGTGCACCATGGAGATAGGTAGACATAAGCCTTGTAAGTTTTGACAGCCTTCTGAGAAAGCATAGGGTTGGATATTCCATAATGTGATGTTTTAGGTAACTTATAGAACTGTTCTTCTAACCAAGAATCTTGCTGAAAAATGTTTGGTCTTGCCATTCCAGAAGTTTTGGTGTTACAAGGGTTGGCATTATTTTCCAGAACAGAGTCAGCACTTAGAGGAGTCTGAGTTGAGCCCCAGAGGCAATAAGGTACAGTAAGTTTCTGGGAAGATATGGATCCTTTGCATTTCTGTTGATAAAGCAGATACATGTTATGAAGGTGACAATAGTTTTGAATTATTTCTTTTGCACTGAATTATCTCCAATATCTGATATAAAATAACAATGAAATAAACACTTATCTCAGAAATGCCACACATGAAACAATAGTTCCCTTATGAAGCAAAGCTGCATCATTTCACTTTTTACGTTTTATTTGCATTTAAGAGAAATCATTTTGTTTTTCAGTGAACATCACTACCTTTTTCTCAAATAAAAAGTGTGAAAGACAAAAATGAATAAATTGAGCTTCAGTTTTCAGATCTCCAAACACCTCCTGATTCCAAAATCTCTACGTATAGGTTAAGTGCTGTAATATGAAAATCTTTGGCAAGAGCCCATCCCATCCCTGACCCAGAACTTTGAGATTAGATTTCACACCTACTTAGCAGCTGGTCGTGTACCATTGGCCCATTTCATGCAAATTGTCTTTCATTTACATAACAGTTATTTCCATTCATTGTCATCAGGGTAATTTAATTTCTTAAGGACAGCTTAATAATACAGCTGCTCCATTATGCCATTTATGAATGTAGTCAAATACTTGTAATTATATTTTTAACATGTTACTGCTGTTTAGTATTGTATCCCATTTAAAAGCATGGTTGGCAGTTCAGAGATATGAAATAGAGCAACCCCTGTCTTATCTAGAAAAAAAAAAACAAACAACCTGTTCAGCTCCCTGTTCTAACAAGGATCACTAAATCAATCTGTTTATCTGTTTTGTAATGCTCATATAGGTAAAATTAACAAAGAACTGACATGAATTTCACACATATTTACTAGATCAACAAAAGTTAATTACAATAGTAATTACGCAGTATTTTAGAAAGCTTCTCTTCCATCTAGACTCTGAGTCAGGTTTTGCCACAAACTGTAATACTGTGTTAAGAAAGAAGGGGCGCATTCATGTTGCCTGACGTGGTCTAGCACTAGGTGAAAATATCCTTCTGCAACCAAGCCAGTTCCTACTGGAATAGTAGAAAAGGGAGCAGAAAGCACAGGACCAGACTGGAGAAGGGCAGTGGCTGAGTAGGAAGAGGGGAACGAAAAAAAAAGAAAAAAAAAAAGAAAAAAAAAAAGAAAAAAAAAATCATCTCCGAATTTCTAGTTTTAATTAGATATAAAAAGTTCCCAGGAGCTCCTGAATCCCCTTCACCAGCCCTCATTTTAGTCCAACAAAAGTCACATCTGTGATGCTCTATATGGTGGTGCACACTTCTGCAATCTACTACAAAGCAAATATACCACATCTTTTCACAGCACAAATACAGTAGGTTAATATGTTCAAGCTACACCTGGACTGTCCCTCTCCACCGAACATTAGAAGTTATTTAATAACAAGTTCTGTCAACATTTTATTATCTGAGACCTTCCCCAAGAGATTTATCCTTAATCTGAATTTGTTATAGGTTCCTTCAAGCATATGACTTCTTCAATCAACACTGCCCCAGATGATACAAGAGAGACTTTCCATTCTCCTGCTGACTTCACCCTTTGGAAACCTTCTGGGGGCCACATCATTTCTTTTATCCTTTCTTAGTTACCAGATAAGAAAATTTTGAATCATCAGAATCAGTATTGTCTTCTGGTTGGTAACTTAGAAGTGCTGGGTGATAACTACACTTTAAGACTTTGTTGGCTTAATGATTCCTATTGGACTCTAAATTGGGGCAATCATAAAAGTTTTCAAATATTTTAATAAAAATCACCATAACATTGCACTGTTTGGAGAAGGTAGCTAACAGCTTTTTGGCTATATGTGTTAAACACAGCAAGCAGTAATATTTTAAGTTTTTTGCAATTATGATCCATCTTTCATAACGCAGAAGAATCCTTTCTAAAAATTATCTGCATCTTGGGCTAGCCATTTTCCTAACTTTTATGCAGATTTGATCCCAAATTCAAAACACTTAGCATCCAAGACAAGCACCATTAAATGAGTGGGAAAAAGAATAAAATGCAGCTATCCTCAACTGCCTCTTCCACGAACATCATGAATTAATTATTTTCACGAAAGATTTATTTTTACACCAGCTTTAGAAGGGATACATAAAAAGGAGCAGTTTCCTGTATAGTTGTCTCAACAGGGATATGATCTTGTCAGCCACTAGAAATGCAAAAAAAAAAAAAAATTGCATTCACTAATGTTCATTAAGGAGACTTAGAGAGTATTGAAGATGTAGTTAAGGCAAAAGTATATACAGCAGAAGTAAAGCTGTGGAATAAGCTCAAATATAGAGAACAGAAAGAAAAGATAATGAACAGAAATAATGTAATTTACTAAGAGAAACATTAAAATGATTGAGAGGTTATAATCAGCAACTGAAAGGAGAGGCATTCAGAGATAGCAAACCTGAACTATGAAAAGGGGTGATGAAAACCAAGACCTATAGTTGCAGGTGATGGGTCAAAAATATGTCATCAATATAAAAACAGCAATGGATAGAGTGAAGAGAGAAAGATCCTCATGGACAGATAGAAAGTCCCCATCCATCTTGCAGCATGAAAGACATAGTGCTGAAAGATGCTGTGGAATTAAGCAGGGAAGTGGGCATAAAATTAGAAGAAAGTTTCACCAAATGCAGCAAAATATACAATTTTCAAAGGAAAAATTGAATTGAAAGCATCAAGGAGAAAGAAAACAAAGGAGAAAAAGAGTGTGGAACACATTCTAAGCAATTCTCAAATTTGGCAACCTGAGAAAAGTTTCAGGACAGTGTTGAGATGGTAGGCTGAGTGGAGGTGGCTCCAGGTGCATGAATAGAAAAGCAGCAACTACTTTTGTTTGCAGATCCATTGAACATAGTTTTCTAAAGAGATGAATCACTATAAATTACCAATGAGACATTTGTCTGCACATTATGGGTTGAGATATTGTGTATAGGTAGATAATTCTGTGGCCTACAGCATGAAAAACTACTTAATCAGATTAAAATGATTTTTACATTCTATTTATGGAAAACAATGTTTTGTATATAATTTCAAATCATTTCCCTGCAGGAAAAAAAAAAAAAAAATCTGCAAATGCACATCACTTCATGTTGTAAATGCCCAAGTGATATATCACACCTGGTAATAATTTTTGTTGTATTTTTATTCAAGTAGCATAGTTCTTTTAATTACAAATAAAAAATGAATTAGTAAGACTGCTCCTTTATGTGCAGTTTGATAAAGAATATTCACCTTCCTGCTGCTAATACATTTGAACTATTTTGTAAGCACAAACAATATACATTCAGAAAAGGTCAGCTGAGTGAGTATCCCAGCCACTAGTTCTAACAAGAAAGTACAATTATCCCTACATATGTAGAAGCCCTTCTCTGATTTTTCAGGTACTAAAACACCAAAAAAAAAGTAGAAAGAAGCCATTTTGTACATACTGATAAGATGGTCCCCTACAGTATTATGATATCTATGTGACATAGCCTTTATCCTTCTATTAACAAAAAGGATTTTGAAATGTAGTTTTTTCATCTTTCCCAAAAGTTTAATTGTTTTTATGGAAATGGAGGATTGTACCTTGAGCATTATGCCTTCAAGCTTTAGAAGCTTTTCATGAGAGAAGAAAACTTATTAATATATAGTACTTTAAAAATTGTAAAGCATTTGGCTTGTTTCCACGTATGTCTCGTTTTTCCTTATTTCTTGGTGTGAGGGATGGATAGTATTAAATACAATAACTCATACACAAATTACTAGAATTTCTTTTAAAATAATTAATTAGTTACAACTTTTGAAAATATATTCTACACTCCTACTATAAATGAGCACTGCCTATCAAATCACAGTATTTATAAATAGGCTAGATAGTGTCTACCTCTTTAGTCATCAGTATCATTTTCAATGATCTGGAAGAAAATACAAAGCAATTGCTGACAAAACTTGCAGAGCATGCAAAAATTGGTGGACTGAAGCAAGTGTTCTACAGAATAATCTGTTTCAAATGATTAGGTGGCTTCATTTGAACAAGACAAATTTTAATAAAGAAAAATGAAAAGTCATAAATCCATTCAAAGGGAACTCAGGTCACATTTACAGGATGGGGAACTGGAAAAAAGTGATTCTGAAGGTGGGTACTGTCAACACAGTGCAAAGCTATTGCTAAATGAATTAACTGGATCCTTACAAAAGTAAAGGAATGTTAAAAACAAGTTGATGTTTTGCATTATTTCCACGTTCATACTGATGCCACCAGTGCTGGAATACTATGTTTACTCTGAAATGTACATTAAAAAAACCTATATATTAAAAAATGGAAGATTTAGAAGACAATTAAAAGATTATCTGATGCCAGAAAAATCTAACTTAAGAGAACGTTAATAGAATCATAGAATCACTCAGGTTGGAAGGGACCTCAAAAGATCATCAAGTCCAACCACAGCCTAACCATAGTACCCTAACTCTAACAACTCTCTGCTAAATCACATCTCCAAGCACCACATCCAAACGGCTCTTAAACACATCCAGGGACGGTGATTCAACCACCTCCCTGGGGAGCCTATTCCAATGTTTAACAACCCTTTTTGTAAAGAAGTGTTTCCTAATGCCCAACCTAAACCTACCTTGACGCAACTTGAGGCCATTTCCCCTCGTCCTGTCACCTGTCACCACTGAGAAGAGACCAGCCCCGCTCTCTCTGTAAGCACCTTTCAGGTACTGAAAGAGAGTAATAAGGTCTCCCCTCAGCCGCCTCTTCCCCAGACTAAACAGCTGTCGCTCCCTCAGCCTCTCCTCATAGGGCTGATTTTCCAAGCCCTTCACTAGCCTCGCTGCCTTTCTTTGGACCTGCTCCAGTACCTCCACATCCCTTCCGTACTGAGGTGCCCAAAACTGAACTCAGTACTTGAGGTGAGGCCTCACCAATGCCGAGTACAGGGGCAGAATGACTTCCCTAGTCCTGCTCACCACACCATTCCTGATACAAGCCAGGATGCCATTGGCCTTCTTGGCTGCCAGGGCACACTGCTGGCTCATATTCAGCCAACTGTCCATCAGCACACCAAGGTCCCTTTCCATCAGGCAGCTTTCCAGCCACACCTCCCCAAGCCTGTAGGGTTGCCTGGGGTTGTTGTGGCCAAAATGCAGGACCCGACACTTGGCCCTATTGAAACTCATGCCATTAACCTTGGCCCATCGATCCAGTCTATCCAGGTTCTTCTGCAGTGCCCTTCTCCCCTCTAGCAGATCAACACTCCCTGCCAGCTTGGTGCCATCTGCGAACTTACTGAGGGTGCACTCAATCCCCTCATCAAGATCATCAATGAAGATGTTAAACAGAAGCGGCCCCAGTACTGAGCCTTGGGGGACACAGCTCGTGACTGGCCACCAACTGGATTCAACTCCATTGACCACGACTCTTTGGGCCCAGCCATCCAGACAGTGCTTTCACCCAGCAGAGCGTACACCCATCCAGACCATGGGCAGCCAGCTTCTTCACAAGAATGTTATGGGGGACAGTGTCAAAGGCCTTACTGAAGTCCAGGTAGACCACATTGACAGCCTGACCCTCATCCACCAAGCGGGTCACCATGTCATAGAATGAAATTAGGTTTGGCAGACAGGATCTACCATTCATTAAAACCATGCTGACTGGGCCTGATCCCTCGGTTGACCTTTAATTGGTCCACGATGGTTCCCGAGATTATACGTTCCATGACCTTCCCAGGCACTGAGGTGAGACTGATAGGCCTGTAGCTACCAGGATCATCTTTCCAGCCCTTTCTGAAGATGGGATATCTATAATTATAAATAAATATATTTACCTTCATCAAAAGAGCATCCGAAAATTATCTGCTCACAAATGACAGAAGCGAAAGTAAATCAGCTGAGAGTGTGGAAGCTAGTGAGAAAGTCTCAGCTGCTTAGAGGAATAAAAATATGCTATGTATAAAGAGGTCATATACATAGAGGATATGTAGACACTGCTGATTGCAAAAGATATCATTGCTCTTGATTGAAAGGGATTGGTAATGTAAATTTCCAGGAAAATGGGAAAATAGACAATAGTAGAGTTAAGAAAAAGCTGTTGCCTTATCACCACTCATGTTCAGAATAGGTAGAAAAATGAATTTAGACACCAGCTGAAAACACTGAAGAATCCATTTTCTCTCAACACTCCTTCAAAAAAAAAAAAAATTTGGATTAGTCAGTCAAATAAAGAGTGAGACAAATTCAGTTCTGAAGAGTATGAAACAGTGTATGCAGACATTAAATGGGGTTAGAGGGAACATTACTTGGGACTGAGGAATGGCGGAGGAGTGTTGGTGTGGGTTGACTCTTTATGCCTAGGAGGGGATAGTGGATTTTGGGGGTGGAGTGGGTTGTTTGTCTATTTGTTTAAAACAAATATACCGTTAGAAATAAAGGAAAATCCAACAAAAATTGGAAGGACAAGAAACATGCTCAGCAAATGCAGACAATATCTCTGAAGAAATCAGTAGAAATTGAATTACTTACTTGGTTGTAAACCAAGGACACTTACTGTTATGCGCTCTATAAAAAAAAACAGTAAACCCTACTGTCCACTATCAACTTTTCATTTTCCTGATTACCACAAGAAGGAAAATATTCTTGCACAGAAGGTCTGTGCAACAAATCACAGTCTGAATGTACCTATGTGGTAAGATTTTCAAATACTAACTGACTTTTTAATCAGAGAGAGGGAGATGTTGCAAACCCCACCATGTTAAAATGAAGTGCAAGAATTCCTCAGACACATTATGCAGGAAGCCAGTCTAGATTATTTTAACAGTTCCTTCCAGCTTTGAATTCACTGAAACTAAGAACAGAGGCGTTCCTGAATTCCACTGCAACAGAAAAGGTAACTTGCACCAGACATCAATGGTAGTGCATGCAGACAGACACAAATCCTAAATGAATCCTCGTCTGCTACTGAGGGGCAGATGTTGCAACATTTTCTGGCTTTCTTAAAAATATATTTTATTGGGTAACAGGCAGAAGAAAGACTCAGAACGTTAAGAGAGTGTCAGAAATTAAAAGGAACATTCACATACATATGTTCAAATTTCATCAAATTGTATCTAGTCATTCCTAGGACATTCATAATTAGGCAAGGATAAATCATTTCATTTTCTTTTTTGCACATTGTCTAATCATCAAAAAATACTTTTAATTTCTACAGCCTTCAGCATCTTCCTAAGTTAAAAAGTTTTGAATGTTGTTTATTATAAGCCTGAAGTATTCTATGTGATGTTTCCAAATAATGTGTTTTTTTTTAATGATTCTCTGAAATAGCAAGCAATATGAAACACTAAGCAGCAGGAACATATTTGAGATTATACTGAATTCATTTTGCAAAATATGTTTTTGTTTATTGCAATAAATAATAATAATGTGAATAATAATTTGCTGGCAAGAAAAAACACAGAAAGTGATCTACAATTATGTAAATATAAATATATATTATATTTATATATGTAATTCCTTGACAGTAGGTTCCATGATAGATATCTTGTAGGAAGCAAACAGGAGATAAACAAAAGAGCAAAGAGAATATTATCAAGGTATTTAGATGTATGACATGAGCTTTTTCCTCCTAAATATGAATTACTGTAGTATTTGAAGATAAGGTTTTCATCAATATTCTTGTTCCTGAATTTATAGCCTTATGAGTTCTTCCACTTAAAAATAATCTTAGAATTACAGCACAGGTGAAAACAATTTTTCTAAATGCAATGGAGAATGCAGAAATAGTTCACCTTCAACCTATCACATTGTGGCAATTCCAACAAAAACACTACTTTATGTGATTGTAGATCCTGCAGGGCTTTTACTCTCTTTTCTCAAAGATGTCCAGAAATATAACCTGTTCTCTTATCCTCATATCTGAGCAAAAAAGTAATCCCATTTTCTTAAGACATCAATTTTTACCTCTTTTGTGACGATTTATAAGGTTGCAGTTTTCCTATTATTCTGTTAGACAGACTTCTGTATTCTCAATGCAATGCAGCTGACCTCTGAATGCACCATAGGAAGCAGAAAAGTTTGATACTGTCACTGCAGGATAATTTCTTGGTAGTGAAAGTTCTTGTTATTGAAGTCTCTTAATTCCAGACACTGAAAATACTTCTTCAAAATGACCCTGAAGTTCCCGATCTGATTATTGAAAAAGTCAATGTTGAAGTAGCTGTATTCAGTCAAGGGAGAATTTTAATATGAGAAGATGCAATAAGCAGGGCCTTATTCTTCTAGGATGCCTCTGACAAATGAATTTGCAACTCCTTACAAATTCACTGCACACAATCAAAAGTCTTTTGTACATAAAGTTACCTGCAAAATATACTCTCTGTCCACAACTGACAAGACAAGAAATAAACCACTGAATTTGCAGTAAAAGACAGGCTGATAAAGAGGAAAAATGATGTTTCAGAACACACTGGAATAGATTGTTACAGGAACCTACTGAACACCACCATTGCTGGAGGTTTGGTAAGCTTATCAAGAACAGCATAGCTACACTTGATCCTGCCTCTGGGCCCACAGTTAGAAATATGTAATTATTCAACTAATAAGTGGATGATGGATTTGGAAAAAAGCACCATCTTGTATTTGATTTGGCTGGCACATTCAGGAAAAAATGTTCAAACTATTTAGCTTTTATTTCCATTCATGACACTTATTCTTAAAATACTAATTACTGTAATATTATGATCCTTTTTCTCTTTTTTAATGAAGATACCTGAGATTGTGTTTCAGTGGTTCATACATACAAGGTTTTCAGATTTGAAAGTCATTCTCTGGATCACCTTAAGAAGCTTTATGAACTACCACAAGTCAGTTGATTGGAAGTTGAATAATACTGCTCCAAAATAAGGGTCTTCTCTTGGCTTTATTTTAAATAAATAAATAAAATAATTCCTTATTATCACTCCTTGTTAATACTGTTTTACAAACAAGGCTGAGAAGTTCAGTCCTAGGCACTAGGCACTTTTTTTTTTTTGAGTGCTCAACATACACTTTAGAGCCAGAGGAACATCTATAAAGGTCTCCGAGCTTACAAATAAGTAAACATTGGTCCAAGATCAAGCTCCATCTTTGAGGATGAGCGGTGCTAATATTTCTTTGGAAGAAAGCTGTTTGGAGTAGTACAAACCACAGACAGCAAGAATTTGGTGCTTGAGTTGGACTGTCCCTCTTAATTTGACATTGGATCAATACAGGCTCAGAGGAAACTAAAGCCAAGTGCCCAGGCATGTGGGTGTGGTATGATGGTGCTGTTTGACTTCAAGGACAAAGAACAGATCCCTGTCTTCATTTTATTGGGTGGTAGAGAAAACACAATGATTAAAAGAGAATACACCCTTACAGGACAGGTGCTCTTCTCACAGAGATAAAACACTAACTGGACAAAAACAGTTCCTACCAAGATCAGCATGATTTAGTGGTAGTAGGTGGGTTAAGTGTCTTGCAAACTGAATCTACTTCCTTTTAAAAGTTCCTTGGCTAACTGGCTGAGGTGAAGCTCATTGGCAAAGAGCCTATCCTTTGACTAATCCCCTGAAAAGAGGACCAGCGCAGAGAAAATAGAGCTCTCTATTCTTAAAGCTCAAGTGTTGAGCTTGATTTCATCATCTTAAGTGTATATGAGTGGGGATATGAACAATAGAGCTGTCACAAAGCATTCTACAGCTCTTATAACGTTAACAGTACACCTGAACTTTACTCATAGCACACCTGACTTGGGTCTGAACTATTTTTTTTTTTCAAGCTTTTCTGAATATACAAAATCAATTCACCACAGTTTATATGGAATGCTTTGCTAACCTAGTATTTAAGTGTAAATATATATATATATTTAAAATAAATATATTTCCCTTAGTTATTTTTCCAAATGATTTGTACTCATATTTGTGGGTTTTTTTTCAGGTTTTTCTTTCTTTTTTTTTTTTTTTTTTTTTCCTTCAGGGGTGCACCGGAAAGGAGAATACTCTGAGCCCATTACAAAAAAAAAAAAAAAAAAAAAAAAAAAAAAAAAAAAAAAAAAAAGCATCAATGACATCATGGCAATGCTACACTCTGCAAAGCTGCAGATCAATCCCAAAATGGTATTACTCTATCAGACTCTTGGGAAATAAAAATATCAGGTTGACTCATAACCACAAATGTTAAAGGCTAAGAAGAAAGAGAAAACCATAGGGTCAGCTCACAGTATCTGGGCTTGCTGGACAGAAAAGCAGCACAAAAATACTGCATGTTGAAAAAAAAATTGCTGGTGAACATGAAATACCCTTCAAATCAGCTGGATTAAGTGGTTCCTTTAGAAAAACAAAAATTAACGGGTAAGAAAAGTTTCTCTTTCATTGCCAAAAACCTGTCTTCATTTATGGGATATGACTAGTAACAAGCAAAGAAAAAAATTTACATTTAGAAAGAGTACTATAACTTCCAAAGGAATAACTGAAACTCCCCTGTTATGACGGTATCACTGATAACATAGAGAGTAAAACAGTTAGTTAAAGGCATATCCCATGGAACGCTATCCTTTTTCCAATAATTTATTTCTAGAGGAGCCCCAGACCTTCAGAATCCCATGTCACTTATTCCTTGTCTATATCTGAGGATTTAGGAACTTCCTTATCCCTCCTGTTATCTCTACATTGCAATGGATCTGCTTTACTTTTCTGTTTCACTTTCAAGTGCTGTGGCACAGTTATCTACAGCCATCAGTCCCCAAGTAATCTCAGAATAAATAACTGTTCAAAACAAGTACCAGGAGGTAAATCCTGTTTTGAGAGTTCGAGGGTTTTTGTCTCCATCAATAGGTACATGTATGTGTTGAAAGGAAAATAGTTAAAATGCAGTACTGCAGGAAAACATCACAACTGTGCAGGTTCCACAGCCACCATGGATACAGCCGTGATAGAAACCTGTTAGCAACAAGACACATTACCAGAAAAAGATCCGCATGGGAAGAGTACATATCAAATATAAATAGAGATATGGCTGAGCAAGGGGGAAAAAAAGGCAAAGCAAAGGTACTCTGAAGTAAAAATAAAGCTGGGAGAGATTTTAGTAGGAGCTCTGAGTTCATGCAGTTTCGCTTTTCAAAGCAGAACTTCTGAAGCCTTAAGGGTGGGTTGTGATGATGAAATTTACTATTCAAAGATGTGTAGTTTCCCTTCAACAGCACATGCAAGGTTTATATTCATACTATAAGGTTACGCAGAGTAGTTCTCTATAAAGAAGCATTATGTTCAAAACATAACATAAGGGACCTAATTTTGTGGGTTTTTTGGAAAAAACAATCATACTCAGAACCTTGCAACACTGGAATTTTCAGTACTCAGAGGTGCAAAATAATCTTCATTCCAGAACCCCAATATTTAGATACAGTATTGCTTAATTATTTTAATTACTCTGTTCACCTAAACTCTGCAGCAAATGAAACTTTCAACAAGCAAAAACTTGAGATTTACCAACCATTCCAAAAAATATTTAAATACATGCTGCTTTCACCATGGTGTGGATGATCTAGAAGTTACGATAGAAAATCTTAAGGAAGATAAATCCCCCACAGTCTCAGCTAGCTACTTTACACCTCCATGCAAGGGACCTACCAAATATTTTGTTATTGGCTGTACAAACTGTTAACTATAATTTGCTTGCTCTTCATAGCCAGGGGCACATGGATAACTTATAATCTAAATAATAGGAAACTGTGCCAATGCAACTCTTTTTGGTCAACAGAGTGCCTTCAGTAACCATTCCAACATCTACTGCAGAATCTGTCCTACTGCACAAAGTGAAACATTTAGTATCAATCCTCTAGAAACCAAGATGTCTCCATAAAATCACAATACACACCAACTCATTCTGAATCAACTTACATCACCTGCTGAATTTTTCCTCTAGCCCAACACCAGTTACATTGCTGTGATGGGTGTGCTCAAGTACAAAATTGAGTAAAGCCTATAAATTTACCTATCTGCAAGTTTAGCTCAATTCTCCACTTTTCTCCATCATTTATAGCAAAAAAAAAACAAAACAAAAAAACAACCCACCTTCTGTTTTATCAAACAGCAAATTCTATGAGATGTTTAAGAAATCAGAAAAGTTACCTTTTTTGAGTTCATTTTTGTGAAAGTGGAGCACTGAAGCAGCACAAAATCCTCTTTGTAGTTCTGGAAAGGATTCAGAAAGGATTAAAAACATTTCTTTTCTTCCTTTTTTTTTTTTTTCCCCCCCTGCAGTTCTAATCATTGCAAATTTTTCATTTAGAATTATTCCAAAACAATTTCACTTAACGTATTTTCTCTCAACCTCTCAAACCAAACAAGCTTAAAGTCTGAAAAACTAAGAACTAGTAAAAATATTTCAAAGATTTATTTCCTTTAGAGGATCTATACTACATCTGAGGGCTGAAGCCAATGGACTTTCACCACTGGAATTTTGTCCTTGATCTAAATCATCACTGAAGTACTACTTTGGCAGCAAAAACTTTAGAAAGCACAGTAGATAATGTATATTAGTCAAAATCATTGATGTTTCATAAAGCCTTATTAAACAATGACATGACCTTATACAGCAAAATGGAACTTTTTTAGCAGTGGTATTTCATATACAAAAATTTTACATCTGCAAGATAGCAGAACAGCTTTTAGCCCGAGATCTCAGTAAAATAAAAAATAACAATAGTAATAATAAAAAGATACCTCTAAATTAGTACTTCATTTTACCCATCTTTTTAAGCTTTCTCTCTACATCTCACTCACTAGGCCGCTTACCGGGTTGTAGCTCAGAGGGTATGCATAAGAAGAGAGTAAGCGCAGACTGTCAAAATTTTTCACCAAATAAAAAATGCACGAGAAAGATCAAAGTAACTACAATATCTGGCATCAATCAGTGTACAACTTCGGCCTCCTGAAGGGCTGTGTACCTCCAGAGGGGAACACAGTCAAGAGAGATGGACCTACAAAGAGGTAGAATGCAGGTCCAAGGTAGTAAGGGATTTGGGACACAGAAAGTATGAGCTTGATCTGCTTCAAATATCCTTGCATATTTTTGGCTAACATCGATAAACCAGCAGCTTCCTGTTAGTTTTTAATCCTTTTGCCACCATCATTCTGCACAACATACAGAAATATTTCATTTACTTACTGCATAAGAACTGAGTAAATGGTTATATACGTGCACTTATATATATGTGTGTGTGTGTGTGTGTGTGTGTGTGTGTATACACATATAAATAGCTAGATTTTGTGTGAGAGTCTACTAGTGAGTTTGGGTTTTTTAGTATATTAGAAGTTTAGTGAATAAATTCCTAGAAAGACTGCACTTCAGCAGATATATCAGATATATTAACTGAATCACGAGAGTGGAGATAAGAATTGTCAGATGCAACACTTGTGGACTGAGTAAGCTAACAATTGTAGCTGTAAGTTGAAGCAATCATCAGTTTCATTTAATGAGTATTTTAAATGTCCTGTATAGTATACTGTAGTATACTGCAACCTGATAGCTTACCAATACGTTTATAAAGGAAGATAAAAATCAAAACCATGGATTTGAAATCTGAAAAAATCAAGGAGAAAATTCAAATCCAAGGACATCTTCACTGTATAGATGTTGCTGTGTTATGCCAAAATCCAGACCTCCTTGTAGTGGGTGTCCCTTTTATCTTCTTGCCTGCAGCAGGAAATGTTGCAACTTTGCATGTAAAAAGGAGGAAGTGACTTAGCATCCATAAGGGTCAGCAACAGAACCTTAGCACGCAGAGCAGCCTAAGATCTGGCTTCCAAGGTAGCTTTTATGATGTCATCAGGGATTGCACTGTATCTTTGAAGTGAAAAATTAACTCTCGTATAGAAACGTATATGGAAATATACTAACACATCACACTAACCTGTTAATTCATCTTCGTACTGTGTCTTGAGCAAGGTATGGCAACAGTTGCTTATGATATCATCAAGCACATCACTGAAATCAGAACGTCCTGGAGTAGGTCCTGGAAGATTTAAGCTAGAAGAAGTCAAGAAGTAACAGCTTCTTAATCAGTGGTTTTCTTCTAACAAGATACTTAGACTAATGAAAGAACAATTACTTTCACTCTCCATTTCCTACTAGATTGTTGTAATCTTGGATAAATAGAATTTAATGAGATCACCTTATGCTAAATTGATTTTTCAATTCTACAGAGCAAAGTGCTTTTCAGTTCAGAACTCAGCAGTACATGCAGTGAAGTTATCATGGTCAAAATAATACATTCAGTACATGGAAAGAGAAGACATGCACAATATATTGATTTGCTGTGAAATTCTTATATAAATGCGGGTAATTTCTCTATTCAGGTTCCTGAAATGAATGTTTCATCCCCTGCAATAAATTATTTTTTTCCCTTTTTCAGTGGAGCATTTTTCAGCAACAGATACATTCTTTTTAGAAATCACACATATCCTTATAAGACAGATAAAGTCATCCTACGCTGAGCTGAAGTCAGGACCTACCAAATCTAATACATCCTTTGAATCAAATTTATGATCTACTAAATCATATCAGTATTATGTATATTGAAAGCTAAACTGATGAATCACCAGCTAAATCAGATTGCAAATACATGACAATACAGTATTTATTAAAATGGCTCAGTGATTTGTTTTAGTTGTCAGAACTTAATACGTCAACTTCTGAAAAACTCTTGAAAAAAAAAAACAAAAAACTGCAGGGATTTTTCAGACGAAAAAGACACCAGGTAAAAATGAGCTAGGAAAAGTCAATCTCTGTATGCATTTGCATAACAAGGTGCCACGTGCTGTTGTTTTGCAGAAGTGCTCAAGCAGGGCTTTCAAAGAACTGCAAGCACTCTGCTGACAGTCACCTCCAGGCAGTTGTTCCGGATTTTACATTTAAAGGCGGTGTGGTTTGACCCAGCAGCAGCTCAGCACCACGCAGCCGTTCGCTCACTCCCCCCTATATATCTACATACGCATACATATCTCCTCAATGCAGTTACTCACCACTCACCGACACCCTGCTACCAACAGCCCCAACACCTGCCACCTGAGGCCCAGCCAATCCCAGCACAGCGGCCAGCCCATGGCTTTATGGCCTTCCTCATTGTGCCACATGGATGGATGCAGCCCTGCACCATCATGGCTGACAGTTAACCCTCCTGTGTCGCACAGGTGATCTGCACTTGCATCTGCTCATCTCACTTCTCAGAGTAAACTGACTGCAAGTAGCTGGGCCTGTTTCATTTCAGCCCTGCTTGCAGGAGGGACTGCAGCACATCAAGTTTGGCTCTCTCGACCCTCAGAGTCTTTATAGCATTGTCCCACAACACTTTCCATGCCTGCATGGAGTGCTACAACTCACTGAGGAAAGCAGAGTGCCTGAAGAGCACAAGCATAACTAGGGGCAGCCAGGCCTGCCCCATGGCCAAGCCCAGCCCACTTGCAGCCACAGTTAAGGTGACTCCTCCCCCAGGACAGCTGCCTGTGTTAGTAGGAAAGAACAGTTACGCTACCAGTCATGCCACCACGGTCTCAAATAGGCCACCAGAGCTAACACCAGGGCCCTGTCCATGCCTCAGCTGAGAACTTGAGTGTTCATTCTGGTGCTGCTTACAAAGATAATAATTTTTAAAAAAAAAAGTCATTTCTGTATGATCAGACATCAGTGAAATGAGGAAACAGGTCAGATGTAATAAAGAGTGTTTGTAGACATATGAAGGGGGTGCAAGGGATGGAACACTTTCCATGTAAGAACAGGCTGAGAGAAGGGGCTGTTCAGCCTGGAAAAAAGACTCCAGGGAGACCTGACGGCAGCCTTTCAGTACCTTAAGGGGATGTATAAGGAGGAAGGGGACAGACACTCTAGCAGGGTCTGCTATAATAGGACAAGGGGAAATTATTTCAAACTAAAAGAGGGGAGATTTAAACTGGATATAAGGAAGGGTTGTTTGTTGTTGGTGGTGGTTTTTCGTGATAAGGGTAGTGAGGCAATGCAACACATTACCCTGAGAGGTAGCGGAAGCCCTTGAAGACATTCAAGGTCAAGCTGAGAGAGGCTCTGAGCAACTGGGTTGAGCTGTGGGTGTCCCTGTTCACTGCAGGGGAGTTGGACTAGATCACCTTTAAGGGTCCCTTCCAACTCCAATGATTCTATGATTTTACATTCAGAAAATCACAGCAGATGGCTTCTTCTGTCAGGAAATGCCAGAGCTCATATTTGGGCATGTTTTCTAAAGAAATGGCTAGTATATTTATTCTAATTGACTTAGCTTATTGTCCACATTGAAAGCCAAGGAAAACGTTCATATCCTTACCTATAAGGATGCGTTTGAGAGCCTTCCTACGCCAAATGTTTTATATTTTTTCTGTTCTTTTATGTCTGTGCAAAGATTTCTACTATTAAAATTTGTAAGCAGAATCTACTGCGGATTATAGCATTATAAATAGGTGATTGAGTAGAACAAAGACTAAATCAATGCTTTCAACATCTCCAAAATCTGGTGCAAAATTTATTTCAAGCTAAAGCACCAATACTGTGAAAGAACATTGAAAGATAGGAGATAGTACTCCAGTACTCCATGTAGCTGCCAATGTGTTATATGAATTTGTGGCTCCCATTCGTTTTTGAATTTGTCTCCCTAATTTTTCACAACTTCTGCATTCCCTCTTTGAATGAAGCCATTTCTACTATAAGATGCTCATTCCCAAGCTGTTAGACTCTCATTAGTTTTCCTTGTGTACAAGAATTTTTGGCATTTGAGATGCCCTAAGAAATTTTTGCTTTGTTCTGCAGCTATTGAAGTCCAGTACAGGATTTAAGAATCTAATATGTATCATAAAAGGTAGTTATTATTTTGAAATGACTCTCACTGTATTTTGTGCCTTTTTCCACAGGTTTATTGGTCATACTATCTCAGAAAATAATAGCAAGATGATTATTTCTGATTGGGTGGGTGCCACAATAGCAAAATGAGAAAATGGGAACACGGGCCAACATAATTCTAGGTAGCCATCAATATCTGTCTTTAAAAAATTACTGTTTGAATAATCATTCATATAGGGTCAGTATTGCTGGCATCTTAATTGTGATACATTCCACAGTTTTCTTAATGGCTCTTGCCTACTTGCCAGGTTTTGTCACTTTTCAGAAGTAAAGTAGCACTGTTGGCATGGGACAGTCAGCAATCAGAGTTTGCCACCTTGTTTGAAAAGAAGGTTGACAAAGCGAACACAACAGACTGCAGTGGCAGTGTGCATGATGCAGTACAAAAAGTCAGTGCAGGCCTTAAGAGCAGCATTTTTAAAACTTCTGAAAATTAGAGAATAGAAAAGCAGCTTATCACAAGAGAATATCCAAACCTGAAGATGTTTCAATTTATTTACCTATAAAATTAAAAAAAAAAAAAAAAAAATTGGAAAGGCCTGCAGCAATGGATGATACAAGAATTTTTTTTATCCTCTTTTTTTCTGTGGTTACACTTGCATACATACTTAGGCATTACATATATTTTTGTAAATATACTTACGTATTACAATGTCTGCAAATCCTTCCTTCCCTCTCAATAGTAATTTACTTAGAATCATAGAATCATTAAGGTTGGAAAAGACCACTAGTCCACTCATGTTCTGCAACAATGTGCTTACACATTTGCCTAACGTAATGCTCTACTAAACAGTTGTGTGTCTTTTAAAAATTCCATTTTATGCCTTTTAGCTCCTTTTTTCTTTTATAATTTGCTGATATCCACCATTTTGAATCTTTTATTGATTTTGTTTGGAGGGTTTGTTTTGCTTTTCAGTTTTTGTTTTGTTAATCTGAGATGCAGTTTGCTTTCTGATAGCTGAAGGAAAATTCACATTTACATTTTAAAGAAACTGAATCCCTCTGTCAAAAATGTAGCATGGAACATATTTCATCAAACTACTCAGTCATGGAGTGTATCAATCTATTATTCTGAAGACCTTGTATTTTTCAGTTTTGCCTGTGTTCTAAAATTTTTAACACACCATAGGAGCCTGTGTCACATTTTCAGAAGTCAGTTAGGTGTTCCGTCAGCTGTCAGTATCAATTGGTCTTATTCATCACATTTAAAATTAGGGCATACCTCACATATGGGGTAAAATTTTCTTAATTATCCGTTCTTATTACATTTACTGCCTAATACTTCACAAGTGAATTGGAATACCTTCCACAATAGCACTATTCATTTGATATACTTAACTATTTTTGAATGTTAGACTATTATATATTTCTGAATTAACATTCACATCCTCAAAAGTAGCATATCCTTGATAAAAACAAACAGGATGCTTTGAGAGACAGCAAAATGATAATACAGTTGCTGTTATAGCATGGTAATAATATACAGTATTCAGTTAACAATGTAGTGATGAATTCATAAGAGTGACAAATAGACAGTAGTTAGCATATTTTTCATTGTTCATTTTTTTGTTTGCTTGTTTTGTTTTTCTGTTACTTTTTTTTTTTTCCACGCCAGATTAGAGCTTTTTTGTAAGGTGAAACTGTAAAAAAAAAAATTGCAAAGGAAATAGCAACTCTAGCTCAAAAGAAATCTAATGTAAATCATAATTTGTTATTAGATTACCTTCAGCATAACTCAAAGCACCTTTATATGGTGCTGTTTAAGAATTCTATAACATAGCTAAATTAAAACACATTTAGCTGAGATGCAAGCCTGTGTTTGCAAAGGAGTCCTTCTGCGACCTTGCCAAGTTTACAGAGTGTGCCAATAACAGCTCGGATTAGAAAACTGACTGATTAAAATTTTGCTCACTAGGATAAAACACTTGAAATGAATCATCTCATTTTCCAGCATGTCCTCGGGTTGCTGCAGGCACAATAAATTACAGTCATATAATAGCAAACAACCATAAAAAATTAGTTAATACATTTCACATATACTATAACACCTGTTTTTGAAACTCTGAATTGTCTTAAATTTTTATGTTCATAGATAATGAAATATGATCAGTACTTTTCAGAGTAGAATTGCAGAACCATCAGTTTGTTTGTTGTCCAAAATACACAGAATGTCATTTTTGTTGTCCAAAATACATAGAACTAAACTGAAACCTTTCTACTGACTTAGTCAGCTCCAGAACTAATGCTATCTGCACATTTCTAATTAACATCAAATGCTATCCCTAATATCTCCGCAAATAATGCTCTTGTATAGATGCAGAACGTGCTGGGTATAACCTTGTGCTCCAGTGAAATGAGCAGAATATAAATAGAAAACAGCAACACGCCATTGCAGTGGAAAATAATCAGCAAAAGTAGTAATGGAACTAATGGCTGCCAAAGCCTTGCACATCGTGGCAAGAATGCAATCCATCATGCAGCTGTTTGTCATTTTTGCAAGGGGTTCCAAACAGCAAAGGTTCACCTGAGGCAAATCTCCTAGGTGACCCCTCTTATAAATGCAGAGATGTAGCCTCCTCCACAGGGAGACTGGGCTTGCTGATCCATTTGCCTTCAGAAGAAGCCCATTTGCTCCACCTACTGTAAAGACAGCCCGAGGAGACTCACCCTGGGGTAAAAGCCTGTTATTTGCACAGGTGTCACACAGAACTCCGCTTTTCTATCTGAGCAAATAGTTAACATCTATGTTTATGAAACAGCCTTAAACTTTTACCAAGATACTGAAGGAGATAATCCAGCAAGTTTGGTGCTTCACCAAACAAAGTGACCAGCAGAGTGCTCTATTTTAATGTCCTTTAAAATAAAAGGAAATCCTTTCACCTTGGCAGAAATACCAAAAATACCGTGTTTCATTGCATCCGTTTTCACTACATGCTGAAGCACTTCCAAAAAGTTTCAAGGAGGATCATTACAGATGCTCTTATAAAGATATCTAAAACCCCATGGTATCTCCTTAAATAAGTTGTCTTTTTTGTCTTTTTCTATTCATCTCATGCCAGAAGCGTCCTGCAATTGCTGAAAGGTACAGGAGCTACATTTTGCACTCTGTGCATTAAACTGATTTGAAAACACTTGAGCACGCATACATGTCAAAATGCCAGATATCAGGCAAATTGGGTAAATGCCAAACTTAAAGAGAAAACATAAAAATGAAAGCACTGCTGTGGCTCTAATTGCTCTCAAAGTTTATGTCAGGCTTTTGAACTGGATTTCAAAGGAAATGGGCACTCTTAAAAGGAGTATCATCATTCATCATTGTTTTAACTCCTAAAAGGCAGCTTGCATTCTTCAGGATATCCCACCTTTCCCCTACTCTGAGATCCGGGTACTGTTAAGGTGACTGAGGCAGCAGCATATCATGAAGTACTCCATCACCATTCCCAGAAATGACTGTGAAGGAGAGAATTAGATGACACAAGTGATCATGCCGAAAACTAACAAGATACATTCTGAAATAAAAATAGGACAAATTCAAGACAACTTGAAATTCCAAACCTCCATTTAATGTGTGGATGTAAATTGCAGTCACTTCTCAATTGTTTTGTTTGTTTTCTACGTGTGGTGCCAACTAGAATTCTTTACTTACACACAGACTGAGATTCACTGGACTGCTATTTCTGCAGTCCAATTCCAATCATTATGTTTGATTTCAAGACCACAATATTGTCGTTTCATGGTATGTCTTAATATATCTGAATTTCTTAAAAGGTACACTAGGATTTTTTAGGAGAAAGCAAAGACTAAAGGACTTTTTTTTTCCTTTTTCTCCTTTTTTTTTTTTTTTTGTTGTTGTTTGTTCTTAATGAGGGAAACTATTTTACTGATCCAAGCAATTTACAATCTCAAGAGCACTTTCTGTAAAATAAACGTTCAAAAATATAGATATATAAAACATTTTAAGAATGATTACAGAGAGACTCCTAGAATGCAACTATGTTTTCTTAAATATCTTCTGAATCTCAGTTTCAGTTATCAGATTATACCTATATTAACACTACAACGTTAATAAAACATCAATGCATGGCCAATTGTTTTAGGATCACAACCACAAAAATATTAGGAGGTTCAAACTGGCTACTGAAAACATCTCATTTTTCACCCTACAAACATTGTCCTTCATTTTAAAACTGTCCGCCACCGCTAACTGCAGACAAATGTGAAATTAATCTTTAACAACTATTTATGCAACTACTAACAGGGTAAAAACTTACTACCTTTAAAATGATACATAAAAAAAAAAACCAAAACACTTTTTCTGAGTTTGCTCTACATTCGCTTTAACATTTTGTGTATGACTGTACAGGTGACAAACAAGATTTCCTCAGGAAACAACAAAAGACAGACAATAACGCTTCTGAAACAGATCTCATACATTCATAGAAATTAATAAATTTATAGATCAGTGATGAGATGACAGCTCATTTTAAAGAATATTTCTCAACTCCTTCAATATTACTGCAGTCCTCAAGTAGAGGTTTACTCTTACGAAGTTCAGTCCTTGTGAACCAGTACTGCTTTCTACAACCACTAGAAAGATAAATATATTATCAAAAGCTCAGACATCAGAAAGGATCTGAAGAATTATATGGAAAAAGATGTTTGCTGTGCCATGGAATGCATTCACTTGAACTTCTCATTCAGGAAAGCATCCTAATTCAGGAAAATATTTAAGCACTTGCTTGACTTTAAACACATGCTTTGGGCCCAGTGAAGCAAATGAGATTTAATCACATTCCAAATAATGATGGATATAAAGCCAAAAGATATTAACATGAATGGTTTTTGGATCCAGGCTTTACATTTTTCAAGTCTTAAATATACACATACAGACATGTACATACACATATACATACACCCCCGCACAGACACATGCACAGAAAGATCTGTCTCTAAACTAAGCCAAAACATGAGAAACTAGAATTGAAAAGACTATGTGTTAGGAAACCAAAATTAAATTGAAAATGCAGATCTGAAATACAGTGACCGCTTCATCTTGCTGGATCCTTAAAACTCAAGTTTATTTCCTCTAAGGTAAACAATTACAGAAGCCTGAGCATTTCCTGTCTAGAATCGTCCCTTCTACACTCCTACCTTGAGTTTTGATCTCACAGAAAAGAAATGGTTTGGTTCTAAAAAAAATCCAGTTTACAGAGATTTTTGTCATGTTCTGATGCCTACCCTTCTTCTGAAGAGATTAGTCTCCTGATAAGAAGCTGATGTTGGCACAAGTATGGACTTTGCATCACAGCTCACTTTACAGGTGTTTTTTACATGCGATACAGAAATACATATTTATGGTTTAAAACAGTATGATAAAGCTTTACAGCTAGTTTAATCATAAGTTACAAAATCGTTTATTAGGGTAATCATTAATGATTGTTTTCTGATATGGAAATAAAGATGATTTTGAGAATCCGTTGCTCAAAAGGATGAAGCTGTGTAACACAATAACATCCTTCTTTAGGAGTTCACTTAAATTGCATTTAATTTCTTTGTAAGGCTCAATAATAACTGAAGCTGCAAGACTTTCCTCCTAAAACACAGTACTCTGGGATGCCAGGCTAGGCCTGACTAAGCATTTATAGATGGACTGCAACTATGCCAGAAGTACAAGCATGAGATTTTTATTCTTACTTGTGGCAGAAGATCCCATCTCCAATAAGTAGGATGTTCAGGATTCTTCTTTAAAAGTCTTTTTGTATTTTGTTTATGGTTGGTTTTGAGCTGGAAGTACCGTATCAGTCGTGTTGTAAGAACAGCACAAGGACAAAATGCATTGAAAGTCATGAGGTCAAGTCTGATATCCTTTCTGTGCTTCTATCAAACAAAAGATGATCTTGTCTCACTGATTAGCCTCTAATTGGAGCACAGATGAAAAGCTGATCCTGCAATCTATTCTAATTTCAGTAAGCTCTGCAACCCACGAGATCTACTTTGTTTTTTTTTTTTCAGTTCTCTCCCCCGTCCCACTGGGAAGGCAGGGAGCGAGCAAAGAAATGTGTTGTACTTAGCCACCTACTGGGTTAAACCACAACATTTACATTTTCATCATCATACAAACCCAAGTAAATCATTACTGTCTTATTTGCAAAGCTTCTAAGTTTTGAGAACAGTACAGCCTTTCAAGTCAGGCACTGAGTATGCAGCAAAAAAACATAGCTGAAAGCTGTCTAAAGGGCATCCTGTACAAAACACGGAGAAGATGCAAAGATGTCTGTGCTGCTAAATTCATATATTACATGCAACAATATTTTTTTTTTATCTTGGATTCAGAAGCTGTGCAATTCTCAGTGCTTGAAAATAGCAATGCTACTCTATGGACTGAGATGGCTTTTAAGGATATGAAAGACTTTCTTGTTTTTACTAGCTATGATAACTCCTAATAGGTGAGATGTATCAAACTTTCACTTGTCAAGGATATTCTGTTAAGATCAATGCTACAAAAATCTTTTGGAAAGAAAAAAGGATTGTACTTGAGTCGAGAGCAAAAAATAAGAGGAAAGTCAGCACTTCAGATAGAAATTAAAAATGTGGTTTCTGACTGCACAGTTATTTGAACATTCATATCAATGACTGATATACTCTGCAATCTAAAACCAAATACTGTTGAAATTTTAGGAATTATTTTTATGACTGATGACTCCATTTCTATTCAAAATTGAATTAGATTTGTTTTATTTGATAGTAGCTTTTCCGCATTCGTTATGGAAGCATGACCACAGTAGTGCTTGAAATACATTTTCTTATTATTGAATAACACTAGTCACTACTCCAACATTTAGCTATATTGATATGACTTCAATGAACTTAAGTACAAGGAGTCCAAGTCTCTGTCTTTTTATTTTTTCCCTCCATAAAAATATGTGTTTTTCTATTAGGGAACATTGAATTTTTACCTAGATCTTTCATTTCTAACTCCTACCCCATGTATTACTCAAATGGGGCAGCAGAGAAACAGTAGGACATGCAGCCCATAGCCAGCTGAGATACTTAAACTGACAAGCACAAGCACTCCAAGAGCACAGAGGAAGATTTCCACTTGGAGGATCAGTTATCATTAATTTCTCCCAGAAATATAACTTCATACTCTGTATAAGCACAGGATTTTACAGCCTACCCAATTTAAACAAACAAACAAAAAAAACAACCAATCTACTCTACTTTTCCCCAATTCTACTATTCCAGATTGCTTTTATTTGTATATATATAGAGGTGGGTTTTTTTTTGGGGGGGAGTGGGGGGTGGGGGGAGGGGAGGTGGGGGAAGGGCAGTGATTAGGAATGTTCAGATTACTCTACAGAACATGATTACTAAGTGAATTCAAAATATTTTAAGGAAACGTATCTGTATTGTAAATATGCCTCAAAGAGTTTCAGTCCTACTGAAAGGTTTCCAGAAAATATTTTCAGTATTCCCTAAATGAAAGTTTCAGGAATCTATTATAGCCTTCATTTTTTTATGCTGATACAGGGTGAAAAGACAGGCCGGAAATTGAGTATTGATCAGCTTAAAGATAGCTAAATATTGTTTCCTATAACTAAATCTTGCCATCACAACCACATATGTTTAAATGCTCCAAAATAAATAAATAAATAAATAAAAGTGCTAGAAAATGAATAAATACCATTCTGGCTCTCATCATCTCAGCTTACACACCTCCTCACAAAAATCGCAGTTTATCAAGATGAGATTTTTTCTACCTGTTTTGCATTTTAAGTTGGAATTTAACCTCAAAACAGTAAAGTCCAAACAAAATATCTGTAATGGTGTATAAGCTATCCCTCACCCCCACAAATCATGTTCTGCAGTGGTTTATGACATTTCGTTTTCATTGTTTTAATTTCAGCTCCAGTACTCTCAGTGCACACTTCAGATTTGAAGAGCCAATAATTGTCCAAGTACAGAACATATTTAAAAAAAAAATAAAAATAAAAAAATAAAGAAAGGTGCAAGATCAATATCTTTTATACTTGATGACACCTGGATAAAAGAGGATTCTGTGCTTTACATGCAGATCTATTGAGATCTGATGCTAATTATCCATGACTGGTGACCTTGACCAAAATATTATTAGTATTTCCTGCCCGCTCTCTCTCTCCAGTTTTGAAGCAGCTGATGGTAAAATACATTTCAACTCTTTCTGCTGTATTTATGCACAGCATACATCCATGGAATATTTGAGCACAGTGAGGGCAAGAACTTGAACATATTGTGTATGCCTTGAAAACTGGGTGCCCTGTGACTACCAGTTGAACAGTTGTAAAGATAATCAGAAAACCTGAACTCACAATCTCTTAATTACTTGGCTCATTCCACTGTTTGCTAGGAGCCACAGATTCCTGAGAGAGAAAGAAGGAGAAAGTGCTCAGACTTATAGGAAAGAAAATAATTCAGCAACAGCATTTTACTTAAGTCAACGTCCCCAAGGTGTTTTAAATGAGGATAGTCATTAAGGTCTTATAATTAAAGCCATGCACAATTATAAAATAATTAGGGCCTGATCTTGTAATGTCTTTTCTCTGGAGAACACACACATCAGATTCCCTTGGAATACACATACACTAGGCATGACCACAGGTAGCACTGATGTATCTGAGCCAGTGTTACACGATTTGGCTTCAGTACTGAGTAGCAGTAACAGAGCAAAGCTCAGAGAAAACTGCTATATTTACCAGTCTCCCTGAGCACATTTTTGTAGTCTGCACTGCATGCTGCTGCTACCCAGCTAGCAGAAGCTAGCCTAGGTTATTTAAAACTGCAGTGTAGTTCTATATCACATTGAAGAGTACAGACTGTGGTAATAAATCAAAGTCCCTAATTTTCCAGGTTGTCTAAGGATGCCAGATATAAATTCCCATAGTATTAACAAACACAAATATTTTAATAAAAAGAACTATGTCCAACTAATCCCTAGGGCTTTACTTACAAAAGCCAAATCAGACTTAGGGAAGTCTAACTCTATTATCTTTGGTAACCGTTTTTCTTAGCTACAGCAAATGTTAAGACAGGGAAGAAATGTTTATTTTCTTCCATGTCTCTTCTAACAGAATTTCTTTGTAAATAAAAGAATAAAAATCAATGTCTATCTACAGCTATGCAGGTTGATGTCAGGTATTGTTTGAAAAGCTTCACTGGGCATCCAGTGCGTAATCCTTATTCTATACCACAGAAACATCTGCATGAAAACATGGTAGCTACCTGTGAAATAAAATGCATGGTCCCCTGAAATTGAGGAAATTGACAGTCTTGCTTATGGATTCCATACAATGATATTAGACTGCAGGTTTTATCACCAAGTAAAAACTAAAATATTAGAAAGTACAAGTTAACATCTCAATCACAATTTCTGAAAGAATATTAAGGATGGCTTATTTAATGTTGTTAATAACATGGCTTTGAAGATACAAAATACTGTTCCTAACTAACTATTGTTTTGAACCAACCTTTCTGTGATGCTCTCCCCTGTCAAAAGGGAATAACTACCAGAGAATCAAGCAATTCAAAATATATGCCAAGCAAAACTACATTTCACTGCCAAAAGTTTTCCCCAAGAGGTGAATAACATTTTCCATAAGTCTGTGGAAATGATTGAATTAAGTTTGGTAATGGAATACTCATAGCTACTTTCTATGTATGATTCAACATTTCATTTCTCTACTGAATTATATGGATTGCATTAATTACATAAAAGGGAAGTTCGTATTTATTATTCAATGAAAAGATTAACAACCCAAAATACAGTATTTTAATACCCTGAGGAATATTTATCTCTATGTTTAAAGCATGAAATTTGGTTATCTTAACCTACTTTTCATCCTGGAAGATTATTTATATTGTTACAGTTTAATTTCACAGAATTTCAATTACATATAAAATATATCGAACACATTATGTATTAAATAGTGTTAAGTACACACTGGATACACTGTAATTAAAATAACTTCATGAAAATTAGAGCTAAGCTCTGTATATAGACCAATTCAACAATCACCAGTTGAAGCACTACTAATGGGTTCAGGGGCAGAATATTTTTTCAAGTTGTTCTTTTCCCAGCAAGAAATACTTCAGCAAACCCAGTTTTCTTGGTGCCTAGCATTTCACAAGTGAATCTCTCTTTTTCTTTGACTTTTTGGGTGTTACTTCCTACAAACAGAAGCTTCTCTACTGATACTGGCTATTCTATTGTTCCACTGGAATACAGCTCTTATATGAGAGTCATGCAGAAGGGAGCTTTTCAGTTACTGTACATTTATCTAACAGAAGCCTGTAAGCATGAAAGCTTAACTCCTGAATTTGGCCCAGTGTATTTAGAGAAAAGAGCTATGAGATCAAATGCTCTTGGTGTGTGTTGTTGCTGAGGAAAAAAAAGCACTGAGCTTTCACATTCAACTCAGTTTAGCACTGTATACACACATCATGTGATTTCTGCAGTAGATACATGGATGTTCACAATGAAGCCTGCAGCTAGCAACTGCCTGATTTATACTAGTAAAAAACTGAAGCCGCCTGATTTCTTCTCCCCAGAAAAGGCATTATAAAAATTATTAGTTCTGACTGGCTGGAAGGAATGAGCAGTCCAGATAATATCAATGCTGGTGTTAATAATCTGAGGAAAAATGACTTCAGCAGTAAGTGATGTTATAAACTGGCAAATTCTTGAACTAGCTGAACAACATCAACTCAGATTTTCCATGATTCGCTTCAACCAGATGCTCCCACCCTGACTGCAGCCAAGTCACTGCATGGCTGGACAATGATGCTTAGCATTATGATTGTCAGTGTCACTCCCATTGTTGACATTAAAATGCAACCTTCACTTTCTATTAGGAAATATATATTCATTAAAGCGGAGAGCAGTAGAGGACTCTTTCTGTCTGCCTTCTCCAGTATTCTTAGAAATGCAGTCACTGGGGGGGAACAGATTGAGAAGACAGTCTGGAGGTTGGGAAGTCCTGAGCATCAACATGATGACATTGTATCCTAAAGAAATCTGCCCTTTCTTCCCATCACACAATCCACGTGGATTTTACTTCTGAGCAGCCTCCTTCAGAATCCCTAGCAAATCAGAATAAATTGATATCTGTAGAATTGGAGGTATGTGCGTGATGGCCTACCTCAGTACAGATGCGTAAAGTCCTCACAGGGAAAAAGGAAAGCTGAGAGATTAGAGACGTGTTAAAGGAACACTACAAGATGTTACAAGATGTTAGGGGCAAGTAATTAGTTCTGCTTTTTCTTTCTTTGGCTCCTAATACAATTGTGTTTACTTAAAAGTACATCCTTCTGGGAAGAAGAGCTAATATTGGCTGTAATTAAGCTGTGCTCCTCTGCCTGACGTAACATCATTTAAGTCAATAAGAAACTTGAAGGCTTCATTCCTGGCCCCATTTGAGAGCTCCATTCTACACTGTATACTCACTCAAGTATTCCTTCTCCACTCATTCTTTTACTTAAGATTAATCTGAAAAACTCATCTAACTAGTTAATCTCTTTTGAAATTAATGTATTATTTATTTCTTAAAAAGAATAAATTTATGATATACTCTGAAGGTTAAAAAAAAACTGTATGGCAAGATTATGTCACTTAGACTTCATTGAGGATAAAGCTAATCAGCTTTAACATTTAAGTTTTACTATTTGTAATAAATTCTACTCACTGGGCATACCTGTATTGTATACAGGCATCATATTAATTTATAAAAAGTGAACAGCATCGAAATAGAAATATCAAGAGCAGCACTCTTGTGGTCCAGTTTTCTCCATGAAATATGGAACAGCTAAAGTCTTCAGGCAATTCCTCAAATTTATGTGCTGAAAGCTATTCAAATATAAAATAAGCACTAACAAACAGGCAACCTTGTCAGTTGCAATGTTAATAAATCAAATTCACCGAGGTAAGTTAGCTATATTTTCAGTACAAGTGGATATATCATAAAAGCCTGATAATGATACAACTACCAGAAAAAACAAATGTGCATTCCCTGACCTTGACAATAATTCACTAACAGCTTGCCTCACAATTTTCCTCATGTTGAGCCACTCTTCGGAGGCTATCTAAAAAGCATTTGTATTTCTGTGGATGGAATTTCATCTGTCTCATCAGCACTCTATTAGGAATCTTAGCGCAGTACCAGAACAAATTATAAAAAAAAAAAAAAACCAATAAATTTCAGGATAATGTTCTATGAAACTAATCAGGGGAAAATTGTGGGATGGGGGCAGGGGACATTATCTCTTTTTGTTCTGTTTTGCTTTTCCCTTGGGTAAAGAGTGGCCAGAAGACTGACCTGATGGCCTTCACAGTACTTCTCGTTGCTCTAAAACATCCAAACCTGAGTTTCCTTTACTGATTTGTTATTCCTTAAAATTGATAACATGTAAGATTGCAGCCTAGTTTGCAAAGAAGAGACACCACCCCAGTAGTGACTTCAATGACAAGAAAGCAAGGGAACATGTTTTATTTTAGACCTGTGAAACAATGGTGTGTGATCTCTGTTACTGCATGGTGGGGCAAGTTACAGATGGTAAAGAGAACTATCTAAGTTAGAGGAGAGTGTTTAGCTGGCTCAAGAACAAACGGTTACAAGTTGGCCAAGAAAAGACAGGCTCAAAACTAGAAACAACATTCTTGTCATTGGAAAAGTACTACACTTGAACCTAAGAAATAATAAGATGGAATCTGATGACTTCATGGAAAAAATTATTTGTCACAGGCAAGAAATTGCATCTGATATTTCTGGAGGTCCTTACTTAGTTTTCAAAGTTAGCGAGGTTCAAAGATGGGTTGAAAGAATAAAGCAGCATCTTTGCATGCTCTTTACAGCCCATTAGATATAAATACATACTCCTTAGTTTTCACAAATATTTTATCCCCTGGTGATTTCTCTCTTTTCTTGCTAAGTCAGTTTAAAAGGTCCAGAAGCTAGCAGTCAAGACTTCCGCACCACAAAGCAGTAACTACCACTTCCACCACCATTTCTTGTGGTTGCTCAGTGCTTATTTGCTTGCCCACAATTCTCTATTGCCAAGAGATATTTATAGCAAGGAACTTTGAAACTGAACTGTTCCCAAAATCTGTGTTCAGTACCACATAATGAACCAGAAGAAAAACAAGCAAGTAATCAATATGACTTACCACACCACGTTAGGAGCACAAGCCACACGTTAGGAAACAGTGGGTACAAGGCAAGATGTTGAAAGTCTGCTATGGGATGGTTCAACATAGAGTACAGATCTGTATCTCAACTCCTTTCGTCTCCCTCCACCCACAAAGCAGAGCTCTCTTGAGACTGTGAAAGCCAGTAAAATGTGATATACTGTTACCAGACAAGCCTATCAAGGGAGGATGCGGTTAGATTATCAGCATCAGTATCTCATCCAGATCACCTACGGTAATGGTACCTGATGTTAAAAAATAACGTAACTATTAGTAAGTAATATTCATTACAATTGGTTTCACAAAGCTAGAAAAGTGAGAAATGAATTTCTCTTGCACTTAGAAGAAGCCATGCACAGTATATAAGAAAGAGGTTTTTTAAAATGTAAAGTTAACTTTCTATAGAAACATTTTGTCTTCCTATAGAAACTTAACTTTGCAAAGGCCGGTATCTCTGCCCTGTCTGGAAGTATATCAACACACGCAACCAGCTTCAGGGGTAAAAAATGCAATTACAAGGAGGGCTTGACTCACTTTACTATGATTTTTCCTCTGTCTAGAAATCGAAAAACAATGGGAGACAGGGAAGAAAATATACTTATCTAATTTTAAGATTAATAAAATAAAAGAGTTAAGGAGTATTGCTTTTCAAGGGATGGCTAGATTTTCTATATTTTTTATATACTTTTCAGCAAATGCATTTTTCTCTTGCAAAGTGCAATGTGTGTAGGAGTCAGCTCACGTAGAAAGTGGTTCCCTGATCAAAACAGATGGCATGCTGGCAGGGTAAGTTTTAAATGGCAGAGTGTTGATGTTGAAAGATTTCAACAGCAGCTTCCATGACAGGGACAGAGACATAAATGACAAATAGAGAATACAAAGACATTTCAATAACTTAGCAGCATATCACTTTTTAAGTTAATATTTCTGTCTTAGTTCTGAAGATGTTAGAGGGAGTCTTCCTAGGTGTGGGAACAAAATCACATTATAGCTCAGTAAATCTCAAAAAACTAATGAGGGTAATATTTTTAGGACAAGGAAGTATGAAAACAGGTTTTATTGGCATGGAAAGGAGCAACCTGGCTATTGGAAAGGTTTTAGCAAAGCTCTTAGTGAAACAGTGTTTCACTTCTTACTACCCTCATCAAGTACTCCTGGAAAAAGATTTGTATTAGACCCCTTGACCTTTTGTCAAAATGCTTTTTATTCAGCCTTTGCTAATCTGAGAGGCACAGTAAGGCAAATTACTCAAACTGGGGAATACAGCTTTTCCCCCCCAGGAGTATAAATAACATTTTTCATGTTTTCCAAATTTAGAAAAACATGTCAACAATTAAAATATTTTAAATACTCAGATTTGATTATCTCATCTTTGCTCATCTTCCATATTTTTGTATGTCAATATTGCTTGTAAGATATTTAGCTTTTTGTTGTTGTTGTTCATTTTTTACAAATTTCTTAGCAGTATACTGATGTTTTTGCCCTCCTTCCAAATTCAATTCTGCATCCAGATGGCTGTGAAACATTAAATGTTTGGTGCTTTTTTTAAGACAAAAACAGAGCAATTGAGCTTTGATTCACCTCCTTGCTGCAGAGAAGGATGCACAAGGCAGAATAATGAGGATACTTGGTGGAAACTCTGGAAAGCAACAGATTATCAAAAGGACATCAAGAATTTATTTTTCCTCTGCAGTGGGAAAGTTGTGCATATATTAGCTCCCTGATGGAAAAGAATTAAAATTTGCCTTGGCTATACATCAAGTATTTTATAAAAATATTTATCTTAAAATAATCGTGGTGAGAACCTATGAAGAGTTCTGACATAAACAGAAGTACGAAGTAACTCCTTTAACTTACTTAGAGAGGTATTTTGGCGGGAAGGAGAAAGACATGGTAGTTGTTTAATTTGTCATCTTTGCCATAATTGTTATATCTGGCAGTGCTTATGGCCAAAAATGAATAGTGAGCAGATTCTGTGCAGTCTCTGAGGAACTATTTTTGTGCCTCTGATAGATTATAAATGGCGTTTTTTACTGTCTGTGCTTCATTGTGAATTACACCAAAGTAAAAAAAAAAAAAAAAAAAAAAAGTTATACTAACTTTTATTTTCTTTATGCCCTTACAAGTTCTATGGAAATAATATCATGTCTGTGTATGAACCAGTACGTTAGATTAAAGCAGACAATCTGGGCAAAAGTAGATTAATAAATAAAGAGAGGCTGCATCCCCCTCTGTAAGACAAAATCTATTGCAGTTTTACAAAACTAGACTCCAGAAATTCAGTCACACCCACGCATCAATACAGGTTTGCCACCTACCATTATGTGGGAAAATATAGAGGGGTGGATGGGTCTCACCGAACCAACTAGAATGATAGAAACCAAAGTGTGACAAATCAAAAGCTTTTTATTAGTATTATTTGACATGAAGAAACTTGAACTGCTTTATTAATTAGATGCTAATTAAATTACATGACTAAAGCAAGGTTAAGGAAGAGCAGAATGACAGTTTTTAGTAAAATTCTTTTTCACTTCCCATTCCAAAACTATTTACCTAGTTTACATAAAAGTATATGGCTACAAGTAACCTCAATTATTGCTGCCTTGAGCAATCGTTAGCAGTTCTCAAATTCTGGTGTACCCATACTAAATACATAAAGACAAAATTTTATATTTATGTAAGGTCGAGTAACCTTGAAGTATCCTTGTGAAGTGCTTCCCTGAGTAGGATTTACAACTGAAGGGGAAAAAAAACAACAAAGATTTAGACTTCGCAGTTAAATGACTAGCCAGGAATTCCATTTTTAGCAGGAAGCTTTGAATATTTAGCTCAGTGTTTCCAGTTTTGCAGAGAATTGCACTATTGTTCAGATGCTCAGATTTCCAGAAACATGGCATCCTTTGAACTAGAGTGCTCTGAACCCACAAAACTGACATTCACAGTCAAGACAGCTAAAATCAGCATATAAGTTTCCTCTAATTTTACTTAGGAAAAAAAAAAAAAAAAAAAAAGGAAAAAAGGGGAAAAGAAGGGGAAAAAGAAAGAAGGGAAAAAAAGGGGAAAAATGCTTTGCAGATGTCTTCTAGTAGCATGGCATGCAATGGAAAGCTTTATGATGCTGTTTATTTTTCATTTATTTGCCATTTCTTCACCAAATAAAAGTTTTGTTTTATATAAGAAGAAGGGTAATTGCTGACTACTCTGGATGTACTACTGCTGAGTGTCTTAAAAAACGGCAAAGTACTTTCTAAGGAGAAGCTAAAGATAGGGAGGGAGAAATCAAAGTTGAAAAAAAAGTGCATTTGCCACAAGTTACTGCGATTTATGGTCACAATAATACAGTTTGGCAAGGTACCAGAACATAATGAATTCCCCTTCAAAATCTGTGTCAATTAGTGTTCCACTACTCTTCAGGTTTACTGTTCACTGTCTGCAGACCATCCAGTACTATGAAAAGCTTAGTGACTCCATTGAGCTTTCTAGCCTCTCCTATCTACTGCAAATCAGCTGAGAGAAGTCAGACTGACAGTACTGAATTTGATCATCTCAAGCGCACAAAATCATGAGACACAGCCCAATGTCCTTTAGGGAACAATATCAGGGATCCTCTTATTTGCCTTCAGGTCTTAGGGACTTAAATGGTATTCTCAGGCATTTCTCTGCAGAACCAAAAAAGCTTGAAACATAGCTTTAAGTAAACAAACAAGCCAATCAAACAGAAATCTTAGATTTAGTTGCTCGACTTTGACAAATGTAGAAATCTGGGCATCACAAGCCTTCCATTTCTCTGTGAGAGAATGAAGAATTAAACAAAAGCAGCTGAGAGCTAACAGCAGGGAACAGCTGAAACAGCCAGTGTGGGGAAAAAAGGGAGGAATGCAAGAAAGGAAGCATGAAACTGCAAAAGCCCCCAGACAAACCAGAAAAAAACAGCCCCAATATTTGTTCCTGGTAACATCTATATATGATCTGGCAAGGTCTGACAGAATAATTCTACAACAATTTTGGGAGACCTGATAGTCCAGGGCATTAACAGAATGATATCCAGTTCCCCAGCATTAAGGAATAACGTCAGGAAAAGCACACTATCTCATTAACAGAACACTTACAGCTGCTTCTGACATCAACTTGTAGAGAAAGTTGATGGCTGTTTTAAATTGTGCAGCATCATTTTTTTTCCAGCTAGCCCTAGATCAGGACTCACATAGGTCAAGAGGAAAGCACACTGAGTTACTTTACATCCAACCAGAGCTACCTTACTCGACCGATTTTCTGCTACAGAGCCTTTTCAGTCATCGTAAACAGCTCAGAAAAATGAATCACCGCATTCATTTTAGTGACATACCCGTTTGTTTGTTGTACCCTTATCCAAAAGCTCCATCCACTGAACTTGAAAATTTTAATTAGCACAACTCTGCTGATTTTGCAAGAAAAACAGAAAACTGGAATAGGAAAATAGGAGGTGCCCAAACTCTGACAAAAGCTAGCAAAGTCATCATCATCAAGAAAGCGTATAGTCAGTCTATTCAGCAATGAACTGAGCAATGGCACCTGTTGAAAATTTCATCCTTAGATATTTTCCTAACAATTTAATATGATAGCATCCTGATAGACTAATCATACAGAAAAGAGACTAACAAAGTAATATTAACATGAAGGGGGTATATAGAAGGCAGAAATGGAATCCTAATCAATGCTTGGAGCAGAGAAGTGCACAGAGAGAAACTGCCAACCTGGCAGGTGGAAATAGAATACATGCAAGGATGTTTGTGAGAAAGTCAAGGTACAATGACAATCAAAGAAACAAACCCACTTATGAATACGCTCCTTCATAACAACTTTACATCTTCACAAGAGACTGAGCAATTCTTTGACTATCTCAAGACCTAAGCCATTTTGAGACTGAAATTCTAGCACACTGCAGGGTAACTTGATGCCTAGCTCCACAGTATTGTATAGAGGACAGCTACCAGAGCAAATGAACTTTTTAAATGGGACAGCTACCATGCAACAGTGGGATAAAAAGTTTTCAAAAGAGAACAAGACCAAGAATTTATCAAGTTGAACTGAGTAAAGAAAATAGAGGAATAACTGCTGAATCGTCATCAAGAGAACTTTGATTTTCACCTCCAAGGTGAATATGTGATGTAAGAGATAAGGGTGCCTTAACTCAAAATATTGCTTATAATTAAATTATATTATAATTAAATCACATTATAATTAATTTTAAATATATGACACTACTGATGGAGTTTATTCCTGCTGGAATTTAATTTTAAAACTTAACTACTAGGTGCTGATTAGAATAGAGCTCCATGGCCAACGGACTTCTAGTACTGCTTTTAAATTAATACAGACCTTTAATACAAACCCAGCTCAGGTAGGAAGAAATAGGCAAATCAGATTTTCAAGAGCTTAGTGATTGAAAGTTACTTGTAATGAACTCCTATTTTAAGTCTGCAAAACGCTTCTGAACTACAGTCTTTGAGAAGTGGTGGAACAAGAAGCAGTGTACAACCTGATTTGGGAAATTTACAACAGAAATGGGTAACAGAGCGATCTTGTCAGTCATGCTGACGTGACCACAAAACTGAAGTACTCTATCCAGATTGCCATAATCATCTACTTGTGCCTATGCTATCATGCAGGACCTGAAGTGTATATTTTTCTGTTTGCCAGTACCACAGCATTAGAACTCCACTGCTTGATCTTGACCATGACCTCATATCAGTAACAACAAAAAAGTCCACAAGACAAGCTTACTACAGTACAGCACACAGACTGTTAAATACGCTATTCAACAGGTAGACCAGCTCTATCTGTTCAGTGACAGTAAAGTGAAGAAGGAGAACAACATCATAACCTAGGGTATCATGGGCACGATAAGAGATATTTGCCTGGATACTTTCTCCCTTCCCATCAGGAATAAAGAATAGGATAGCATACAAGAAGGAGAACAAATACTCAGGTTGCCAACGGGTGGGTTTGTTTTTAACCTCAAGCGCTGTGGAGTCAAACCTATTAAATTTTGTGACAAGATTGTCATTGACATCATAAGTGAGCACTAAAATCTCAACAGAATGCAAACAGGAAAAATCCAATTCTTTGCTCTCTAGGGTAGGCATCAAGATCTCAAATGTATGCATATAAAATTATTTTCTTATCACCAGGAGCTATATATGTAGATAAAGATATATCCTGATTATATGAAAAAATGCAAAGGCACAGAAGTATCAAGTGAGAATGCCAAAATCTGAGCAAGAAAAAAAACAAAACCAAAAACAGTGAGAGAAAGATCAAGTGAAACAGAAAAGGTGAAGTAACTTCTCTGTGAAAGCTGATAACCCAGCATGTTAAAATTGAAGGTGGTTTCAGGAAGAGAAAAAGGTATATTGAAACTGATAGACAATATGTACAAAATCTTGCCATAGTATTCTTTAGTCTTTAAAAATCACTTTAGAGCAATTTTTTTGAAAACTGTTGAAGACAGGAATTGCCAGGACAGGTACAAGCAATGAGCATAGTATGAGTAAGAACAAAATCGGACTGCCTTCCTGTCATGGTAACCTGAAGATTTGCAAAGAAAAAAGAACAGTTTTTAGCTGTTTTTAACTGCTTTTAACTGCCCCTTCTGTACTACATTCCGTTTTTCTTTCTTATCACCTTATTATCACTTATCACCCAATGTTATAAGTAAAATATAATTTAGATATTTTAATGAGATCCTAGCAAAAAGAAATTTGTGTATATTATCCAAGCAATACAGAGAATCAAAAAGAGCCAAAGCTGTGAGAGAGCAGGTAAGAAGCTGAAGAACTAGCTGTCACACTGATGAAGTCTAATTCTCCTTTGAATTACATGGTTGTGATCCTGTCATGTTACAAGAATGAAAATGCCAAAGAATACAGCCTATGATACCCAAGACTGAAACCTCACAGAGAAAGAAGAGAAATTCTGATTGTTTTGCTTATGATGGGAAAGAATAAAGTAAAATACATGCATAAATTAATAAAATAAAAGGAGCGTCCAAGCAAACAGAAAATACACAACTGCTAGCCTCAGTTGTGAGAGCCTTTTTAATGAAGAAGTTGCACCACAGAGAAAGGGAAGAAAAGGCAGTAACATATAACTCTATATCAGCTAAGGACAGCAAACGAAGTGAACAAATCAAAAGCATAAACGTAAGTACACAGTAGCTGCATGCACTCACTTCATCATTTCTTGAGTTTGACTTCTTCAGTTTATCTTCCAAGTGACAAGTGCTAGTAGTCCTCAACATTTTGCAGACGTTAGCCTTCAATGAATCTCCTTAAAAAGTCACACCACAAAATGCATAGCCTGAACCATAAAAATAGAAAAACAGATGCAAAGAAGAAGTAAAGAACTTCCTCCGTAATATGTTTCTTGTACATAAGGATAAAGAGTCATTGATCCCAGGCAAATAAACATTTCCTTAACCATCTTATGATAGCATTAAAATAAAATTAAAACAAACCAAAAAAGAAACAAAAAAAAAAAAAAACCCACCACAAAAACAAGAACAGAGAAGAGCACAGGACAGATACCACTAGGCCAGCTCAACAACATAGCCATTTATTTCAGTGCTTTGCAGACAGAGTATGCTGCCAGTTGTGCGTAATGGATTTGGAAACTTGGAGGGGGAACACTATACTCATTCTGCTTGAGTGGTTGGGATTTTTGGTTGGTTGTTTTGTTTTTTTATTTTTTCAAGGGGCAGTTGTTTTTTGTTTAGTTTGTTTGTTTTGATGCATCTGCTTTGTGCTTGATTTCACTGTCTCAAGCAGTTGCTTGAATCTGTGGGTTTTTTTCAGGTCACTGAGTGAGGATTTTTAAAAAAGAATAACACAACCTTGAGCTACCCATCCACAAATTTTGGAAGCGAGTGTACTGCCTGTTACAGCTGACTCCCAATTAGCTAGACTCCTTCAGAACAATAAAAGTAAAATTACTGTTTCTGTCTTCCTTTAAGACAAATTTATGCTCCGCATATAAATGCCTGAAGGCCACACTCTCTACTTACCTTGCTCATAAATGCAGAGACTTTGTTGTTCCAAGATGCTGCAGAGAGAATTAAATGCTATACTCTCCCTAGTAGAAGAGCACACACCCTGTTTACTTGCATGTTGTTCACATGCAAATCTGCATTGAGTAGGTTTAGGCTAAACTACGGAGCAAGTCTACAAGGGGACCTTTCTACAACGTCTGCAAACTCAGGCTTTCCAGCATTTATTATTGACAAATCAGGCATCAATAAGATCAAATAAACCACAGCTCAGAAACAGGAAACACAAGGCTTCTTACCCACAATGTAAGCAGGCTTCAGTGAAATCTAAGAGTAGATTTGTTTTATAGGAACAAATTCATGTGTGCTCAAGCCTGCTGTTGGCCTCAGAGGTCTAACCATAGCCTACATTTGGAAGAAGTTAACTTTAATCCAAAAGAAGTTGAAAAAGTCTGCTTGCCACAGTCACAATTTTAGTAACTGAATTCACCAGGAATATATTGAACTTGCTGCAAATATTGTATGCATGTTGTATTTAAGTGGCCACTTCAGAAAAATCTTGCTTCATTTCATTCTAATGCAACATTAAACTCTGTAATTCGCTCATCAAGAAAGACAAAAGATTTTATTTTATTTTTTCACATTCAGTTATTTTGTTGTCATTAACTTGCCACCATACTTTTTTATTCAAAGTTAAAAAAAAAAAAAAAAAAAAAATTAGTACATACATCAGTATTTAATGCATAATTTCAGCTTGTTTCCTTCGTCAATGCTGCCACCTTCTGGTAGTCTTAAGTTTCATCAAGTGTCCCACAGCACTGCTTTGGGGACAGTTTCATAACTGCTCCATTCACTGCCTTCAGGGTCGTGAATGCCTGACTCCTTTCTCCCAGCCCCACTACTTCCCGTGGGATTTTACACATGGACACAAGTGAGGATTTGCAGGATAAGTACCAACCACTGCAACACAGCCTACATTTACGATAACAAACCTGAAAGAATTGACATTTCAGCACCAATCTGGTTCTAAGCGGCCCACGCTATGGCACTGTTGCAGCTGAGACCATTTGGAAATAGCTGGAAATATTTTTTGTCTTCTTGCACTCTCTCCCACAACACTCACTGTGGAAAGTCCTCCTGTCAGTTTTAGCCTCTATTGTCAATTTCTGTGGCAGAAGATAATTTCCCAGTCCAAGTTCCTGGACCTGCATAAAGCATAACTGAGCTTTTTTTGGGTAGGCCACATTTTTGTTCTGTCAAGGTCAGGGTTAGGCACTGGTTCATAAAGACAGAGCTAATCCCTTGAAAGATGTTAACTATTGACCTACAACATAGAAAGAAATGAATTCTCCTCAGTAGAAAAGCTGCCTATAAAATATATAACAATCTTTAAAGATTTTCAACAAAACTGACATCATTTAATAAATTCACAGGCATAAATTGTAACTCTTCAAACTTCATTCAAACAGAACTTCAGAAATCCAGAGTTTAATGGAAGTATTAATCTGCTGGACATAACACAGAACCATGTTTGGATAGTATATATAGCATAGCAGTATTCAATTAAGGATAAAGAAAATAACCTTGATTTTTTTTTTTAGGTTATAATAAAAGACATGTCTACATCTAAAGCATGCAAACAAACTTTATAGAAAATACTCTGACATAGTGCCTTATGTAGGCTCCCATATCCACAAGAAAGAACAGGACAGGTATGAATTTCATACTTTGCAGACAAAACATAGGCAAACAAGTTACAGAAACCGCAAGATGATCTTACCCTGAATTCTTTTACTGCAATAAGAACCTAACCGTAATTTTCTTATATCACAGTTAAAGGCCCCAGCCTCTGACAGAAATAGAATCATTCTGTCTCCCTTCTTCACTCAGGGGCCTAATGAATACTTAATGCAAAGTAGAACTGCTCTGATCTGCTGGACCAAACAGATATTTTAAACTGCAGTCTCTCGTACCCCAGACGAGTATGCTGATCACTAAACCACTCCTAAATGACGCACCCCACGAGCCAGTTTGTGTTGTGGGTAGGCTTCAGAGAGCATTGGCCTCTAAGTGAAAAAGGCAGAGGAACTTGTGCTTCATGAAGAGTGACAAGATTCAAGTAACAAAACGCCCAAGCTCATAAGGATTTTACTTTCCCAAGCACTGCCAGAAGCAAAAGTGTTTGTGACACAGGCTTAAACCAACTCTTTGGACAAAGGAACCCAAAGTAACAATAGCCAGACTGTACCACATGACAGTGCCATATAAAGAAGGCTTGTCTATGCCATCTGCAAATCCAGAAGCAGCACTGCTGTGCCTGATGGAACTGCACCCAGCAAAGGGCTGCTGAAAGGAAGAACTTCCTATTTTTGGCACAGTACTGTAACATCACACGTACTACTTCCCAGACTTGCACTCTACACAGTGCTCTGCAGCACCTGAAATCACCTCAGCTCAATATTACCTTGGGAAGAGAGCTACTTGCATCCATTTTCCAACACAAACATGCCTAAAGCGTACTAGTGAGAATTTAGCCCTTGTTGTAATATGTTCATTTAATCACTTCTGACAACTCTATGTATCACAGGTAAGGATGTTCTATTTCATACAGGATCCCTTTTTTTTTTTTTTTTTTTTTTAAAGTCACTGCAACCTAGTTACATGATAATATTTTGTCCATTACCTTCAGTCTAATTTTTTCAATTTTATATCACTTTGCTGTTGACACTGTATTCCTAAGGAGTCTCACAGTATAACATGGTCCACATCTTTAGGCCTAATACACAGTTGTAATGCAAAAGGATATTATAGCCTGTAACTTGCTGAACATGTGCCATTCTGATGAATTATTTCAACAGCCCAAAAAACAGTGTGCTGCATTGGCTGCTAAGTGCTTTTCAAGATCTCCAGGGGAAAAAAAAAGAAGAAGAAAAAAAAAGGGGTTACTGTTGCAGCTGAATATGCAGAGCCAAAACTGCTTGGTTTTACATCATTAAAAAAAATATCTCCAAGTTTTGTGAGTTGAAAATATCAGATAAGTTTTCTATGCTCTGCTGAAAGTGGTTTGTGGCACAGAAATCATCTTAGTTGAGTGCAGTTCAATACTCATTGATCATCTTTACAGGAAAACTTTCAGAAAAGCCACAACTCAACATGAGTGTCCTATCAATCGTGCCAGCTGGCTCATGATACAGAGAAATGAAAAATAAAACATCTATAGATTTTTAGGTCATTTAAGACACACTGAGTGGAAACCTATATTTGCTGCATAACCAAAATTTCTCTGATGGAGAATGCAGGTGCAGAGTCAACTGCTAAAAATGCTTATACTGTAACAAACTTCCAAGATGAGTCATATTCCTTTTAGAAATTAGGAGTAACACCAATTCTAATGAGATGTTTCCACATTACTTCTGTGCTATTGGCTTTTATGCAGGCAGTTCAAAAATTTAACTCTGGGAATTTAAATTACTGCCCAAATTTTTTATTCCATCTACATTAAAACTATTTACAAATGGCAGATTTTTTTCTTGAATAAAGCCTTTCCCTTTAAATACATTCAGAGCAATTAGCTGGAATGCTACCAAAGAAAGGTATTCTATCACTTCCATAATAGTTACAGAAAAAAATAGTTCTACATCCAAAGAAGAAAAGCAAATGCATCACCTTGTGGGGCCAGCAGTGTGACAAGTTCTTAAAAAAAAAAAAAAAAAAAAAAAAAAGAGGCACGTACAGTACGTTCATTGAATGTCATCACATATTATAAAAGCTTGACACACAGATGTTAATGACTGCTGAATTAGATCTAAAATACGTCAAATGAGGGAAAGCCAAGAGTGGCAACACTCATTCTTGAGAGCAAGTTCTCCACAATGTTTCTTAACAAAAGATTTTTAATACATTACATTAGTATTTTTTCACTTGAGCTCTTCAGTGATATAAAGTTTTATGTTGCTATTACAGTAAATGTAATTAAAATGTAATGGTAACACAGTTAAAGGAATTAACTCCAATACTGAGGTTTTACAAATCCACAGGAAAATACGTCTTTGCTTCTTTAATAGTATTTTAAATTTACATTAGTTATATTGTGTCTTCTAAACATTTTTCAGCACTTCACATTTCTTTTGCTTCAAGTAAAAGCTACGAATTTCAAAAAAAAAAAATTTAAGAATTAGAGTTGACTGCCATAGCTCTAGGAGGAAGATGAATAAACCTGACAACTAGGCAGTGAACCTAAGTATTGCTTCTATGGAAAAGGAACTAGGGTTTTCCAAGACTTACATATCTAATTTATCTTTTCGTGTCTAATCATATACACAGAGAGAAAGGACTGTGCAGAAACAAGATTTTATATGTGATAAAAATGGTGAGGAGTTCAGGAAACTGAAGCGAAAAGAAACTTCATTCATAAACAGAGATGGCAAAAACAGGCAAAAGAAACAGGTTTTGGAGATTAAAAAAAAAAAAAAAAGGACAGACTAAAAATTTATATTTTATCAGTGCAATCAATGGTTATGTCAAATCTTGAGCACAGACTGTGAGCTCTCTCTCATGCTGGTGAGAAGTATCTTGCAGAAATTAAACCCATAGAAGTTTGTGTGTGCATAACTGCTCATAGCTGCAAGGCAATCATGAGGCAGTGCCAAATGAAGTTGCCCTGTGAAGACTGCTGTACTGGCAAACACATTCAGGTGTAGGACTTGGGGTTGCATTTCCTTTCTAGTAATATACTTTGAGAGATCTCCATTAGAAATGCTGTATGAAGCCAAAGAGGAAACTGCAAAGGCAGTTGCTGAGCTGAAAGAGAAGTCTGGACATGTAAACGAAAATATTTGATGTAATTTTAATCTATATAGCACAGATGTCACTAGCAACTGCAGCACACATTGAGAGCCAGGCTATTTCCACTAGGATAACTCATATCTCACAACTCATAACTTGTGAACTACTGCAGTTACCTGAACTGTTCGTGGTAAAGCCATCGCAGATAAGCCTGTCTACTTTTAAGTTATTCAAACAATCATTTGTTTCTGTGAATAACTTAGCTACGTACATTAGCCACGTGGATAATAAGGAAACAATTTCAGCTGAGCATCTTCCTCTGTCTCTAAAACAGAACTCAAATCAGCACTTCCACGGGAAACAGCCTATAAAATGTTACCACTGTTTCTGCTCTGTCTGATCAAGACCAAACGTGAAGGCTTCCTCACACTCTCAAGGAAGCTTTTCTATTTGTGTTTGCAGCACTTGTGATAACAAGAAAAATAACTGAGATATGCAGATGATGTCACGTCATCTACCTGGAATAGCAGGTAACAAGGCACTGAGCGCATGGAGCCAGCAGTAGTAACCAGTGCCACTTGCCTCAGGACAATAGCTATTTATTGAAACTAGCACAGCTCTCATTTTGTGCAAGATGCAACAGTAGAAACTACTTCTGAAGGGCGAATGGAGAGTAAAATACACAGCGGAAGAATAAAACAAAACCCCGAGAAAGAGGAAATGACTGGAAAATGAGGAAGAAAAGATTTGTAATAAACAACTTACTGCAAATACTTCTGGATCAGCAAAAAGAATGGAACTGCATTGCCACTAGGTGCACTTAAAACACAGATCCTTCCAGACCTTGAACATTTTGCCTTTACTTCTCCTCACAGCCCTTCCTTCTGTTGTGTTGTCTTCTGCTGTATCCAAGCAACACTCTCGTTTCACTCTTTGTTTTTTTATTCAACAACTATTTGTTCTTTTCAGGCCTTATGCTGCTCCCCAAATTTGTTGCTTCAGCTGTTTGCTAAACCTCTGGAAAAAGGAACAGCAACATTCCTTGTTACCAAGCAACCACCAGTTTCTACCAGGCTTGGTTGTGATAAGGCAGGGGGTCCCACCACCACCCAAGGGATTCGCTTGGTAAGTCTGGAGCTGGCAGGCAATGGCTGCACTTTGCTCTGGAAGTTGTTTTGTATTTTCACCAGGTAACAGAAATCAGGCTGCAGAAAGTTGCTAAGCAAAATTTACAACAGCAGGCTAGACAAAACATCCAACTGTAGTTTTAGTAAAGTTATTGGGTTAACAAGGATTACATGAACAAAGCAGTATACCCAAGTAATATCTCTCATCATGCAACCTGATCACTGTCAGCATCATAAATACATTACTTGTTTCTTTCACTCTGTTTTTTCAACCAGGTACACTGTCATCTACTTCTGCTTCAACACAGTCTAGCAAATAAGCCTGGACAGGCTGCAGTCTGCCCAGACAAATAGCAAGTTCATGGTAGTCACCATCTCTCAAGTCTCCAGTACTGTCTGTGAAAGTATCATTCAGCACTCACCATTCTCCGTTCTTCTGAGTGAACAGAATTCAACTTTCTGTGAAATCATGAAGCATAGGCTCCAAAGCACCTGTCACAGAATACTTTCTCCTTCCTTTTAAATGCTTTATCCAGTTTGTATGGGCTTAGAAAGTTGAAGGGAGTGACTGTGCTGATACAATTGTACAGCCAGTAGACATATCTGAGCCCACTTTAAGCTAATAATGCTACAGCAGCAGTCTCAACCTCCAGCGCAGCCTAATTTACCCACTTTCTCATGTACTGCAGTAAAGGCAAGCCTTAACAATCCCAAATGACATAGTGTATCTTAAATTCCCATGTGCACAACTCTTTACAATCTGAAAATATCTCACTGCTCACAGAGATGATAACATATCTTGCAGTGCAGAAACAAGACTTCATCCTCCAGTTAAATTGTTCCCCTCCCTCATACCCCTTTGTATAAATTGCACCAGATATATTCGGCCTGTTTCTGAACATAGGCTGCAAATACTAATCAGGTTTCCAAAGAGGCCTTCAGGATGATTGACAGGAAAGCTCTTAATAAAGGCTTTCTGGTTTTGGCATGCAAGCAGGAGAGCAAGCAAGAAAGGAAGCAGCTTGAGTTACTTGAAATGCTGAGGTGGAGGCGTTTGAGAAGCTGTGAAGGGAGAGGTGTTTTATGAGCTTGAATAGAGAGCAGCTGCAGAAATTCTGATGGGCCTGCTGAAGTAGCCATGAAAAGTGATTGTTAAATCCTGATTTTCCATTTTTGCCATTAGTAGAGAAGATGGTACAGAACACAGTCAACAAAATACAGGTGAGTGAAGTCACTGTAATTTTCAGTTGCTTGTGAAATAAGGGGACTGGAAGCCTCCCTTTGTTTTAAAGGTCACTGTGAAATTCTTGCTCTGCAAAGGTCTTGGAGATAGATCTGTTTTCGAAGCTGCCACTGAATTCAGTGGTAGGTTTCTAAAGAGGAGAGAGGAAGAGAACTCAGAGTCTTGCATGTTGGTGCTTCAAATACTCTGCTGTATCTCTAAAACGTTATTCAAATCGAAACTTAACTAGATTTCCCAATGAGTGCTGTAACTGCAGCACGGAGGTTAGAACCTGATCCTGGAGCACTCATCTCAAATGAACTTTCAGAAACATCCATGGCCTGAGCGAAAGCAAAGAGCAGTTTCTCTAACCTACTGATTTCATTGTATAAAATCTCCTTAATTGCTATAGTGAACTATCCCATCTCAAAAAATAAAACAAGCATTTCTTGCAGAGTAAACAAAAGCTAATAATTTCACTTGATATTCTCCCTTTTGTACTGAGAACTCTCACATTTCCTTTTTGAGAGAACTGATCTCTCACCACTTCACAAGCACATGATATTTATAAGGATTTTGTTTTCTCCTCCTTTGCTCTGTTTTTAATATTCATATTGTTTTGAAAACTCATCCCAGTTTCTCTAGAGCAAGACAGTTACAGCTCTGTTCTATGAAAACTGAAGATATTAATGCTCTTGATGAGCCACTGCTAGCAAATTAAATGGTCATGTCTTTAAAAACATTATTCTACATAATTCTACACAACTTGAAGAACAAGAGAAATGAATAACTCCCTATGTTTCCCCCCCCCCCCCACAACCGAGGTGTATAAATGTTTATATTGATTCTAGTTTTGCAGTATTAACTAGCTGTGCCCTGGAGTGACCATGCATTTTTCACAGTAGCTGGACTTTATGCATCACCATCAAACAGCAGTTTGTTTAACCAGCTTTGGAGTGAAATTAACTGAAGTTTAACAAGTGAAGTTTTATTCAGACTTCATTATGCAAAAACAGATGGAAATTGGTTTTCTCACAATTAGTATGAGCTGGGAATAGCTAAATTGTTGCTATGGAAGCGGAAAGGTACAACAACAAAATAACACGCAAATGTCTAACAGTCTTCAAGCTGATCCCTAAAAACGCGGTTTTCATACAGATTCACCAGAAATGGTGTTTTATAGTAATTCATAGGATGATTACTTGTAATTATATAATGAGAATAGCCTACCAAGGCTATTCAACATTTTTTTTCCTGCTTAGCTCCATTCACCAAGATAACAGCGGTAAAGTGTGCATGACATAGCATTCATATCCCACGTAAAAGTCATGCAGCTGTTGCTAATTGTATGTAATAAGTAGCCAGTCAAGATTTTCCTCAATCTTAACCTCTTCACTATATCTCAGTAATGCATTTGTGAGTCTTTCAAGTTTAATATCAGGTTTTTTGCATCCATCATTTATGCATCAGTTATAAATTGTGCTCTCTGACTTAGCCTAGAAAGTGTCTAACTTGGTTCTTTTCAACTAAAGGAAAAAAAAAAAGAATACTAATTCCATGGACTTTCACGAAAGCTGTTGTGTTCAACATCTAATCTAACTCCCAATGCAGATCCATATGCACTACCCCAAGAAGCCCAGACTTCAGTACATGTGATTTTTCTACTGACTTCGGTGGGGTTTGGCCTGAAAGATAGCACAATTGGTACTACTTTCACCAGAAGAGATTGAGATGGAAAGGGTAAAATAACTCATTGAAAACTAAACAGAAGCATTGCTTCCAGAAACAGTCAAATTAGCCCAGATACCCTCAAGCTTGCCCTCCTTTATGAAATAGTTTAAGCAAATCTCAAGTAGAAGTCCACCTCAAAATGCTGCAGAATACAGATATGCTCAAAATTCAGGACTTACAGAGAGGATACTTCTTATGTCAGGGAATGTATCTTACTGATAAAAAAGGCGAGATTTTTCCTGCTTTGACAACTAAATTATTTGGAACTTGATATTAAAACTTGCTTTAGCCAGTATCTAAGCTGCCTAAGCAGCATTAACTTTTTTTTCTTCAGCAGTGTACAAAGGAATCATTATGAAGAGATGAATCACAGCTTGGGATCCCATTATCACTTAAAAAATATGTTTTGACTGACATTTCCAAATGCTGATTTCTTCAGCTAATAAGGGAAGTCAAAAAAAAAAAAAAAAAAAAAAGAGAGAGAGATTAAGAATCTAACATGAATTTTATGGATAGATATTTCTTCTTGAAATATCAGTTGTTAGTTAAGATTTGCCAAGTACCATAAATCACAGTTCCAAGAAATGCTGAAATATGGGTAATATTTCTAGAAGAAAAAAAAAAAACTTAATGAAATTCCCCAAATCTCTATTAATCTAATTTAATTTTGTTCTGAATACATGGAAATTTTTCAGCTGAAAACTATTCTTCTCACAAAAGCATTTTCTCCTTTGCTTTTTTTTTTTTTTAAACTGTTTTAGTGTTTATATTGGGTATAAATCTTCTTCTCTTATGCATCTTCTCTTATTCCTAATCCAGACACCAAGATTTTGACACCACAGTGTAATTCTTACTTATTTCATGATATGACTTATTTTATCTTTCACACTATGTTTGTGTATGTATTCTCATATAAATATATTAATAGTTCATACATACAAAAAATATGTATATATTTTATGAATGAATTTTACGAAGAGTGTAAAGATGAAAAGAGTGGAATTTGGAAAACTTGGGATACTACTCTAGAACCGAAGAAGAACGAAGGGGTTATATGGAACTGCATTTCAAGACAATAGCATATTAAATGTGCTTTCAAGTGATATTAATTTTTTTCCTGCTTTAATATTTTCTGTGTTTTTAAAAGTTTACTTTAGGAATACTCCATGGGGTTCCTGGCAGAGCTGCTCTGCCACAACAGTTTATATCAACCATCTGTAGCGTGCCAGAAGCTTCCTGAATGTTCTGCCACCTGACTCAAAATTCTGAAGATTTTCATGCTCTTCTGCCAATTTTCATCCATACTATGTCTGTTTCCAACACTGAAAATCTAAAAAAGCAAAATATATATCTAAAAGATGCACAAGGCAGTAAATTCAGCTATAATATTATTGCCAAAAAAAGACCAAAGATGACGTGAATCTTCATCTGTGGGCTTATAATCATCAGCAACAGTCACATACTCTGAAAATAAAGTCAAAGAGCAAGAAAGGTCCTTTCTTATCTGAAGACACAAAACAGACAAAACGCACTACCATTTCCTTTTAGCACTTAATAATGTCATAATAAGATAAGGTCAATTTCTATTTTGGTAGTAGCCAAAGATTTTTTTTTTTTTTTTTTTTTTGGTCGCTATTGACAGCTCTCCTGTTGATGTTTGAGTTCCTATGTATAAAGCAGAGATAGTAGAACTATGCTTTGACAGCGTTTCATCAGTTAACAAAAACAATCTCTTCTGGAATACACAGTAGAGTATAATACGCAAGATCAAAGCAAGCAACAGGGGAAAAAAAAGGATACTAAAATAATAGTACGTTATGCTCACCAACAACAGTAAAGGACGTGATTCAAGAAATACATATTTATACAGCATGGAAATGGATAACCAGAAAAACAGATCAGCAACAAATGTTAAACTCGATTCATGGAAGGGTTTCTACAGAGAAACAGTCATCTTGAAAAGGAAGGTAAGTTTGATTTTCCTGGAGGCTAGCAATAAATTATTTAATTCATACTGACATAAAGAACACACAGAATGAACATCGTGTGGTGTGAAGAAGCTGTGAAGAGCTTTTAATGGTGTGGAATTACCATGCTGCTAATATGGTTGTGCATATGAGCTTTGCACTTACATTCTGACTTAAGAACTTCGAAATTCTGTATTCAGTAAACTAACAGAAGCTGCCTTGTTTATAAAGATCACCTTGTTTCTCAAAAAAACATTTGCTCTCCACACTGCCCCAAAATAAATCCCCTAACAGGGTCAAACGTTCATGGAGTCTGTCTCAGCAATAATTAATACCCTCATTCAAGAAAGTATGAAGACCTAGGACTACAGGCCAAAGGAATACGTAGGAGATGTACAGTATAGGGGGGAAAGCCCTTTTCTGGATGCATGAGAGCAACTATAAAATTTCCTCAGAATTGAGCCAGTTCTACCCCTACAAAAGCTAAGAACAAAGATTTGATTCAGCTATTTCTCTACAGTTCCATTGAGATTTGGCTAAAATTCATAAATTTCTAGATTTAATTTTTTGTAGTTATCAAATTTTATAGGAGATGAAAAACACTTCTTGGTAACACCCTATGGCTGCCTCAAAACAGGTAATTATAATGTATCAATATCATCTAAATCCACCTGACATTTGTGTAATAATACTCTTATGAGTAGCTGCACAGTAATCATTCATAAACCAGTTCCACAAACCCTGTCCATATCATGGTGGTTTGAACAAGACCTCTGAAGTCCCTTCCAACTTAAGCCATTCAACTTAAGCTACAATTCCATTTTGTTTTACAAATGAAGATGCTGTAAAATGCTGATTCTTGGTCACTTCAAGCACAGAAAGCTTTTCTACAGCCCAAAATAACTGTAATTGCTATCACCACAACATTGACTTTGGTGCCCAACTTCCAGCTGGGCGCACAAGTACAGATGCTGAGATTTTGCAAAGCCCTGACCACACTTTCCAAATCCCGGCAAATGCTAGCAACTCAGGCAACATAGTTTAAAATGAATGTGTTCTCAGGCTTCGCTGGAATAATCCTCCTCTTTTAAGTGTGAGTAGAAGGGCCACATTATAGATTTGCTTTGCCATAGCATAGCCCAAACCAACATTCATTCCTAACCAGAATATTGGAATCTCAAGATTTATATTATGATCTCTTAATAGGTGCTGCAAAAACTTTCCAAACATGATTTTCAGTTAATATATTTAAGCAAAACAAAGATGTGAATGTATATATCAGACACCTACCTGGAGCTTATATAGTTTTTGTGGTTTTTTTTTCTGTTTTGCCTATCTGAGTTAAAGGATTGACATTTTTCTTGGAATCCATGCCTTGAATAAGTTAAATTTTCAAGTCCTTTAAATACGCTCAGCATGCATTCTTATGCAAGACTGTAATACTCCCAAAGCTTTTCTGGAAGATGTGAGTATTCAAAAGCCGAAGTCCTTCTTGAACTCTCCTCACATTCCCTTTGAACTTTTAAAATGGATAATGAATTTTCTCAGCTACATGCTTCAGCTGGTTTCCTTGGATTTGATGCTGATATTAAGAACACCACCAGCTGTCATTTGCTTTTCCAGACTCTAGACAGTGAGTAAGAAATGTGTTGACCTTCACATAAACTTTCCATCTTTTGCCAACACAGTGGTCCTAAGCCTGCACCATCTCCATGCTACAAGATTAAGTGAACCTTAAAATAACATGCAGATAAGGTTCCATAATTTCCATAGGCCTTTTTTACCTATATTCTCTATTATCATGTTTTCCTTTTTACCATTGCTTTTGTAAAATTTACTGTAGGGCCTCAGATTTTACCAAGAATTTGGATGTTGTTCTACAAAAGGTCACAAGAAGCTATAAGTCAACAAAAACAGAAAGAAAAACAACCATATTCTGGTTTCAAGCCAATATTCACAGTATGTTCCACAATAGCAAAAAAAAAAAAAAAAAAAACCCAAACAACAACAAAAAAAACCTATGCATGTTCTCTCCCCATTAACATCATGCTGTTCCCTGTGACTGTACAAACACTTGAGTTACCCTTCTTTCACTTAGTCTTCTGTCAAAAGCAAGAAACCTCCTGCACCCAGCACAGGTTACATAGTCCAAGATGAAAGCTACTACTGATTCTCTCCTCCACATACAAACAGCTTTCTCTTTCCTTGGTCTCCACATGTCTCTCAAATATTTTCTACTCCCTCTCTCCTCCTTCCTCCCTCCTCCCTCCCCCACCATTCTCCTCTCTTTCTTTTCTTCCTCTGAGGTAAGGCTTCAAATGTGTACATTCCTCAATTGAATTTGTGGGGAAATTAAGGCTGAGAGAACTTTGCCTTGTGTTCAACCGTAATTCAGATACTAACTAGAAAGAATTTCAAATTTAAGTGAGACACTAGAAACTTACAGCACTAAATGATATTCTATGATATAGCAAATGCTTATCAAGATATCATTTATGATATTTGTAATTGTTTCTTGTAATTTGAGCAATACAAAAGACTTCAGTAATAATGGATGTTACATTGCATTTCTTTTTGAAGTACTGCCTGAAACCCTGTTTAAAGAGGATACTATAATTAGACTTGTCTGGAAACATCTTGATTAAACACTTTTCTTTTGAAAAATGCTGATTTGTCAGAACAGCAACTTTGTGCAGAAATATGCGCTCTAATGAAATTTTCATGAGAAAATCTTCTCAAGTCAAAGTGGGAGAGACAAAGTACGTAAACAGCCAGCGCACAGAAGTAATACTTTGCTCTGCTCTCTTGCAACGGTGGCACAACCACAAGGCTGATAGGGTTTGCATTCCCTTGTAATTGATGCAGAATAAACTGCTGTGATATTTTATATCATATCACGGCTTACATTTCCTTCCACAACTGACTTCTACACAACTTCTACACAACTAACTTCTCACTTACTTCCTCCATAGCCACCTACTGATTCCTTACTGTAGAAATCTTGCCACTTTGGCCTTATCAGATTGTTCTGACCGTTACTACATTGCTTGCCTATGGCCTGCGCTTGTTATACTAAAAATTGAATTTTTTTTTTTTTTCCAGAACATTTCTTTCTACCAGGTCACAGTCCACACAGCACCTATATTAAGGAGAGCATTTTTAGCTGATTGGTTTGCTTTGCCTAGTACATCAGAATCAATGCAAGTTGATCAATTTATGTCACTGAATGGAACCTAAGACAAACCCCCAAAATCCTACATTGCTTATGAAGACCTCCTTAAAACTTAATCTGTAATAAGGAATACAGTAAAACAGTCAGTCAGTTAATTAAGACTGAAAAACTACTGTGACCTTTTCAATATACTTATGAATTTCACAAAGAATTGCTCTCCGGAATGAGTAGGATTGTATGATATACTTGTAGCAGCCTGAAGCCAAAACGAACAAGATCTTTGAAGGTCTTGAATAGTCTGCTTCCAGCGAAGTCTAGAGTCTCCAAGACTTGTTACCTGGCACATGAGCTGTATCATCAGTTCTCATGAACAGATTGTGAAATTTGCAATTTCCTAGGAAAAATTTTGTACTGCAGTCTACCCTGATATTTTTTTTCTGTTGTCAGGCTGCTCACTTCTCATGCCAGCTGCTCCACCCACCTGTTCCCCTGTGTATAACTTAATAATCTACATTTTATATAAACTAGAGCAGACTGAGGAAGTGTAAACTTTCAGTGTAGGATGATTGCGCAGGGCGACTCTGGGGGAGTAGAATGTCTGGCAGCATACAAACCACAAGTACACGATTTCAATCAGCAGTAATGAATAGATCAGCAATAACACTCATTAAGTTGGTTGGTGTTAGCAGGATTGATTCTGCAAGGTTTTGTTCATCTTTAAGGCACAAAAGCATTTCTAAGCAAGTGGAATGCTTTTCTTTGCTTTCTTGTCTTCCAACATTTCTCGAAAGTTACATTGAGGATTCCAGATCCAGGCAAAAATTCCAGTTTTCAGAGTCAGGAGGAGAGACATATTTTCAAATCTTTAACAAAACAAAGTAAAAACCTTTTTGTACACCGCAAGTCTTCTTTAGAACTTCCTAAAGTCTCATGATGAAGTGATGGTGGGGATTTTTTTTTTATAGAATTTTAATAACTTGTGGTTTCAATCTCACAGTGTCAATTTTGTGTTTGGAAAAATAATGACAGTGTTACAGAAAAGAAAGGTCTTTCTTCAGCCATCAGTTGCTGAAAAGTCAAGCACCAAGGATAGCAACCAAGCTGACCTGACTCCCCTCCACAGACAACAGAAGGAAGAGAATTTGCAAATTTTGGTTCATCTTTCATATGGTGAAAAGAAACACATCTTGGAATTGCTTATTGCCTCATTAGTCAATGGAAACATATAACTTCAGAGTTAAGCATCTGAAGTTGGAGCACGGCAAGCCTATCCTAAAAGATTATCTTGCACTCATCTGTACATAAATGTGCAAGTGTTCTCCTAACATTAAATTAGAAATTCCGGTGTACTTTTCTATTGCCATTATAAAGTATCAGATTTTTAAATATAAACTGTAAGTACACTAATTTTCAATATTATCTTTGAATAATTTATTTATTTATTTGGGAAAACATTTTCACTTTTTTTCAAGCTGGTGGCAATTTTTTCCCCTTTAGAAGCAGAAAATACAGACTAATTAGTTTTCTATTTTTAGATTTCATCTCTTGGTTTTGATTGTACATTCATTTAATTGCTTTTTTTTTTTTTTTTTTTTTTTAAAGTATTGGTAAGGCTATAGATACTGAATAAAGTTAGTTCAGCCAACAGACAACTTTTTCTAATTGAATGCTATCAGCCTACACCCAAAGACTTGATCTTTTTTAGTCAAGCAGCACCACTGCCTTTACTAGATTACTTAAGTAAAATGAGCAGAAGTTGTCTGAAAGATTCTTAATTAGATGGGTAACTCATCATTGAAATCTGTGGGGAAATCAGAGGTTTAAGTCTGGACAATTAAATAACCTTCATGGACCTGAGCCTTGGAGTGCTGAGCCTGCTCTTTCACTGATTACACATAACTGATCATCTCACATCTCTGTCTGTATGGTGAACTCCATTTAAAAGCTGGTGGTGGCTCCAAGGACCCATTATTGGGAACACAGCTACACAAAGGGGGCAGAGTCCATTCGGACTGTAGCAGTTGAAGCAGGAAATGTCCCTTGGGGTCAAGAAAATGCATCTCAGCTAATATGTGGAAGTAAGATACGAACAGCGGATTAGCAGAATCTCACTGTGGAACTTAGTAGTTAGAAATTACAAAGTAAAGCCTAGAGTACACAGACAAAAAACAGGGAGAAAAATTTTTTAAGCCTGCGCACCATAGGCTAAAGTGTAATAGCCCAGACAGAGATATATTCACACTGCTGTAAGAACAACAAACTAAAGTTAACAGTGAGTTCAGAGAAAATGTTCTGATGTTCTTACCCCTTTTGGAGGCAATGACAGACTCATATATCCCCTCGTTTAGGATCAGGATCCATTGTATTGTATTTAATTTAGTGCTTCACTACGTAGAAGTACAAGAAATATTTCAGCTTGGTTTTCTTAACCATTATAGATTCATTGTGTCCATGCCCTTCTCTTCCTAAGTTTCCTAACATTCTGTTGAGTGCTTTTCCAAGGGAATCTACCCTTCAGTGGTATTAAGATACAGCACTTTTTTTATAAAAACAGATAACCACTGCTACTGGTTTTCCTCTATGCATCTAGTTCTGTATTTTAGACATTTTCACACAAGGTGGCAGACAGGAGCACTTCTATTTTCATGGACCTGGAAGAATTATTTCTGTAACTGAGGCAAGATGCAGTGCTGAAGTCCCAAAACTTTAACCACAAACTAACACACAAGCAGTATATTCTAACTCATTTGACAATACAACACTGGCAGGGTACGTCCAAACTCCTTTACCTGTCACTTACAGCCATACTTAAATGCGTATATTTGCACAGATACATTTTACGTATTACAGTTCTAATACACCAGCAGCTGCTCTGTGTGGGCCCGATAAATACTCATTACATGTATGACATACTTTGTTAAATTATTACAGTGTTGTGTTTAGGAAAGAGCAAATCCTGCCAACATTTCTGTATGTGCTTGACTTCACCAGGCTGACTCCTTCTGGCATCAAGTATAATGTTGGTAAGATCAAGGCCTAAGATATCATATGCCTTCAGAAAAAATAACACTTGCCTTAGCTGAAAGTACTGAGATTTCATTACGATTATCGTCAGCAGCCTGGTGAATAAACATGAGACACTTGGAAATTAACTCTGGTCAAGCATAAGGGAGAAGAATAACATGAAACAAAGAGGGGGAGAGAAACAAGGCATAAGGGTAGAAGTTAATTCTTTATAGCTTCCAAGTGCAGTAATTTATTTTGAAAGATCTGATTATTCTTACTGAAAAGTCACACAGGCCTACAAATGAGCAAAACGCTCATGCTGGGACAGAATTCAATGCTAAACAGATTTTCAAAGTAAAGCTTTGAAATCACTATAGATTTGCTTCTAAATTCCACACTTGGTTACCACAGAAATGTTTAATATATCTAACAGGAAAAGCAGATCTGTAGCTAAAGGCTCTTTCATTATTGTTAGCATGGTGGAACACAAGGAGAAACAGGGTATAAGTGATTAACAAAGAATCTCATACTGCTCCATGCTTCCCTTTGGGAAAAGCTTGTATTTAATAAAATGAACTATTTAGTATTGCAATGGCTATATGAAAGTCGTGTCAATAACTAGCTTGGAAATGCATTCAGCTTATGTTATGACTTCTCAAGTTTGGAGTACCTAAAAATACATTAAAAGTTTTCTATCTTTGCTACTTTTCATTAGCTAGTTCCAAGAATATAGTATAGCTCACTATCAGATTTTTTTCATGCTAAATAACTCCCATTTTCTGTCAAACCCTGATTTCCATAAGCAATTCATTATTTTCTGTGCTAGAGTAAGAGGACCTGAAGAAGGAGCCCCATACGTTTTGTCTAAACACCAAATTACTGAAGTAATTTTTAATGGTGCTTCAGACAAGCTACAACAAAAATACCTAATATTTCTGCTGAAATAAACTTTTATATTTATTTAAGAGCACTACTTACTGTCATGTTCCTTGTACATGCTTCTAGCAGCAACATCATAACTTCTCCTATTTTACTGTGTTGGCCCACAACATCAGAGGCAGATGTTGGTGGTATGGCTGAATAGGTTGGACCTTCCCATCAATATTTCATTACATTTTGTTGCCATGTAACAGATGGCAGCAGTGGGGCAGTCTAACAAAATGTCTAATGTGGAAGTGCATATAAAGCAAAGGTGTGTCATTGAATTCCTCCGTGCAGAAAAACTGACACCCATTGATTTTCATTGATGCTTGCTAAATGAATACAGAGACCAAATAGTGGATGTGAGAACAGAGAAGCAGTTGGTGGTGAGTTAGAGCGGTGGTGACAGCAACCCAAAAGACAAGCCATATACTGGACAGCCATACACAACTGCCACATCACAAAATGAAATTCTTCTTGATCAGTGCATCCGCCACATAGTGGTAACTATGTTGGAAGAAAAAAAAAAAAGTGTTTTGTAGCTGAGAATTTGCTCTAATACATGTTATTTTACTCCATGTAAATGATGTGGTTTCCATGAAAATAAATAGAAGGCATTACTTTCAGAGTGACCTATGTATTTTCTCACATTCAACATTCCCCATACCTAAACTATGGAATATAGGAGCCCTTCCCAGCTCATTGCTCCAGCTGCAGGCTCTGACTGCATTCTGACCCCATGTCAAGATAGGTTTTCACAAACTTTCTTGGCTCCCTCCACACTTCTTCCCACACTTCACTTCCGATAGGAAGAAAAATGGCATGAAGGGTGGAAGAAAGCTTTGGTTCACTGCAGCCAAATCTTCAGCTTGGACCATTAGACCTCTGGGTGCAGCCCTGTGCTTACATATTATCATTATTAATTCAGCATTAATTTGATACAGTCACTTTCCCCAGCAATTTAATCATTCATTTAAAAGATTTATTGATAGAATCTTTGAACAATGGATCACAAGCAAAGTAATTAACATCACTTAGACCTGCATGGAAGACATTATTCCTCATTGATAATTTCTTTATTAACCACACTGGAATCAAACTAATTTCCCGTTATACACAAGTGAGATGAACGAATAAGGATTAAGAGACACGGAGGAGCTCCAACAGTTATCTGTCAGGGCAGCTTGGAAGGGCTAGTGTTACTGTAGCAAACACCTAGCCATGGTTCTGGCTCTGAAGGAACTTATAAAGTAAAATTTAATTAACAATAAAGCTTTTCATTTTTAGATCAGAAATGATACATTTTATTCCTTCTTCCACCTTACATAACATACACAATAACTGACCAATATTTTTGAAACTGTCGAACCACTTACTGGTTCTTTGTTTCTCCATTACCATTCATAAGGGTTTCTAAAAACTATACTGCTGTTAGGTTTTTTTTCACTTCTTGTTGTGATTTATAGATAGCAAGACCATTGCACTCATTTATTCTTCTTATGCAGTGAAGAATGAAGAAAAAGACTGGAGGTTTCTTTCTGCAACATTACACAAAAAAAACAGAAGAGAAGGAATTGCCTTGCAAAGAGAGACTGCAAATCCTCTTCAAACACTGATCCGAAAAAAGGAAATCAGTGAATAAGTTACCTTTAACTGTTAGGAGAGACAATCACAGAGTACATTAAAGTTCTTAAAACGTTGATAGATTGTAGCATTACTGCAAGGAGAGGATCTGGTTTGTAAGGAGACAAAGCTATCAAAAGAGTGAGTAATATTATCAAGTCAGCTGCTGAGCACAACAAACGGAAGGCTGCTTCATCTGACATTTGTCTGTGCAAGCAAAAAAGCCAACTGCAGTGGGCTTTAGAGACCTGAAGGAATGACAGTTTTCCTTGGGTCTTTTTTTATTTTTCCTGCAGATAAGAGAGCATGAGCAGGAATTCAGGAAATTCTAACCTTATCCAAAGAGCTAAAATTTGAGAGCTGATAGCAAGAACTGAATATTGTAATGCAAAAATCTTAGTATTGCTGAGATTTATTTAAGATTGTGTCTAGCATTTTCTAAACTCTTTCTTACAGAGTCATGGTTTTCTTCATCTGTGTTAGAAGCCTTTTAAGAAGGAATTCTGCTTTTGTTTGCAAGATTTCTAATATACTTCTGCAACTGGATTCACCTCACCCTGTTCAGTTGGTATTCCAAAAGAACAACCTCAGAAACTGGACTGACAGCCTGCTCTCACCCACCCCATTCAGTCAAGTACAGTGCTTGAACTGGGTCTGTTTAGCCTTGAGAAAAGAAGGCTGAGAGGGGATTTGATCCGGGTTTATAAATACCTGAGGTGTGGGGGCCATAGCGGTGAGGCCAGACTCTTTTCAATAGTGTGTGGGGACAGGACAAGGGGAAATGGGATGAAGCTAGAACATAGGAAGTTCCGCACGAATATGCGCAAGAACTTCTTTACAGTGAGGGTGACGGAGCACTGGAACAGGCTGCCCAGGGGGGTTGTGGAGTCTCCTTCTCTGGAGATATTCAAGACCTGCCTGAATGCCTGCCTGTGCGACCTGCTGTAGGAAACCTGCTTTGGCAGGGGGGTTGGACTCGATCTCTAGAGGTCCCTTCCAACCCCTACAATTCTGTGATTCTGTGCAGGACAGACTCATTTGTAGACCTGCCACTGAACAAGCTTTTGAAAGCCTAGCCCTCAACAAGACTTGTTCCTCTTGGTCCCTCTCAAGTTATTTCAGCTTCTTCAATCTAGCAGTCACACCACACTATCTTCACAGAGATCTGACATGCAGTAAGTTCCCCGCTTCTGCCAAAGCAACAGTACATCATCTGCCTTTCCTCTCTTCCTAGTCAGACAGACAAACCTGTCTATTTCTGCAGTAATAGCCTCACGGAAGCATGTTTTATCTGGGTCCAAAGAGCAGGATGAAGAGTCGCATGGGATTTTACAGCTGCTTACGCAAGGAAATGGGATATGATTTGTATATTGGAGTAAAGGGAAGTTTTTATTTCAAAGAAAATACAGTTGAGTCCCTGAAGAATTCTACCTCTTTTTCAGTAAAAAGCTGCTGAGGCAGATAGCTTGCTGTCTCATTTTAATTCAAGTAGGCAAGTAAAAATGCACAAATATATAGATGAGATGAAAGCACAGTTCATCTTTGAGATATTCACATAAAACTAGTTGAAATCAAACTTACAAATGAGTGAGTAGTGTGCTTGTGTCAGAGTATCCCTAGATATAGGGATATATATAGCACATATACTATATATATATACACACAAGTATAATATATAATATATACACACAAGTATAAAGGACAACTTCACAGAAGCAGGACTAAACAAAAATAACACTGCTGAAATGGACAGAGTTGGGACTTGTTTCTTGTTACTCATATTCATGTACATTGTTCCAAGTTCTCTTAAGAAACAATTATTTCACTACATACTTGAAAATTAATGGCAGATGATATTATCTGTAATTTACTAATGCCTAGAGATGTTTATAAGACACATTAGGTATCTTCATACCCCTTCTTGCATCCAGAGCCAGTACTTTCCTTTTTCCTGCTTTTCTCAGAACACCTTAGAATTCACAATTCAAACAGAGCCAAAAAACACTGAAGAGGAAAATTGGCCAGACATCTTTACTAATTAAGGGCAATCAATGAAACAGAAACAGTTTTGAAATGTACTTTTTATCTATGTTGCTTTGTAACATACAATTAGAAAAAGCATACTTTCAGTGAAGTACCAGCATATACACAAAATTCACAATATGAAGATGTGCACATTCAGGAGGAGGATAGAATTAACTGCTAAGGCAGAGAAAGGAAAAAAAGGCATAAAAGGAGCTGTAGCCAATGACTATTAAAAGAAGCATACACCAAAAATTAGACTCATTCCACACAGATGACTTAGCGTGCTTACAATAGATCAGTCTATTTGCATGCTTAATCCAGTATCCTTTGCTCTGGAAGAACAACTCTGTGTTACTAGGATACCACTTGAAATATATCCAAAATGGAGTTTAAGTATGACATGAAAACCTGAAATCATTAGTCTGATCTTCCTGAACTTTATGTACTAGAAGTAACATAGAACTGTATTTCCCTTCAGTTTAAGCCACAAAAAATTCCTCCAGCTAGCTCCACTAGTTGGTAAGTTGATCATCTCCTCACAATGAAACTTCTGTTGATACCAAGAGCAGGTTGGCCAGTACTTTCCAAATGCAGAAAGAAACCAGCCTGCTGCTTGCATCTGGGGGCCTTTTCAGCTTGCTCAAGCATGGTCAGAATCTGCTGTGCCATACGTAACTGTTAGAATCATACTTTGACAAATCAACGAGTTTCCTGAAACAGCATTGTCAGAGGATTGTGCAACAAGAAACATAGCTTAGCAACAAGGAATATAATTCCTTTTGTCATTGAAAAGAAATGGTGCTACTGATTCTGCTTCTGTACTTTTTCCTGTGTATGTGTATTCTTGCCAGTTAATGCAGAAACTAGCTGAGTGAGTTGAACTCCATAGGAGATGCCGATGGCTGTTTGATTTAGTTATTGGTGAAATAAAAGGAAACTCTGCCCATGGAAAGAAAAGTGATTTGTTCTATTTTTTTTTTCTTTGAATATGAAAGTTGCCATATAAGAAACACACGTATCCATGATGCATTTTTTGCTCATGCAGTCACCAGCGACCTAGCAAGCACACAATTGTCAAGTCTAGATTAGACATTGTAAATGACCATAGCATTTTCTTCCTGGAGCTAAAGCTATGATGTGATCTACTGCCTTTTTTTCCTTCTTTGGCAAGTGCAGAGTTCATTCTCCGGACACAGAGAAAACACAACACAGAGCTATCAAACAAAAGTAATCCTCTTTATTTCAAAACAGATGACTAGCTATTTGCGTGGTTAAAAATACCAGAGTATTCCCTGGGTAATCCGCTAGCCAGTCTGGTCTACTTCTTCTCCCTGCATCCCTAGGTCATTCTTGGATTAAAAAAAAGTCACCCTGACTGGCATTCTCTTTAATACTTTCACATCAAACAGACAGACTCCCAAAAAAATCACCTAGACTGTAATAACTCATTTACTATTTTTCTTTCATTATTAAAAAAAAAAGCAAAAAAAAAATTCAGAAATGAACTTTCAATACTGTGAACTTATTTTCTTTAGCAGTTCAAATTTTGCAGTTATTTATTAGGCTGTTCTGACAGAAAGCACAAAAATGAAGGTCTCTGCAAGCATAAACTTAGCAGGAAGATGTCTGATACTGAAACTTCAAGAAAGAAGATGAAGCCTCCCCATCCACTTGTGAACTGTATAGAGCCCATACCACCCACAAGAGTTGGTCCCACTTATTAAAGAGCTGTCCACACACCTCCTAGCAATGCCCTAATCAATGGTTAAATCTCCTGTTTACTTAAAAAAAAAAAAAACACAACAATCTTCTATGGACATGGTGGCAGGCACTACTTTCTGCATTTGTAGCACACAGAGCTAAGATCTGGCACAGAAGTCCACCTTCCACTGTTCTGAATGAGAACTAGTGAATCTAACTGCAAATATTTAAGCGTTCTGGTTGGGACAGTTTAGATAGTCACTGAAGGAAGAGATGGATCAGGACAGGTAAAATAAATGCTCTCCTCTTCACAGTTGTACAAGTTTTGATGTTGCATATCAGAGGATACAGCAGTTGCATGAGAAAGGAAGATTGGAGGTGTGTTCAGAAATCAGTTTTAGGATCCAAGCCATCAGATGGATGGTTCAAAATAAATGGATTCTTGGGGAAATGACAAGATTATTTTGTCCATTAGTTCTGCACAAAGTATTATCTTCCCCCCCCCCCCCCCCCCACTGCAAGAAATACGAAGACAAAAGGGAAAGGAAAAAAAATTCACCCAACATCCAAAAGTTTCTGAAGTAAAATGGAAGAGAAAAGCGTTCTTTGAAAACTCAAAAGGCACTCACATTAGCTTTCTGAGAAATTTCATGCTTACTAGCAGTATCACTCTTTTTAAAGAAAATAAGTATATACAACTTTCATCCCCATTTTAAGACATAACCACCACTGAGAAATTACTGGCAAGCTATCTTTTCTAACACTGCACTAATATAGATCTCTGCTGGTAGCAGCCTTACACAGGCTGTCACTGCGTTTCTCTGATGTAGGAGGGAGACAAGTATGTGAGGCAGCACAGACTGGCAGTGCAGGCTATACACAGAGTGGTTGCCAAGAAGTGCAGAGCAGAACTGCACCATTCAGCCAAACATGGAGCCTAGGGAAGCCTAGCAGCAATAAATAGCGACACCACGTGGGAGCAATCAGACAGAAGAAAAAGCAGCTATCCAAGCAAATCCTATCAAAATTACCATTTGTCCTCTCTGTGGAGTTGCAAAACCTCCTGCTATCCAAAACATTTTTCCACATCCAGAACATTATAATTAACATAATAACGTCAACGTTATGATTGATACTGCATAACTTCCACAGCAACATGAACGCCTCCAAAAAAAAAAAAAAAAACAGGTTCATTTCCCCTATGGAAGAAATTATTTTTTTCCCCTCTGGACAAATACACTTCTAACTTCATATTGCACAGAAAAAAAAAATGCCCGCACATTCCCTAGACAGTCCTGTTGATAGCAAGGAATAGGCTTGCTCTCCTATTCTGCTGTCCTACAATCTTTACTTTCTCAAGAACATGCATCTTAATTTTCTGCTCTCTGTCTCTTATTAGGAACAGACACCCACATTTGTCCCATTCAGCAACCACCATGCTTAAAGATGCTGACACCTGAAACAGAAAATTGTAATGACAAAAGAATTATATAGGTTTACCAGGATAGGAGAGAAATTTCCCTTTCTTGCTTTGACACTTCTGGGCTTCATTTTAGCTCAAGCAAGTACCTATCAATACCAGTAAAATAATTAAACTGGTATTTATATATAAAATATATAAACTGGTATCTGAGCGAGACCTCAGAAATTGCAGGAATTCAACCTTAAGTCACAGCTTCACCATTCTGACACGTGTTCCATACTGTACTGTGTCATGTTCTTGTTTGTCCACGCCCCGCAAATAGCATCTGTGTGTTTCTCTAGCTTAATGTCACCAAATGCTAGTTTACACAGGAGGACTTGCTGAGGTTCTAGTTAGCTGTATACTGTACAAACACAAATTAGCAGCTTACAGAATTTATCGTGCAGGCTTCAATATCTGAAAATATAAAAACTGCCAGCTTACTGTCTCTAGTATAATAGTATATGCTTAGGGAAGAGTGTAAGAACAGAACAAACAATTATATGAACCCAATACTCCTCCAGTTTCCATCAGCCTGTGGCTTGGGGAATTATCTTCCTTATCTAGGTTCCTTACATGACTTTGAACCTATGCAGCATCTTGGCATCTACAACATTCATCAGCACTGAACTTTACAGTTGATGTATGCTATGCAACAACTTCTCTCCTTTTACTTGTTTTGAAATTCATGATTATTTCTTCTTACAGCCTTTACACGCTAGGAAAGACAAAGATCAATTGGACCACACCTGTATTTTGAATATTTGTCATTTTACAGATTCAATTATATCCCTCACATCTGCAAACTCTCACAGACTGAAGAACCATTATGTCATTAGCCACTTCTCACAAGCAAGTCATTCTGCAACTTCTATCTTCCTTGCTACTGTTTCTGCTCTCAATTTCTTATAACACAAATGTTGCAGTATTTATTTTATTCTCTGTTCCACCTTAATCTGTCTTAACACCCATCTGCTTTTTTTTTTTTCTTTCTTTTTTTTTTTTTTTTTAAATAATCACCATAGATCTGACATCTCCATAGAAATGCTCCTAACTACAGCATATCTTTCCTGACTGGTAGTAGGTAATTCAGAACTCTCCATCACATACATACTTGAAGAAGCATTTTCCTCTTCTGTGTTGTTTTTACCCATCATAGCAGTGAATTTTCATTTTATATACAATCACTCAACGTCATGAGATTCTTCTTCAGGTCCTTGTAGTAAGCTCTTGTTTAGCTACTCTGCATAGCTGAAGGCCAATAGCAAGTTCCACCATCTTCCAATTTTTACTCTTCCCTAGATTGCTTACATTGAATAGTAGTGTCCTTATGAAAGATTTCAGTGGAATTTGCTTGGTGAAAATTCCACAATTGAGAAAACTGAATATTTGTTCCTACTTTCTGATTCCTGTCTTTTCAGCTGTACTTATGGTATTTTAGCTTCTTCAAACAGGAGGGAGGAGGAAGGAAAGAGGGGGATCTAAGGGCCTTTTAAAGTCAGCATGAATTATATCACCTTTATCAAGTACACAAGAGTCATTCCTTCAGGGAACTACAACAAAGTTGTGAGACATGACTCCCTTGCAGAAGCCGCACAGTCTCTTCCTGATTACATTTATCTACAGCTTTGCTTCCCCATGGAGACATTAGACTTACCAGTCAGGAATTTTCCACATCTTGTCTAAAGTCCTTTCAAAAACCGGTGACGTATTTGCTACCCTCTGTGGTACTGAGGCATTTTTAAGTGATAGCTTGTATAACACAAGCAATGGCTCAGCAGTATCTAAATATAACTTCAACTGTTCACTCATCTCTATTTCACACATAACCTTTCTAAAAATGTCACAGTAACCTTCACTTTGCATCCTCTAAGGAATAGACCAAATTCATATTACCAACAATTTCATTTTAAAAGCTTTTAATTTGTTTTTGGGTTTTTATTTGGCTTGGAAAAAGATATCCTACACAAAGTGTTTGGTAACACAAGTTAATATCCTGAATAAAGCAGTGGATTAAAAGAAAAAACAATTAGGAATGATCAGATACAATCGGCTATAAATTACAGGTCTCTCCTGATTTTAAGTGTTGTTTAGGTTTGGTTAAGAAAATCTGAGGGAGGAAGAAGGGAAAATTTTCAGTGGTGTAACTTTTATTCATGCTGAGGCATCAAACTCTGATCCCGTGTACATGAAAGCCCCTCTCCTTTCAGTAATCTTCAGCTTTGCATATAATATAAACAAAAGTGAAAAATGATTTGCTTGCACGTGTACACTTCTTACAAGACATAGCACACAAAACCAACAGATTTACAGTTATGCAACAGAAGTAGCAATCAGATCACACTGTCACACTAGGTTAAATGATTTGGCTCTTTTGTGGTATCACTTCGTAATACCTACTGAGTAACTCAATCATCTGAATGCCAAAAAAACTGAACAACTGAGAAACAGGAATTTTCAAGACCTTATAAACAATAGATAAAAATCAGTCATAGCCACCTTCTAGATTCTTCTGTAGCACAGCATTATTTGAAATAGATTTAATATGTTGAAGTCAAACTTTAAAGTATGATAGAAAAAAATAATAAAGTTAATGCTAATTCATTTCACTAGGCTACCTGCAAGAAAATCAGTACAAGAAATGCTTCCTATTGAAGTTCCACAGTTCTTTTACAGCATACTTAGGACCCAGTCCAATGCAAACATGCCAGAAATAAATCTGTTCTTCAGTGTTCTTAAAGACAATGCAGCAGCTCAAAAGAATTTAGATATATAAACTGTTATGTATCCCAGCCAAATGGTAAGTCAAATAATTATCTTCTGCTAATAATCCAGAGCAGTTCCAGCAAGAATTTGTTCTTAGGACACATGGATAGTGGAGCACATTGATCACTGTCTGCTCCACAGCAAATGGCTGTGATCCACATTTGGTATGAGCACATGCAGATGATATCCATGTAGCTCATGGAATTCTTATGTGTTTTACCCCCTTATGTAATCTTTGCCAACTAACCTATCTCTAGAGTGTCTTGTTGTAGCAGTTTGACCCACACAGCTTTTCTAGCTAAGTGTTTCCAGATTTCCTCTCCCCAGGCATCTTCCTGGGAGCCTATTTGTCCAAGGTATAACTTATGCTGCCAGTACAAGACCAGCAGTAATATCCTGGGGAAAGGAAAAGAGAACTGCGCTACACTTGAAAGACAGGAATGTTCACACCTCACAGGTCTAAGAAAGCTGTTTCCTTCCTTACTGTAAAGCACCCTATTTAAAAACTACCTTCTTATAGAATATATCAGTTATCAAACTAATTGAATATGTTCACTAGAGCATAAATACTGCATAAGGACACTTTAAATGATAACAAATTTTATTAACCCAGTCTATTTATATAACTTCATTATATAAAGAAATTTCCTGTAAGGATTTTAATCAATAATATTATAAAGTATAGTAGAAAGTTATATCCTAGTCTTAAATGATCACTATATAAAGTCTGCTTCTGTAAATGATATGAGAACTAAAACAGTTGTAGAGCCACATTTTTTCCATACTCATTCAAATCTATTGTTTTTTTTTCTTTAAGGCAAATATTCAATTATTTTTTATGATAAGAATAGACAGAAATTATCCTAGGATATTCCACAGATTAACCACTTCTTTCAGATTCAGCATGTAACTTTAAAGTTTAGTATCTGAGAGATGTCTCCCTAACTTGCATGTCCACTGTTGGATGATCCCAGTTTGTGCTATACTCCAACCATCTCTTTGTAGCCTCCTCCTCATCAATATTTCTTGGTGTAAGCAGACAACAATACAAGCCTTTTCATAATTTGTCAATTTTTATGGTTGTGTCCCTTTGTGTAGGAATGTTAGGAGCATAGATAGAACCTCTTTAGAAAGGTCTTCCTATGGTGAAGTCCCCCTATGGTAAAGTCTCCCATAGTCTTATCTCTTACATCCTTTAATTTCCAGTAACAGCTGAAAACAGGCTTGTGACTCTCCAGTAGCTACTTAACATGTAATCAAATACCCTATCCTGGGATACACATAACTACTTCCTTTTGTCTGTGAATTGCCAGACACAAAGCTAAAGTAACCTGACTTTACAGGGCAGAGATGCTAAAGTATTTTCCTTTAAAATAGTAAATACATGCTGACAATGTCCTATTTAATTAGAAGTTTCATGAAATGAAACTCAAGGAAGCCTAAGCTTAAGCATGTTCATTTGAACAGAATTTGAGGGGCTCATTTTTTCATCTACTTCGCTAATTTATATGCAACTTATGTCACTCTTCACACACAAAAAAAAAACAATCTTTAGAGGAAAAAAAATAAACCTTCCAAGTTGCTATTTGTTATCCTTGACTTTCCTAAACTCTAAATCCAAAATCTTACAGATCCAAGAGCACAAAATCCTCTCAGACAGCAAAAAGGCAGTTAGATATTAAAACAAATCCAGTAGAGAGGCTCAAATGTACTATGAGTGCCTCTCCAATGCAAACATAAATGCTAAGTTGATCTCGAGAATCTTACTACTCTGTTTTGAAATAAGCCACACTACTAATGCTTCTCCCTATGTTACCCTCAAGCATACCAGCTTCCAAGAGAGGTTTTCCTGAACTGTTGACTCACATGCTTGGGATAGTCCCTTGCCTTTCAGGTTTGCATTGCCTTATCGCCTCTACTCCACATTTCATGTGAACCCATCCACTGAACTGATATGACAAATTCAAAGTTTTAGTATGCAAAAACAACCACACTTCTCCTAACATCACACAGGCCTGACTCACCTTACACCTTGATGCTGACTGATACAGCAGTCTGGACAAAGAGTATCCCCATGGAATTCTAAGACCTAATCAGTCTGGAAACAAACATCATGAGCAATCTCAGATCCTCCAGCCAGTCACTATACTTCTTCTGTAGCTAGAGGAATATTAATATGTTAATTCTTGCTAACCTGACCATTGCACTACCACCTGGAACAATCAAGTAAGAGAAAAAGAGCAGGAGATGAAGTAGAAAAACAGGATGAAAAAGGAAGAAAAGAAAATATGAAAGAATTAGAAAACAAGAGGCAGATTCACTGGGAAAAGATTAACAGTTGCTCTGTTAATTCAGTGAAAGTCAATTCATAACACCTGTTAGGTTTTAGGATCAGCTGGAGACAAACTGTTCCCAACTCCATTTATCACAGCATAGACAGTTCATCTAAAGGAAAAACTAATCCTCACCATAGACAGGGAGTCTCAATCTGAAGAGCATAAACTGCTCTTACATGTGATAAAACATGTGAAAAGAAAGGTAGGTTCACCTTTATGAAGGTGAACACTTGTTGCAGAGTAACTGTCCATCTGCTCTGTTAATACTACCTATGTTTCAGTCGCATACAAGGATGCTAAAGCTGTTTAGTATCAGGCAATGTAAAGCTTACCTAATTTAACACATAGTGCAAAAAGCAGCAAGATATCATTACAAATGGTAAATGTGTTGGGATGCATTTCAAGGAAAAACAAAGTCATGGTTAACAGACTAATTGTTGTGTGTCTAGTCAAGTATTAGCATCTTCCCATTTCACTTGAATTTTAAACACAGAACACTGATTTTTATTAACCTCTATTCAGTCTGATTAGAGTAACTTTTACTCAGAGTGTTCACCATTTGGAATTATTGACTCCTATTGACTTGTCAAAAATTATCATTTCTCTAACTTCTCATTTAAGTCATACAAAAGAACGAAATACTTTGTGAATATTCCTTTTCAAGCAGAGATAATATCAGCTGTATAGATACATTTCTGGAAAAGAATGAAAGGAATTAGAAACAATCAGGGACTAATTGTGCCTCTATGAGAAAAAGAAAATGGAGTACTGGAAGCAATAGAACAAATACACAGAGTGCATTACTGCAGCAAAGAGAAAGGCAGCCAATACACAGAATAAATTAGTGCCATCAAATCAGTTAGAGGAAATTGAAGGGGTTTTAACAAATCATGAAAAGAATAAAACTGGAGACAACGAAGGACTTTTAATAAATGAGGAGGCTGCTGAAATTAATGAGGCACATCTAATAGCTGAGGTACCACATTGCTTTATAAAAACGTCTCTTCTGAGAGGCAAGCCATCGAGTGGTAGAGAAATGTAATGCACTGTATTGACTGTAGGTAAAAAAGGACTTTTAAATGCAACAATATGTACCTAAGAACAAAAGTATAGAAGAAACTTTAAAAATAATTTAATTTGTGTTTGTTAAAATGATTATTATTATCAGTAAACCCAGCTTCAGTTACTGAATAATGGAACTGAACCATTCCCTATGTAGGAGGTAAAGTAAGCTGTCAACTAGAAACATCACAGATGTAGATGACTGGGTACAGCTTATAATCGCTCTGAAAATAGCTTTTTTAAAAAAAAAGGAAGGGAAATCAGAAAGAGGAACTTCTGAAAATTATGTAATGAAATATTTTGGGCTTTCAGTTTGTTCGTGCATTATATTATTGTATGAAGTTGCTGTAAAACAGAAGTCCAGACAAAGGACATAAAAAGATTAATAGCAATGTTCATAAGGGATTTGCCTGACTGTCTCACCTTTCAAAAGTCAATCAATGGAAAGCAAGAAAAGAACATCGATAAAAACTTCTGCTTATTGAGCTGAGGACATCTATCAGGAAATGTGTTAAATCTACACTTAAATACTTGCTTTATTGTAGCAAAGCATAAACCTGACATTCCTGACAATCATTACTTATTCTGCACAACTTGCCTTTAATGAGTTGCCAAGTAAAAAAAAAAAAAAACAAAACAAAAAACCAACAATTGAAACTACCAGAAGAAAACGCATTAGGAAATATTGATAACAGAAAGAACAAAAATACCAAGGCAGAAGACAAACAGAACAAAGGCAGGAGGGAGAAATGGAAAAATTCAGAAAGGAAATTTAAAGTATCTTCCAGAACTCTGATTTGTCACAGATGAGTTGCCACTGAGCAAAACTTAAAGGCAAGTAGAAGATCACAGAAACATAGAATCACTCAGGTTGGAAAAGACCTTAAAGCTCATCAAGTCCAACCACAACATAATCATACTCCCCTAACTCTAACAACCCTCTGCTAAATCATGTCCCTGAGCACCAAATCCAAACTGTTTTTAAACACATCCAGGGATGGTGACTCAACCACTTCCCCCGTAGCCTATTCCAGTGCTTAAAGATACTAAGGGTGTTCCTATCAACATTTCTGGTACCCTTTGTCCTGACTCCACTAATTAAAAATCCTTCAGATCTGATCCAGATGTTCAAGTCCTAGCACTGGTAGTCTGGGTCAGTTGGTAAGCCTGCCCAAGGTTTCTACAGTAGATTGGCAGCGCAAAGAGTGAAATGCAGGTAACAAGGCAGCAGCAGGTATAACAAGAATTCATCACTGATTCATGTACACGTTATGATCTTAGTCAAGTTACATTCCGTGAATTTCCTCACATATGCAATGAGACAGAAGGATAGTAATACAAGAAGGGCTTTCAGAGACTGAGGATTGGTACATGTAGGAGACTTGAACACTGTCTTAACAATACTATATAGACCTTATTTGGATTTAGCTGCCTGTTCAACCATTGTCACTAACACGCACTACTCAAGTCTATTTATTCACCTATGTTCAGGGAGAAGATGGAAATCAACACAGTTAAAATATAACACTTCTGTTTTAGCACATACAAGTAATGCCACAAGATTATATTTCTGCTCTCCCTGATGTGAATAGTTGCAGGAACCAAACAGAAGTAGAAGCTTTCAGACCTTCTGCAGTCCTAAATATAGCATCTCCCCTAAGCAGCAATACAGCAAAAAAGTACATTTCAACATTGGAATAGCAAGAACACAAGCAAAGGTGAACACGTCCTATTTACTCAATGAAAATTATTACATTTCTTGTAATCCCCATTAATACTGACAGAAAATTGAAGACCTCTTTTCCTCCACAGCTTCAATAATATGAGGGAAAACAACATTTAACTTTAGTATGAAAGTGAACCACTCCTGTCTGATGCTTTTATTTTATTGAAAAATCAAAATATTTTGCAGGTATTTGTGCAAAAATTCCCACTGCTTTACAGAGAGGGTACGTGAAATAGACTCTGGTGCATTGTTTAGCAGCTTTACATCAGAAGAACATCAGGGAACTAACACAAAACTTATACATAGCTGTGTAATTCTTCACTATATGATCTGGACCAAGTAGGGTCTAATTGCAATCCCTTTGCATGAAGGGATCACATTATCCATGGAACAGCAATTGAAAACCACTACAATTTTTTAAGTAGGCATTAACATATTGCCATCCTCCACAGTGCAGAACATACAGCTGTTCTCAATTAGAAGAACCCACAGGTGTGAGTACACATAAATACGGGAATCCTCTTTGCAAAAATTTGGAGTTCCTCAACAATAAGGATAAAATATCAAAGTTTAAACTGTAGCTTTCACAGAAAAATTCTAAACTTCTCCACAAGTTCTAAAAAGTGGGAAATCTACCCATGCTGCAGTTTTCTTTGGATGTCAGCCAGAATCCAGGCAAAGAGGTTTGTTTTCTCTCCTCCAAGAAAACAACTCAGAAGCATAGAAAATATTAGTAGAGAAGCAGGATGGAATGGAGCTATTTTAAAGAGACAGATGACCTTGTACTAGATATCTTGACTGAAAGATCAGAATACTTGCATAGGCAACAGGCAATGTTATAAAAATTCAAAAATGAATTGACTTGTAAATCAAGTAAAACTTTGCAAATCAGTACACAGGATGGCTGATAGTAGTGTCTTCATGATAAAACATTGCTTGAAGTAGTTTTATTCCAGCTGTAAAAAATCACGAAGCTTTTTCAAAACTAGCCACAAACAGTTACATAACAAGCCTTTAGGTTTTTTTTAATGTAGGTGTGTTTTCATAATTACCTCATTTGCCTTTTAGCAAGGACAACATATGATTTGTCAGACATCAGGGGTTTTGTTGATGCTATGCATGATCAGCATCCTTGTTTTATTACTGCTTTCTCTGCAACATTAGCAAGAGGTACTCAAATCCCAGCAACTGTAGATTTTCTGTTATTATTACTTCAGTTGCCCTACCACCATCCAAAGGCACTTTATAAAATTTAATATGGATTGTCAGTACTACCTGCTAACCACAATACATTTTCTAGGAACCAGATAGTTGTTTGTTTTACTGCTTTTTTTTTTTTTTTTTTTTTCAAACTACTTGTTATAAGACAGAGGAGCAGCAAGGCAAGGGATAGGCTGCTTGGGTGTAATAGTAGTTGGTGCAAAACAGTAGGGAAAGCATCTGCCTGCCTTAGGAAGGCCAGTGATGTCCTTGGGTAGGCCTCCAGACAAGTAGTGCTTGCTTCTTCGCCTTGTGTTTTCTCTTAAGGGTTCAAAAAGTTCTTTGAATGCAAAACTAAACCACAAAACCCACTTCTGATAGAATGAAAAGGAAGTTTAGGATCTGTGGAGCATTTCCCCATTTACAGCTGAAAATAAATTGCGAGTCATCATGCCTTCTTGTCTATGATCTTTTGAACTGGAGTGCATTTAATTAAGCAGTTGCCATCACCTACCATTTCCTGCCTACAAGATATACCCCCCCTTAGCAATCCAGACAAGAAAATCCACAATACTATTCAAGTGTCACAGTTTGCTTCGGGAAGGGAAACAAGGCACAGATCTTTCTCACGCAACATACCTCTAGCATCTTTGCAGAAGCAGCTACCTTGTGCTACTGCCTATGCACTGCTTTTTCAAGAGGAACCATTAACACACTGCGCATTTTTCTAGTATTTACTTTCAGCTTTCCATCAGAGAAAAATTATCCCAAGGAGCAGCAGTCAGCAAGGCTAAGCTGACATGCTTGTAAGACTTAACCATCAGAGAAGGTTATTTTTGGTCTTAAACTGTACTTCAGAGCTAAGCTTCTGACCTTCCAAGGAAAACCTTGCAGGTCTTTCAATCCTAGAGGTCATTCAAGTGACAAAATTCACAGGAAGAAAACGATTGTGGGAGCAAGCTGCCTGTAGCAGATGCTATGAAATCTCTTTCTGCAAACTCTCACAACCAAATGAGGGCATTGCTCCTTGCACTAATCACTTTGTAACTGCTTTGTAATGTCCAGACAAAGGAACCAGAGGTAGGACATACACAGAACATCAGCTACAGTTAATCAGTACTGGATTGACTCAACTGCAACAACAGCAACCAGAATTGCATACAGAAATCCATAACACTGTAACATAATAGAATATGCAGTAAAGACAGCAGAATAGCAAAGTCCAAGGCTGTATCAAGTGAGGACTCACTCAAATGCAACAGGTGAGGGCACAGAAACAAAAGAAAGAACTTGCTTACCTTCAGAAGATCTCAGGTTCACAGGGATCTTCAGAGAGATACCCTTGCCTCCAGTGCCAACCCTTAAATGAGGTCTGGGAAAGGGAGGATCCTGGCTCCACCCCTTCTGGTCACTTAGGTACATTGCATGCACCTGAGCTCTCCTGGGTTGGCCTTGCCTTCCCACCAGGTGCTCCAGTTCAAGTCATAATTTCAGATTTCCACCACAGGGATCTGTACTACTTTTTTCCAAGAGATTCACTTTTCATTAAAAACATGGGAATAAATCATAAACAATACAAATCTGTTATTTATTCAATAAAATATTTGCACATTATTTAGTTACAAGCTTATATCATCTCCTATGCTTCGAGGTCTGGGGGCTAGGATGTCCTTTGTTTCCATTTTCTACCTTATTCTTTTTCAAAACTGCAATTTAGTTTACCTTGGGTTGTTTGTTGTTTTGTTTTACTTTCCTGTCTCAGTTCTAAAAAAGCATTGTGACATATTCAACAGCAACAGTGAAGTACTTGACACCTGCAGTAAACTATGAGTGCTTAAGATGTCTGAAATTTATGCTTCCCATTCTTCACATTCATTATTAAATTCAGGCATATATTATTCATAAAAATACTGCAAAACCAACACACTCTTAACAGTTTGAACCTGTAAAATAGCTCTACTGTAATGACTAGAAACCACAGTACTCTCAAGAACTTCACCTTGACGTGTAGCCTTCTCCTCAGTGGTGCAAATTGGTAACTTTTTTTTGTAACTGTGCTTAACCACTATTCAATTCAATTGTTCAACTACTTTGCTGTATGAGATATGATTTCTAAATAAAGATCAACTCACAGGTTTTATTTTCTTGCTGGTCTGCTTCCGTTGTAAATAGTTCAAAGTACGTAAAAGTGTGAACATGAAAGGGGGCTGGGAGAAAGGCTATACAACTGATTTGTAGTTCCAAGAGTTTTGTCATGTGATATTGCTATACTTATCTTTTTCTCTTAAGGTGATGTCCTTTCTACTTCCTTTCTTATGTCTAGGCTGCTCTAAAAGTAAACTCTCTAGGTACTGTACGTCACATGTTTCGAAACTACCTATTACAGCCCATTACTCACAGCAAAATTGCACAGCATTATAGCAAGAGAAAGTCACCTGACATCCTCCAAGTGCTTTTTTTTCTGAGTTGTACAAAGAAATATGTCTACATTAATCAGGTTTAGAAAGCTATGTTGATGTCTGCATAACCAAATATCCTTTTCACATGCCTCTTTTTGGAGGAATGAACATGATCAGTAAACTTGCTCAAAACAGAGCATCGCATAGACTGAGATACAGCTAGCAAGAGCTGTGCAGCTGCTTAACAGAAAATTGTGAGCTTCAGATACCTACAATAGTGATTAGTCTCTTCCTAGATCCCAGTTAGAGAATATCCAATAATTTGTTGTGATCTAGTCTAATTAACAACAGGACTGATACCAGGCATGTCAGCAATAGCTCAAAGTACTCCTCTGTGATGGAAATACAATGAAACATCAGTCAAGCAATCTGTTATGAAAGGAATCATGAAGACACCGTGTTGTTGCTTTTCCTCCCATTCCTCCCCCCTTCACCCATTCTTTGCACTACTAGAGGAAAGAATGGTGCTCCAGCATGAGAGATTTAAGATTCCCTTTTGTTACTTTTAAATGCCATAAGCAGCAAACATGTTTTTACTTGCAAAAAGCAACAAGAGGAAGAAGAAGCCAAGCTTTATAACATGATGAAAACACACAATCAACTAAAGAACTAACACTCATTTCGTCCGCTAGTCTCAGAAATTCTGTTCACATGTGTTGCTTAAATGTAACAATACTAATATTTACTTCCCACAAACATCATTTTGGAAATTTTTACATTTATTTAGTAAATACATTTAGAAATTTTCTCGTCATTTTATAAAGTTTTACATTTAATAAATAAATAACCCAGAACTCTTTACATCCTCAGATTATCCACAAGATGGCAGTGCTTGCATCATACGGAGCAGCCTGACCTAAATGACCGTCAGTACAGCCTGTCTTTTCCTGACTGCGCTCAGCACTCAGATGGCGTTTTCCTCATATCCAGGCAAAATCCTCGCCATTTTTCAACTGGCTCAGCAGTATTTAACATACTGTAATAACACATTTTATGGACTAACAGTCGAGTGACAGCAAGTTTGGAGAAACTGTCGCAGCATTGACTCTCCTGTGAGCGTACTGGGCTCTGCATCTTATTACAAAATAAGTAAAGAATTACAGGCTTCAGCTCTAGTGCAGAGAGTAATGCAAGGGCTGCTAAATGGGTTGGTTTATCTCCTCCAGACAGCTGGCCAGGTGTCCAAGAACCACTCAACATCTTAGTCCAAACTGGGGATGAACGGTAATAATCAGTTATCATCCTGCGTATGCCTATGCAGCAAAATAAAGTCACAGTTGTGCAGGTGTAACAATGCACATATTAGCTTTATATAGCTATTACAGTGAACAGTAGTAATGAATACAAAATAGCATATGCTTTCAACTTAGGTATGAACTCCTCACACAGCATTAGTTTCTATTCTTCTTGGTGCTGTCACTCACATTAATATTAAATGTATAAAGAACACCTGCATAGCCTACAGTTGTATTTGCATTTAGCTGCACAGATTTTTGCTGTTCAGATTAAATCATGTTTTATCTAAAAAGCAGGGAACCATCTTTGTTTCAGACATGACAGCAAAACATGAAGAATATTTCTGCTATTGTGAAACAATCACCACTCTGAAGACAGACAGGCAGGTAACAGAAAATAAAATGTAATGCAAAAATGATACTACCATTTTCAACCCTAACTTTTCAAAGATCTCCCTTCAAAGAAAAGTATCAGTCAAGCGAGAATGAGATCACTACCTTTTATCTGTGGAAGTTTTCACATAAGATATACTCTACAACCTAGACAACAATATCCCATTCTCCTGGCTTCTTCCACACTATATTCTTAAAATAGGCATTTAAAGGCCAAACAATATTACCTACAAGGTAGGTAATTGGGAAGTTACTAAGACTCTGAGAATTTCCTCTTCTACAGTAGATAAGCATCAGAGGAATAAAAATCCTATCATGTCCACAGCACAATTCTTTTCCTGCTATTCAAAACAACACAAGAAAGTCAGCATGCTATATAATGGTTCAATTTTAAATATGTATGATAAATCCAAACTATAAATATTTTCATTATATGGCAACAGCAGATTCTCATGATTAATTTGCTAGTAAAAGACGAGACAATAGAACAGAAAACCAGATGGAATATCCTTCAACATATGTAGGTTTTTACACCAATCAAATATATGCCATATACTAGCCAGTATAAACCTAGCTTGTATTCATCCATAAATCCGCATATGAAAAGCTAAAACAATGAAATAGGGCAGTTACTGCATTTGGATTTGGACTTTGAATGAACTTGCTTGCTTATACTCTTTTCACCCCGTATGTATCACTAAATTAGAATTCCTCTTATGTAAGAACAGAAGTACAAACCAGCACAATTTAAACTACTTTGGCATATGTCCTTGTTAAGCAGTTTAATAGCTTAATCCTCTGTTATCTGCTCTGGCTAACTACTAGTTTCCAGGTGTTACTATTTTCTGTTCTATAAAGTAGTATGCTTGCTGAAACTACATCACTTTCTATTTATTTTTTTATCTGTAAGAATTATCCTTACTAAAATTTCTCTATGCATGATTTAGAACTAACCCTGGCATCTGACCTTTCTACAAAAAAAAGAAAAAAACACCTTATAACTCTTACTTTTTTTTTTTTTCCAAATTCAGACCTCAGCAAATACACTGAAGACTGCAACAGCTCAAGGTTACTTCATGCCTATAGTCAAGCTTGTTCTTATGTCAGCAGCCAGCTTCTCCTGCCCTTCAGGTAGAAATTTAACTGAGAGTTATTCCTGATTGATTCACAGCTGACCTTGAAATCATTTAGTTCAAGATATTGGCTTCTCAAAACTAATAGTTCATATTATTTCCAACTCTTTGTAAAGCAGCACAGACCATTACCACTTCCTGAAGAAACATCTTTATCTTTGCAGCAAATTACTCACTTTGTAGCCCATTCACACTACTAGAACTTTTAGGAAAAAACAAAAAAAAACCAATTCCCCTCAGTTATCTCTCATGATTTCTTTATTTAATTGATAAACCAAACTTTTCTCCTCTCAGCTGTGTCAGAATGAGTGAAACTAAAGGCAGCAGTAAACTGTCAACAACTAAGCCCTAAAGGAACACATTATTGTTTCACTAAGGCCAAAAGTTCAGTTTGGCAAAGCACCAGCGTAAGCTTTGACCATGTTGGCTTTAGCAGTTGCAAGATGTGATTCTGCTCCAGCGTAAATGGTTTTGCTATTAGCAAACAGTCAGATGTATGAATCTGTTGTCAAAGATGCAAAGAATGCAAAAAATGTACAAGCTGAAGTATCACAGGTACAGAGGGCGTGTTAAAATTGAAGACGTATTTCACAGAAAGATATCTGGTTTCCTTTTAAAAATTAAGGCAAGATTCTTGTAAAATGAAAGCTGAAAGTCTATCTTCTTTTCTGTACAGTAGCTGCTGTCACTGACCAGACTTCATTTTGTATTGTTTCAGAACAGACATAATAGTTTTGTTAAATTTAACTAAAACTTCTGCTTGTAGTTCAAAACAAAATAGCAGCATGGCATTCTCCAATAAACCCGACAGCACACATAAGAACATCTACACCATAATTACTAGAGCAGTCACATAAATGCAGACATTCAGGAGTGGATTTCACCTCTCAGCTCTAAACTTCTCTTTAGATGGAAGAATTCTCTAACAAAGGCTGCAAGAGCTCTAAGTTGAAACCAGTCTCCAGTAAGGTACACACAAGCATATGTTAACATGAAGGTGTGAAGTCACTATCTTATGAAGATACCACTCACAGTCTCCCTCCGTAATCATCCAGGTGATAAAAATAACACTATAATGTTATTGTCAGTGATTTTCACAACCCTTCTTGATTGTTTCCATCACTGTATTGTTAGAGTACAAGTCAAGCATAACCAGTTATGGCACTGTGATCCAGAGCTACAACCAAGCAAGAAGGGTAAGGGCCACATAGAGACTTCCAAAGTGAGATGTGCACATGCGCAACCCTATTCACCTTAGACATAACACACATTAGCAATAGTGATTTGCCTCCTCTCAATGAATAACTACAACTTCATTCTTCATAACAATTTCTTTTACACTCAATCATTGTGTGCTTGGAAAGAGGCTCCCTCATCCTTCTTATTTTTCCTAAATGAAGTACCCCACCTGCTATTCCCAACTTTGCATTCGCCTTTCTCACAACTGTATCTCATTAGCAGCTTAGAGAGCACTTCTGATCAACAGTTTATTCCACTTTCTTCATTTTTGTTAATTTCAAGTGATGCACTCGCATCGTGAAGTAGAATATAATCACTAAATACAACGACTTTATAATTCTATATTTCATTCCACTTCTCCAAACTTCAAGGTATTCAAGGCATCATCATTATTTGCATTAATTATGTCTTTGAAAATCCTCAAGAGAGTTAAAAAATTCCTCTGGAGAATAAACCTGAGAAGTAAAATTCCTGATTCTACTAGGTATTAAAATTCATAGATTCAGTAAAGGTTAATTTTTTACTCACTCTATTTTTCCTGATGCCAGTTCCTCAATATGCCTCTGTTTCCTAAAAGAAATAAAGACATTTTTACTCCTTGTACCTCAAGGCTAGCAAGCTTACTGCCTCTAATGTTGCTAACAAGCCACTCTGATCTTAAATTTGATTAAAATAATTAAAGCTTGGCACTTTTTTTTTTTCCTCCTGAATAGCACCAATTGCTTCTCTTCTGATTGTGAGAGAGGTTGTGTGCTTAAAAGCTCGCCCTTTGTGACACATTTAGCAATTGTTGCAAAATAGATCCTGTTCCATGTTGTTTTCCTCCTCTAGTTTCCACAACTGATCAGATAGGGGTCTGCAACAAGCTCCAGTCTTCTTTGCTGAAGTAGCTATTCCAGCACAATTAATTTTTCATTTTAAAGTACACTGATAATTCATTACAACAAATAATTGTTGGATAAGTTTTTCAAAGATCACTCCCGAATCTTCTTGTTACTTGTTATTCATTCTCTGAAATAACATATACCTTCCTTCTCTTTATTTTTAGAACTGTCTGACTAATTATACTTTTAAGTAAGACAAGAGAGGAAACAATCCTATCAATCCTGGATCATGGCAAGTATAAGTAAGTATAAGGCAAGTATAGTAAGTATTCCTTTGCCTGTAAGCCATGTGTCATTTTCTCTTGAAATTAACTATTTTGATGGTTTTTACAAAAAAAAAAAAAAAAAAAAAAAAAGTTATGCTCGGGTCCTTCTCTTGGAACCTATAACATATTTAATTCATATAAAGCACACCAAATAGTCTTCTTGACTCTCCTAAGCAAACTGAATTTAATATTTTTTTGAACTGTTGAATTTGTACCTGCGCTACAATAATTTCTATTTTCATATTTCTAAAGGAGTAAACAATCACAGACATATAATCTGATAAGAGATTAAAAATCTACTTCTCTATAAAAATAATGATATATAGGAAATGTACATTTATTCCAAGAATATCTCAAGAATGAATGATAAGCTTGTTATTTATCGTGTCAGGAGATTTCCTTTCAGAAAAAGTCAAATTATTCATGTAACATTGTCTGCTGATAAGTGAACTGCTAATTTATAAATGCAACTTGTAGCATAATTACATAGCTCAGTTTTACATAGGACTGCATATCACACATAATAATTCACTCATGCATAACAGCAAATGTAACTCAGCTCCAAACTGTGCTGTTTCGGAGTTCTGTCCTTCACCTCTGAGAGCCTCTCCAAACATTTTCTTAAGTACAGTTAACTCTTTAATGAAAGTGAGATGGCAAGGAAAAGGCAAAATCATACTTATGAATAGAAGCACCATTCCTACATGGAGATGACAGAACTTATTAAAAATCCAAACAACATCTGCAGAGAACCAAAATGGAAGAAAACAAGTGGAGGAATAGACTTTGGGTGTCACCAAACATTTCTTTAGCAGTCATGCACATGGGTATAATTGCAACCTCTCCGTAAAGACCTTTTTTTATATAAGAGTAGTTAAGTCTTACAGACTAGAAGACAACCTCCCTTTTAGCTTTACTAAAGAAATAAAAATCCTTTCACCCATCTACTGAATGAAGAAGTCAGAGCAAGTCCTGCACACGACACACAGCACCAGCCAACAAAACAACATGAAACCTATACAGCGTCTATCCTGATCAAAGAATTCTTCAACATAAATTCAGTCACCATTAATATATTAAATCCACACCTAAATTTCACTTACTACTCCACATGAATCCTCTATGCACACTTGAGCACTGTACCACAGAAATTATTTCATCACCTGAACCACACCAATAGTTAGCAGCTGGGAGGGCAAAAGTCTGTAAGGGGGGAAGGTCAAATGATCCTGACCTTAGTGGCCTGCCTCAGGGCAAACTGAAAAAAAGTTGGTACAAGGAACACCCAGCTGAGGCTTAAGCTGAGTGATTTGATTGGTTCTGCAAAGATGAAGCTTGCCCATGCAATCTGGTGCCATTAAACCGCATTTGGAAAGCTGGAGCCTCACAGCCGACACCAATCCACTTTGGAGCAAAGTTACAAAGGTGGGTTTTTATTAAGAGGTCTAGAAGCCATATATCAGAAGCAGCCTAGGAAGCAGGGTCTGACTGTTTTGTGGCTTCTAGGCAATACTTGTATTTCTACTCGAATTGCGTATTTGTGCCCTGTAATAAAACTCCTTCCTAATTCAGTTCCTTCTGTTGATTTTGGTAGGAGACAATAATCTAGCATAGCGGTTCATCAATTTCTTTTGCATAGGGGGTTTTCCAGGTATGATGGAAGTCAATAATTCAAGAAAACGTGAGACTTGCTGATGTTCTCCTTATACTTATTGTAGTTAAATGTTTAATCTACTCTATAAGCTATCAATAATGGTGAGATAATGCTTGACTTTATTGGTATTTCAAAGTATGATAAGTGAAAGATTATCTTCATAGAAAGCATAGTAAACTACTTTCAAAAGCTACTAAAAGGAACTGGAAAACTTTGGCACAACCTCTAACTTTTCCCTCTATATGTGAACCAAGAAACATCTTTTAACCTCTACAGAATATCATCCTACTAAATACAATTCTGTCCTAAGCATGAAAAGGACTTTCATAAACCTATCTTTTACGTCTTCTGGTTTCCAATTTAATTTTTGCATAGAACATCTCCATGTGCATCAGAGAATTGAACTGATTGCCTCCTTCTGACATGCAGTGAGTGTGGAAAAGAACATGCAAAGGGTTGTACATGCCTTGGACAAAAGAGTGGAAACAGTGATCATCTGTGATGATCTCCTAAAACTGGAATTTCTCAGAGCAAGAGAAACACCTGAAAAAAAGACATGGAAACTTGTGCCCAGGTGTAAATGCTTTTTGTTTGTTTTTTAAAATATTATATTAAGAAAGTATATTCTGTGTTGCTTGAAAATGTTTATAAAGGGTGAAACTGAATCCCCTTCAGTGCACCTGCAGGCTCTGTCTGCCTGCAGAAAACTTGAGCAATCTAGGCAGTAAATGAAGGCCACCTGGGGAACATGTGGGCTACAGCCAGTGTAGGAGGTGAAGGTGGTGAGAGCCGGGCTACTGCTGATGTGGTTCCTCTGAGACTGGGAAACCTGCTGGGTGAGTGGTGTTGGGGTGGTGTCTTATGTAATCTACTGTAGGGATCCATCCTGCTTTAGGCTCCTTCCAAACCCTACAAATATGTGATCCACAAATTGAAAAAGGGGATTTATTTGTTTATTTATTTATGGGGGGGAAAGGGAGGATGGGTAGATTTATGTCCTGAGGAACGTTTAGGGGCCTCTCCAAGAGGAGAGGCCCCTATAGAAAGGATCCCCGAAGACAGCCTGGGGGTTTCAGCAGAATAACGGAGCGCCACAGAAAGGCCAGGGCTGGGCAGCAGCCTCACTGCTGCACCTGAGGCACGGAGCCAGCTAGAGCCTGGGGGGCACAGCTGCGCCCAAGGGGCAACCTACGTCCTTACGACCACTCCGCTTCCTCCAAGAACCCCTCCCCATCTCGGTTTCACCTCCTGATCCCCGCTCCACACCCGTTCCCGCCGTCACTGCGGACCCGCAGCCACCAGCGCCCGCCCCCACGCTGTCAGCTCTGGCGCGCACCCGGCGCTAGGGCCCTGCAGCCGCCGCCCCGCAGCTCGCTCCTCCCGCCGGGCCGCCGCCGGTTGTTGTCTCTTCAAGGCGCGAGCCGGCGGCGCCCTTGCTCGCCCGCGGAGGAGTCGGGAAGCTGCGCCGCTGCCCGCGCTGACCGGCAGCCGAATAGGCGCTCGGTCCCCACCCCCTTCTCCGCGGCTGGGAACGGGCCGAGGAGGGAGCGGCGTGCGGCATCCTCCGCATTGTGCGAGCTGCGCGGGCACGGCGCGGAGGTGCGGCCGCGGGGCTCCCCGGAGCCTCCCGCCCCGGCGCCGCCGTTAGCCGCGAGCCGCCGAGGAGCGAGGGATGCTTTTGTGTGCAGCGGCGGAAAACGGCGGCGTCGGCGGGTGCCATCGCGGGGCGAGCGGGCGCAGCCCTCCCGGCTCGAGCGGCCGGGCGCGATGCTGAATTAGGCGCGCGTGGCCCGAGGGCGGGCAGCGGTCCCTATGGCGAGCAGCCGGAGCATCGAGCTGGAGCATTTCGAGGAGCGGGACAAGAGGCAGCAGCGCGCCGGGCCGCGGCGCGGCGGATCTGGCTCGGGCGGCGGCGCGGGGCCGCGGGGCAACGGGCTGATCCCCAGCCCCGCGCACAGCGCCCACTGCAGCCTCTACCGCACGCGGACGCTGCAGGCGCTCAGCTCGGAGAAGAAAGCGCGCAAAGCCCGCTTCTACCGCAACGGGGACAAGTACTTCAAGGGCTTGGTGTATGCCATCTCCAGCGACCGCTTCCGCTCCTTCGACGCCCTCCTCGCAGAGCTCACCCGCTCCCTGTCGGATAACGTGAACCTGCCCCAGGGCGTTCGCACCATCTACACCATCGACGGCAGCAAGAAGCTCTCCAGCCTGGACGAGCTGCTGGAAGGTGAGGGGCTGTAGGGTGTCTGCTGGCACGCCAGGAAGCGGAGGGAGACCACGAGGGCGAGTGGGCTGCAGCTGTCTGCTGCTAAGGCCTTGCTTTGGCAGCAGGGCTTGTCCACTTGTCCCATCAGGGGTGGGCTGGCAGCAAGGTAAGCAGAAGGTGCTTCTCATCTTCAGGAACCTCAAGTTCTTGGCTGCCCTGTAGTCAAAACCGTTTGTAGGAAAGGGAAATGTTTTAATTTAGTTCCCTAACTGTTACTACGCTGTCACTGGTGCCTCACAGCAGATTAAGCTTTCCCCGGTGCTGTGAAAAGGGATGTTTATAGCTTCCCACTTACTAAAACAAACCAGTGTGAAGTCCCACTTTCAAATACAGTTGGTGTCCATACTGTTCAAGCTACCTAAATCCCAAAGCATTTAAGAAATTGAATGCTTTTCAGAATTGTCTCTTAGTAGCCTTTGATAGTGGGAGTTGCTGCAGAGGTTGTGTAGACCTTGAGAATCTGAGTAGAGCAGTGCTTCACTACTCACAATCATAGAATCCCCCAAATTCGAAGGGGCCAGAAGTACTTCTGCTGAATGAGATATGCAACTCTTGTTTGCATGGAATGATAATTGCCTGGACAAGGAAGAGATAAGCCCTTAAGTGCTTTCTACAGCTTAACTTACTGTCATGTAAGCTTGTTCTGTGGCTTCCATTTTAGCCTACAGCATCTTTTTAAGTTTGAAAGTGTAAACTATTGTCAAGTGTATTTTGTCATAAGCCCAAATCTGGGTATGTGAAAAGGCACCTCAAGTTAGACATACAGATACACTTCCATACAATCATTACAGAGTTTGAACTCACCTGTCTAACTTTGCTCCAGCATGGATTGGCGTAAGCTGGGAGGCTCCAAATGCGGTTTAATGGCACCAGATTGCATGGGCAAGCTTCATCTTTGCAGAACCAACAAATCACTCAGCTTAAGCCTCAGCTGGGTGTTCCTTGTACCAACTTTTTTTCAGTTTGCCCTGAGGCAGGCCACTAAGGTCAGGATCATTTGACCTTCCCCCCTTACAGACTTTTGCCCTCCCAGCTGCTAACTATTGGTGTGGTTCAGGTGATGAAATAATTTCTGTGGTACAGTGCTCAAGTGTGCATAGAGGATTCATGTGGAGTAGTAAGTGAAATTTAGGTGTGGATTTAATATATTAATGGTGACTGAATTTATGTTGAAGAATTCTTTGATCAGGATAGACGCCGTATAGGTTTCATGTTGTTTTGTTGGCTGGTGCTGTGTGTCATGTGCAGGACTTGCTCTGACTTCTTCACTCTGTAGATGGAGCTGGGATGGGGGAAGGATTTTTATTTCTATAGCATACTAAAAGGGAATTCTCACACATTTGAGTCAGCAACTCTCCTCAGAGGGGATCCCCCACTGCTACAAAGAGTTTTATGGAATCATTAAGGTTTGAAGAAACCTCTAAGATCATCTAGTCCAATTGTCAACCCATCACCACCCTGTCCACTAAAGCAGGCCCTTAAATGGCACACCTCCACATTTTTTACACACCTCCAGAGAGGATGACTCCACCGCATCCCTGGGTAGCCTGTTCCAATGCCTCACCACTCTTAAAGAGTTTTTCCTAATATTCTACCTAAATCTTCCCTGTGGCAACATGAGGCCAATGCCTCTTGTCCTGTGCTTTGATTGCAGAGTACACATACCTGCAGAAGCTGTATTTTCAGTAAGTGCATGCACATTCCATTTAAGACAAACTCCCTCATGATCTCTGGAGATGTCTTATAGTGTTACAAATGTTAAATTTAAATACTATTATAATAGAATGGAAAGCACAGTGATAGTGGGGTAGCAAAGTCCTAGGCTGCAGCAAGTGAGGGTAAGCCCAAATGCAGCAGCTGGAGACAATGGAAAAAAAGGAGGGGGGGGGGGGGGGAGAAAAAAAAACCCCAAACAACTGTTTACCTTTGGAAGGCCTCAGGTACACAGGGATCTCCAGCAAAATATTCTTGCCGCCTCTGCCGACCCTTTAATGAGGTCTGGGAAAGGGTGAATCCTAGTGGTTAATTTATAAATAGCTTAAAATAAAAATAAAAATTTAAAAAAAAAAAAAAAAAAGCTGGAGTGTGGATGTGGATGGTGGGAAAGCAGATAAATGAAATCTCGGGTAAACTAATGGTAAGTTGGAGTGACTTTTGAAAAGCTGGAGAAAGAATGAGTCTTAAGCATCTGTGCTTAAAAAAAAAAAACACCTTGCTGTATAATCATGTAAATGCAGCTTATGACTACATTTAAGTTAATAACTGAAAGCAAAAACTGACCTCCTATCTCTTCAAATACTCATTGAAAGAGTGACCTTTGTCATTGCACGTCACTGGAAGAATAAAGCAAAGCAAATGTCACAATGAAAATGCCACTTCCTTGCTCACTCTGTAAAATGAAAGGGAAAAGAGTTTCCCAATTACTTTGTTATCTATGACCAACACAATTCTCAGGAATCTTAAGAAAATTCTGTTACATCGTAATTGGATTAGTAAGTGCTCCAATAAGTGTGCCAAAAACTTTACCAGTATAAGTCTAATCACCATACGGAAATAGGGAACAACATGCAGTGATGGGGAAAAAAGCAAAGTAGTAGTGAATTCACCATTCCTTGAACTTCTCTGAACTCTTTCCCAGTTGTTTTTTGTTCTTGATAAGCTTGGGAGATTTTTTTTTTATCTTGTTGTTCTCTTTTTCCAGCAGAGTAGGCTCGATCTTTTTGAATAAGTGAAGATTGGTAATACACTGAATCTTGAACTGCAGTACACCGCAAATAGTTTTGTATGGCATTTGGTAGTATTACTTTTTTAATCTTTGGAAAGTTAAAATGCCATTGTGTATGCCAGCTACAGGCTGAACATCAGCGCAAACATAGCTGCTTAATGTAATGCCTAATTATCTGACTAGCTTGCTTGCATGTCATCAGTGTCACTGAAATGGTGCATGGAATCACAGCAGTTGAGGTTCACTAGTGTCAGCTCTCTGAGTGAAGTAGAACTTGAGACCTTGGTCATCGTTACCAAGCTAGAAACACATGTGTTAAGCTTCCTTTGACTCCAGACTGTGCATGTAGCTCTCGGACACTGACCTACCCTGAAGCAAGCTCTTTGTGGCCTATTTGCTGTTTATTAAGTTAGTGCCTATTTTGGATAAAAGCTGACAGTATCAAATTCTGTGCTGCAATAGACCAGATTGGCTGAATTGAATCATCAATGTATGTTCTTCAGGATTTGGATGTATTTGGTTGTCCGCTGTGAAGGGAGAACAGCTAAAGCACACGCGTACCGTCAGCTTCAAATATTATGATCACAAGTTGAGTCACCTTAATTAATACAAACTGGTCACAATTTTATTGAAATCTGACAAGCTCCATTTTAAGCATATTGCTTTTCTTAGCTGGATCTGACAGGCAAAAAAAACCAACAAACAACTCCGTGCTTTGCAGGACCAATCCTTGGCAAATTTCATTTATATTTCCAGCCCCTGTAGATTAGGGAACATTATGGATCATGAATTTGACAGCTTTCATTTCTTAAGCTAGGAGGAGTGAAAAATTTCAGTGTCTGCTGATCTTGTTTGAGCATAGAAATCCAGAGAGACAATGGATTTAGGGAATGTTACGAATTTCTTCTGGCTTTCTAAGCACCTTTACCATCTGATGCTACTCTGCTTTACTTTTGATTAGCAGATTTGATGTGCAATTTTAAAATTTTCATTTCATCAACCAATAATGAAATAATAGTTTCGTTTCTGTTCTCTTCTAAAATTAGCTAATTAAGCATCCATCTAAATCCTTTGTTGTCTTTAGAAGTGTAACTTCCCTAAAGCATAACACAATGGTAGTAGAAATAACCATGCAATTCTTTAGCACTGAAGCTTCTGTTTGACATCAATACTGGTTATGCCCTGTCTTTTCTCTCTCGCGCTTTGATGTCTTGGTGGTGAAAAACATGAAGAATCTTGATTAAGATCTGCTGTAAAGCTGGGAGAAGAAAGCAACAGATTCCATTCCTGGCAAGAAAAGTCATTGATTTGTTACGTGATCGGGACTCTTTCTAGTTCTTTAGGTACGAACCACTGGTAAGAGTCCTTGTTTTTTCGATTACAGTGCTTAATTGATAGATTCCTTTTAAAGTGTCAGTAGTTTTGTCTGCATGGTTGGAATCAACAGACTATAAGCAGAATAAAGAAGGCTGTGTGGAGAATCAGTGTTTCAAAACTAGACCTTGCACAAAGTACTTTCTGCCTTAGATTGTTATTGCATATTATATAAAAAGTGACACGTAGTAACCTAAATTGTAAAAAGATGTCAACTGTTTACAGGCCAGTACCTGCAGACCCACACCCCAGGAGAGAGAGGAGGGGGAGATGGGGAAAGGGTAGGGAGATGGGCCTAAAAACAAAACAGCAGCAATCTGAGGAGGAAAGTTAATTTACTGAATATAATATCAGAATGCAAGATAACAATATATTACAGTATAATTTGAATTGAGGCTAATAAATAAAATGGGAGATAGTGTCCAAAACTGAAGGCCTTACTCTTATGCTGAAGGCAAGATAGCTAGGGAACACACATGCAGAGATGAGCAGAAAGGGAAAAGGAAATGTCTTGTAACTTGTGAAGTTTTATCTTTCCCTCTGAACAGAAAATGGAAATGCAAAGTCCCTTGGGGTATGTAGTTGTTCTTCTCAGAACCAGATACCCAGAACTATTGGCAGTCCATGGAACTGGAGCATTAACTCTTTAACTCCCAGTGCACTACATGATGTTTTGATATGAAATATCAATAACAAAAAAAAAAAAAATCATAGAACCATGACATTCTACTCCTTATTCCACATCACTACATCATGCTTAATATATATACAAACAATAATTAACATGCATTATACACACATATATACACACGGAATTACTGACTGCACTCCTCCAACATCAAATTCCCTTGTGGTACACACTGAACATCCCCATTTTTCTGCATTTTACCCACCAAGTGGATCCAGGTCCCTGAGCAAAAACAGCTCCACAGAGGGGTTCCCCCTTTCTAGAAGCTGGAAGGACCCAAACTGCTTTTTCCTAGCATGCTCCCTACATGTACTACAGGGACCTTATCTCCCTCTACGGTACATAGGGAGCTGGATTGGGTAGGACCATCTCAGTTTATAAATAGTATTTATTAATTTAATTTATTTGAGTACTGACCAACCAGGTGTCCCAATGCTTAAATGTTCTGCCACCCATTGCTTTTAACACAGTCTTTAACGACCCATTGTATTGTTCAGTTTTACCAGAAGCTGGTGCATTACAGGGGATATGATGTTTGTTTCTCAAGGCCTAGTATGGTGTTTCAGGTGGTAGCATGGAGTACTGCTTATGTTTCAGGCCACCCAGTGGTTGCCTCCACCATGGTAAGCACATAATGCGTACCATCGTAAGTTTGGGGCAAGGTGATATAATCAGCCTGCCACACTTCCCCATATTTATACTTTTGCCATCACCCTTCCCCCCAGAGAGGCTTTATCCTCTTGGCTTGTTTAATTGTGGCATATATTTCACAGACATAAATAACCTGTGCAGTAGCCCATTTATATGTTGCATCTCTCCCTTGATGGCCCAAGGTTTCATGAGCCCACCAAGCTTGAATAATTCACCCTTGTTTTATCAGACCAAGTCTATTTGAGCCACCTCAATTTTGGCAGCTCGATCGATTTGATGGTTTTTTTTGCTGTTCTTCAGTAGCCTGACTCTTGGGCACATGACCATCTACGTGATGCACCTTTACAACCATATTCTTTATTTGGACAGCAATGTCTTTCCACAATTCAGCAACCCAAATCCAATTTAAGTTTCTGTGACTACTCAGTGCACTGATTAGGCCGAGAATATATTTTCTTGTCAGGGCAAGTAGATGGTAACAACAAATAGGCAATTAGTTTGTAACTTGTTTCAAAAGGTATAATTACCTTCCTGTGCTAAAGTCAAAAGCTGTAACACTTAAAGAGGCAGGAAATCTCTAAAAGGTGTAACAAAGAATGATAAAATGGAAGAATAAAAGGATTTTAAGAGTAAAAAGCATTTATTCTTGAGTTTATGTTCAAATTGCTGTAGTTCCACAGTCATGAGGCAGAGGGTTATGGATGCAAAATACTGACATAATTGTTACTTTCAAGCAAAATAAGAGCATGTGGTGTGTCTCACCACAATAAATCAGCTAATTTCAGCAAGAGAAGGGTAATCTACCTAAGACTTATTTACTTACTGCAGAGGAAGCAGGCAGTATTAGGTAGGGTTTATTTATACCAAGATCTCTCAGCTGTTTTCCTAAAGCTTTTCAAAAAGCTTGGTCAGGGAGTTGAGGCCAGAAAATGTTCAGAGGTCCCTTCCAACTTGAGCAGCTCTGCGATTCTAAGATGCCTTGTAGGAAGCTGTTACCTACACCTTCTGGCTAAGCAAAGTCAAAAGAGAACTAGAAGCAGTTAGTCATTTGCTATAATTCTTGTCATTGTACCAGGTTTTAAACAGTGCAAGGGGAACGTAAGTGCTTTATACAACAACCGATGGTAACTTACACAGGATTACTGGAGGTGACTTGAAAGAACTGTAAAAAAATTTATGAGGAAGGAAGTCCTGTGAAAGAAAGGAAACAAACAAAAAAAAAACCTAATTAAATTGTAATCCTTCATAAAAGGGTTGGTTTTATTTTTAGATTGTCTTTTTATACATGCTGTAAATACACTCAACTTTGTCACAGAGTACAAGAAGGACGCTCTGTCACAGTCCTTACATTGGAAGGTTAGTTGTTTTAACAGCTGCCATGCTATACTGAAAAAGCAAATTTTGACACTCCTGAAGTTAATGAGTTCCACCAAAAGAAGAGAGATATGAAATGGATACAAAGTGTACCTGGAACCCTGATTTGTCCTATGTACTTCAAAGTGGATGCACTTTAAAAATGTGGAGAACAATGTGGTGTTAGTGTGGCTTTTTTCCCCCCCTGTAGACATGCTACTGCTTATGTCAGCTGTATCATTCTTTATTACACGGTGTGTCATATAAAACATGGTGCTCTATGCAACTTGCATGAGATAATAGCACTTGTTAACACTGCAAAATCTAACTAGAAAATCTTGTTCAGGTGTTTGGTTTCAAATATCCTGACTCAGGATTTTTGAGTGTTACGTATTTAATTTCTTCCTTACATTCCTTCTATGTGATATATCCACCTTTATTTAATGTGGAGTTTTTAAAGCTAATGCTAAGGGAAATGAAACATCTGTGTGCCTTTTATTAGCAGATTCTGTTTTTAAAAACAATATGTCTGAATGTTTCTCTGCTGTTTTTAAAAATGCCTTGAAGTTGGCTTTAGCTCATATAACTCATGCCATGAAGAACCTTGAGCTGTAAGGCAGCTGTATTTCCTCAAAAACTCTACATTTTTGGAAGTAATGCATGCTTGTGGTATAAAACACCAAGATACATCTCTTTCCCTATGCATACCTAAAGTTGCATGGCTGAATTTTGGAGAATTTGTGTATACTCCAATTCTTCACTCATGCAATTTTGTTTTGAGAGAAGCTAAATACCTTCCCCATGAATAACAGTATCAAATAAACAGAAGGCAAAAGAACTCTTTCCTTAGATGATTTCTTGAGCAGTCCGAACAGTATTTAGACAGCTAATGGTCTTTGGCTACTTATCGGTTAGATTGATCAATATAATCCTGTTTTCTCTTTTAATCAGTTCTCTCTTTACCATGGTGGGAGAGTGGTGAATATTTAGTTTAGACTGTGCTCTCCGTAACTGAAATCCTGCAGTGTGCTTGAACAAGCTACCAACATGTGGGTCTTCGTGAATAAGGTACCTGATTACTAATGCAGAACAGGTGAATTATTAGGAGGCAGGTAGTGTGTCCTGACTAATAGGCAATATTTCATGTCTTCTGTTTGGGTTTTTTTTTTTTTTCAGTTTTAATAAGACATAGAGAATCAGTAAACTTACTCCATTTGTTGATTATATTGTGACTCAAAATGTCAACAGATGTTATTCATTTTATTCTAGCATATGGCCCATTTGAAGAATCTCTGGTGGTAGCAGAATTTCTTCCTTGAAGAAGTGTCACATTTAGATAGCTCTGGGTACCAATGTGAAGTGTTGGATGGATGGCACATATGTTCTGTTGAAATTATGATGCCAACTTATAAGGAAGTTTCATACTTCTGCCAAAACTGCTCCGCAGGCTGGCTAGGCTTCCTGCTGAAGACTTTGGCTGGGTTTAGGGCTCCAGCTTTAACCTGTGCTGATGATTCTTGCTTTTCTTTTTCACACATACATACATAATAGCGTTAATAGTGTTTTTACTCCATTAGTCTGTATTTCACATCTTTACCTGCAAATTCCTGTGTCGTATTAGTGAGTAACTTCACAGTCTGGTTGAAAAACTAGGGAGCTGTCTGACTCTTGTTAATGTTGTAAGTCAATGACAATATTTATTAACAGTAGCGTAACTGCTATGTGTACATACTGGTTAAGACAAGCATGTATTGCTTCAAAATGTTTCAAGAGGAAAGCGAGCCTTCAAACCTTAGAACTGACAATATTTAAGTCAATAATGTAGATATATGAAGTATTGCTTATGCATGTGTTTGGAGTTATGCCAGCTTTCTGTATTTGGTAGATTTACAAATTGCTTTAAAAGCTACAGCATGATCAAAATGCCTACTAAAGTCTCAGAAAAGGTTTTCTTAGTGAGTTTAATACTATAACACAGCAGAAAGCATAGCAGTAATAGCAGGGCAGCAAAGTCCCAGGCTGCTGCAAGCAAGGATAAGCCCAAATGCAGCAGCCATAAAACAAAGGAGGAGGGGGACATATGGAAACAAAGGAAAAAAAGCCTGCTTAGCTTTGGAAGGCATCGGGTACACAGGGGTCTACCCATCCCGCAATTTTGTTTGGATGTCAGCCAGAATCCAGGCAAAGAGGTTTGTTTTCTCTCCTCCAAGAAAACCACTTGGAAGCATAGAAAGTATTAGTAGAGAAGCAGGATGGAATAGAGCTATTTTAAAGTAAAGAGACAAATGACCTTGTACTAGATATCTTGACTGAAAGAAAGATCAGAATGCCTGCATAGGCAACCAGCAATGTCATAAAAATCAAAAAACATGAGTTGACTTGTAAATCAAGTAAAACTTTGCAAATCAGTACACAGGATGGCTGATAGTAGTGTCTTCATGATAAAACATTGCTTGAAGTAGTTTTATTCCAGCTGTAAAAATCACAAAGCTTTTTCAAAACTAGCCACAAACAGTTACATAACAAGCCTTTATGTTTTTTTTAAATGTAGGTGTGTTTTCATAATTACCTCATTTGCCTTTTAGCAAGGACAACATATGATTTGTCAGACATCAGGGGTTTTGTTGATGCTATGCATGATCAGCATCCTTGTTTTATTACTGCTTTCTCTGCAACATTAGCAAGAGGTACTCAAATCCCAGCAACTGTAGATTTTTTGTTATTATTACTTCAGTTGCCCTACCACCATCCAAAGGCACTTTATAAAATTTAATGTAAATTGTATTGTGGTTAGCAGGTAGTAATGAAACTTCCTAGGAACCAGATAGTGGTGTAATTGTTTTGAGTCTTTGCTTTTTTCAACCTACTCGTTGCAAGATGGAGGAGCAGCAAGGCAAGGGATAGGCTGCTTGGGTGTAATAGCAGTAGGCGCAAAAGAGAAGGGAAAGCATCTGCCTACCTTAGAAAGGCCGATGAGGTCATTGGGTAGGCAGAGGTCTCCAGACAAGACACTTTCAGCCCCACTGCCAACCCTTAAATGAGGTTTGGGAAGGGGTGGAGCCAGGATCCATCCCTTCTGGTCACTCAGGTACTTTGCATGCACCTGAGCTCCCCTGGGTTGGCCCTGTCTTCCTACCAGGTGCTCAACTGCTGGTTCAAGCTGTGACCTAGTATTTCCCACATACTGCTATTTTAGTAGTACTTGCTTATTTTCATTTTATTTTCTCTTAGGGGTTCAAAAAGTCATTTAACCACAAAACTGAGCCACAAAACTTACTTCTGATAAAATGAAAAAGAAGTTTAGGATGTATGGAGTATTTCCCCATTTACAGCTGAAATTGAATTGCAGGTCATCATGCCTTCTAGTCTATAACCTTTTGGACCAGAAGGCATTTGATTAAGAATTTACCATCACCTGCCATTTCCTGTCTATAAGATATCCTCTCCCCAGGGCAATCCAGACAAGAAAATACACAATACTATTGAAGTATCAGAGTTTAGAGCCTGCTGCTGTTGATAAATTCACCAGCAAAGACAATACCACAGCTAGTACCTTCTGGACAGAGCAGAGGGAGCTGAAGAGCCAACTGGAGAGGTAACCTTCTTCAGAAACAAAGATAGATGGGGAAGTAGAAGCTTCAATTACCAGAACTAGAACTATTACAAATGCTCTGAGCGATACATTCTCAGTGTTCAAAAAGCACGAACAGGCTTTATTTGGTTCGGGAAGGGAAACAAGGTACAGATCTTTCTCACGCAACATACCTCTAGCATCTTTGCAGAAGCAGCTACCCTGTGCTACTGCCTATGCACTGCTTTTTCAAGAGGAACCATTAACACACAGAGCATTTTTCTAGTATTTACTTTCAGCTTTCCATCAGAGAAAAATTATCCCAAGGAGCAGCAGTCAGCAAGGCTAAGCTGACATGCTTGCAAGACTTAACCATCAGAGAAGGTTATTTTTGGTCTTAAACTGTACTTCAGAGCTAAGCTTCTGACCTTCCAAGGAAAACCTTGCAGGTCTTTCAATCCTAGAGGTCATTCAAGCGACAAAATTCACAGGAAGAAAACGATTGTGGGAGCAAGCTGCCTGTAGCAGATGCTATGAAATCTCTTTCTGCAAACTCTCACAACCAAATGAGGGCATCGCTCCTTGCACTAATCACTTTGTAACTGCTTTGTAATGTCCAGACAAAGGAACCAGAGGTAGGACATACACAGAACATCAGCTACAGTTAATCAGTACTGGGTTGACTCAACTGCAACAACAGCAACCAGAATTGCATACAGAAATCCATAACACTGTAACATAATAGAATATGCAGTAAAGACAGCAGAACAGCAAAGTCCAAGGCTGTATCAAGTGAGGACTCACTCAAATGCAACAGGTGAGGGCACAGAAACAAAAGAAAGAACTTGCTTACCTTCAGAAGACCTCAAGTTCACAGGGATCTCCAGAGAGATACCTTTGCCTCCAGTGCCAACCCTTAAATGAGGTCTGGGAAAGGGAGGATCCTGGCTCCACCCCTTCTGGTCACTTAGGTACATTGCATGCACCTGAGCTCTCCTGGGTTGGCCCTGCCTTCCACCAGGTGCTCAATCACTGGTTCAAGCTGTGACTTAGCATTTCCTCTACAGCGAGGTTATATGTTAGGGTTAGACGTGTGAAAATCTCATAAAAGGCACATACAGAAACAGCTAAAACTTACCTATACATGTGTTTTGATTTTTAAAGTTACCTGTTTCATTGTTGGACTCAGTTTGACTGATTTAAACAACAACAACAACAACAGGACAAATTAAAAACAGCCACCAATTAAAGGAAATAATTGGCTTTTTGTGAGTGTGAAGAACATCTGAATTAATCCCAAACAGACTTAAAATCAGTCGACATTTTAAAGCTATGGACAAATATTATATACAGTGTTACAGTTCTACATTTCTCTACCTGCAAAATAAAACGAGGTAGTAGTTTTACAAATGGCTTGAAAATTCTTGCAAATAGATATGTGCTAATGCATTGTCTACTTAGAAGGATGGCTAAAACAACAATTCAAACAATATTACAGTATTCCAAAACTAACATTGATTTTCTTAGGCTTACTTCTGAGTATACCATTTTCTAGGAAAGTTGCCTGTAGTGAACTTTATAGTTGTGATTTAACTTACCCCTACCATTTTTTTTCTTTGTTAAATATTTCATACGCTTGTATAATCAGTTGGATGCCCTGTTAAGCCAATCAAATCGACAGTTAAGTCCTAGAATGGCCAGTGTATAGAAAATCACTCTTACGCAGAATGTAACAAGCGATTTATTTGCAAGAGTCTCAGCAGAACTTAGATACTGTGGGTGAAGTCCTGGCTGCGGTGAAATATTAGAAGCTTAAATGCTAACTTTGGCAAAATAAAAACATCCTTAATCTTTTAAAATATGAACAAAGGAAGCCAGTGCACGCATTTTTCTCTCTCGTGTTATTGTGCCATACGTGCCTGCCTTGCAGATGTAGTAAAACTTGTTTTTCATGTAAAAACCTTGATTACCAATCTTAGTTTGTATGACTGAAACAAGAAAGCAGCATGCAGTTTAAAACACTTAATGAACAATCTGTTACACGCTACAATTCTCAAGTGATTATTCTATTCCTCTATCTGCCAGTTATAGGAAATTCTATAATTGGTTTTGCCAGATACACTTTTTGGAAAGCTAGAACAGTTTGTGCTTCACATTAAGGCTTGGTTGAATGCAGGTGAAACAAGTTATTTGAAATTCATTCTTATAAGAGATGAATTTTTTTTGTTGTTAAAAACATTTTCTATTTTTTTCACATAAAGAGGAAAACTAATGTGTAAGGACCATTAATAAGAAATCTTTAATAAATGAGTATTGAACCCAGTTCAGATCATTAGGGAGCAAACTGGTATGAACCAGCAGGTTTTACACTGCTGTTGTAAGTGAGTAAAGATCCTTTTTTGCCTATACTGAGTGAAGGTCTTGTAAGAGGACAAGTTTCCCTCTTCTGGGGGTGTTGTAATATGACTAGACAGATAGTATAGGTCATGTTCTGTATCAGCATAAGGAAGATAATCTGTTAAGGGATCTGAAAGTTAGAATATACTATTGAGACTTTTCTATGGTAAATCTAACAAAGGGGGGCCTGTGTTCTCTACTTCTCCTTCCTTGTGTCTAACAATTTATTTCAAGTTGCAGACCCTGCTTCTGAGTAGTCTTCAGTTTCTTTTCCAGATTTGTTAATTTAAGTTTAAATCAGACTTATCTTGTAAGCATTCATTTGTTGTTTTTCTGGGTTTTTAAACCTTTAATACAGAGTAACTGTGGAGATAAAAGTGTGATGTTATTTTGAGACAGGGTGTTACAGGAAAAGGCTTTTCCTGCTTTCCCATTGTAATGACAACTGCTTATTTGTTGAGTGTTAAGGGTTTTTTTGGTGGTTTTTTTTTTCAGGTTTTTCTGTTTGTTTTCTGAGGAGAGAAGGGAGCAGTTTTTTCTTTTCATGTTAATGGTTTAGGATGTGCATTCTTTTCTAGCTTGAAAGGATAATTCTTAACGTGTTCAGTGATGTTGAGTTTTGACCTATCTTGTAATTATTGCAAGAATTTATTTAACTTCTACATACGGCTGCACAGGCTGTACTTCAGAGATTACTCTGAGGTAGGAGGTGTCTTTGTGTGCTGAAGCTTATTTAGAAACTTTTTGATGCTAGGGGCACTTGGTGTGCTTAGAAAATTATCATTGTGCATAGGGTGTTGTCAGGTTTACTTATAAATAAAGATTATTACCAGATGTTGATTAAACTTTACCAAAGTCTTATACAAATCAACTTGAAATCAAGAAGTCAGGGACTGTCCACAGTTGAATGCCTGGTATTATGGACCTAGAATAATGACTAAGTTCTGTTTATTTGTTGTTTTTAGCAGAAATAATAATTAGCATTCTTAAATGTCTTAAAAACCTGTGAGTGTGCACACACACATTCGGAAAACAAAGAAAAAACACACCAACCCCCAAATGAAAGCTACTTCCTAGTTGCTACTTCTGTCCATTGACAGAAAGTTTAGCATGTAAATAGTAGAATAGTGGAAAAATGTGATAGTGGAAAAATGTCATCCCAAGGGTTCTGTGTCACACAATAAGCTAACTGCAGAGAGGAGAATAACAAAATGATTTGAGGTTTTCTTTTCTCACACAATACATACTGTCTTAATCTAATATCCTATTCTCATCTTGCATCTAGATTCTGCATCAGCAATATGAGGAGGTTTGTTCCTGTTAACTGCCTGTAAAGTAAAAATAGCTGTCTTTAAAAATTAAAACTTGTAACTTAAATGAAAACAAAAGCATACTGCTGTTGTCTGTGCATCTTCCTAGCATTTATGATGTTAACAGTATTTGCATGAATGAGAACTACCAGCTTCTTTGAGATACTTTGTATGTGGCAGCTCTGTGTTTAGAACTAGAGATCTCATTAGAAATTGTTTAGAAAATAACCATAGTCTTTCTGAATCTAGTATAAGTGGATGTAGAGCTATTTCAGGTTAACAGGACGCGCTAATGAGATGTCTCTGGAGGCAGAGACTACCGGAAAAAAAAAGCTGTTGACCCATGTAGAATTGTAAGGTAATTCAGTTTGGAAGGGACCTCTTAAAGGTCATCAAATCGAGCATCTTGCTCAAAACCGATCTGATTAAATCAGATTACTTGAGCCCTGTTGCAACTTAGCATGTGGTTCTGTGGCAGTGCAAGCTTCTTGGCCACCCCAGTTCTTTCTAAGCTGTGCATCTGTAGATTGGTTTTGTTTGTTTGTTCATTTTTTTGATGTGTATGTTTACCCACCACCACCACTATGCATGCAGCTGCATGGGTATTCCATTCCAGGAGCCTGTGTGCTGAAAACAGCTCATTTTCCTTAGTTTATTTTTTGGAAGCAGAGATCTTTCTATCTACATCAGTTGCTGTTTTGTGCATATTTTGATTATGAATATAAGGAGAAATGATAGGCATGAATGGCAAGACAGTGGCATCCACGAAAACTTGTACCTAATTGTTTCTTTGTACCTCATTGGAACATTGAACGTATGATGTTTCTGGATACAGAGCTGGCTACCAAACTTTCCTGAACAAAATAGTTTATTAACTTAATTTCATTCTGTTTTCTTTCAAATACAGCAAGCAATCTTTCAGAAAGGGCTAAAGACATGGTAAATTAGAAAGCAGTGATCAGTATAGGGAGAAAAGAAGTGCAGAAACATCCTTCAGAACACAGTAATTCTTAAGAGGTCTGAAGGAAGTTTACTGTTTTGCTTGTAGAATAAATTTTTCAATTTTTTAAGCAAAATCAGGTCTCCACACCTGGGCTACTGTGTCCAGTTCTGGGCTCTTCAGTTTGAGAAAGACAGGAAACTTCAAGAGCGTTCAGCAGAGGGCCACAGAGATGTTTGGGGGCCTGGAGCACTCTCTTTTGAGGAAAAGCTAAAATACCTGGGTCTGTTCAGCCTGGAGAAGACTGAGGGGAGCCTTATTGGTGCTTATAAATATCTAATGAGTGGGAGCAAGTGGATGGGGCCAGGCTCTTTCCAACAGAACAAGGAGCAATGGGCACAAACTGGAACATAGAAATTTCAACATGAACGTAAGAAAAAAAATCACTTCTTCATTTTGAGAGTGACAGAGCATTGGAACAGGCTGTTCAGAGAGGCTTTGGAGTCTCCTTCTCTGGAGATATTCAAAACCCACCTGGATGCTTTCCATTGTAACCTACTATAGGGAACCTGCTTTAGCAGAGATGTTGGACCAGATGGTCTCTAGAGATCTCTTCCAACCCCTACAATTCTGTGATTCTTCAAGTTCATGTTGCTGTTTATGGAAACATCCAACATACATGAAAAAACTAAGAGTCCTTAGATCTGCATCATGGCTGGTTTCAAGTACTTTGATGTAAAGGTTTGAATTGCTAACCGATAATAAAGTGTTTTATACTTTGTTTGTTTGTTTGTTGGTTTGTATTCTCACCTTCCTTCTTTTGAGGAGATATCAGAAATGCATGCTTTGAACTAAGAAAGAAAACAAGATGTAGTTGTCCTTTTATTATTCCCATAGTCTCAGTCTCGTTTGTGGCTTCAGTGGAAGCTGTTGGTCTAAAAAGTGTTGACTACATTTCAACAGTGTATCCTTGATGCAAAGTTAATATGTACCTTCTGATGGTCAGGTCAGTGATCTTAAGATGCTCACATTTCGCTCTCTTTCAAAAGAAATGGGAAATATTTTCAACCTCTTTGTTATCCTTTATTGTGTTTCATTGCTTAACCAGAGGTCTTTTGAAACCTACTGAAACCACTCTGAGAGTGCTGCCTGGATAGAGTTTGGCTAATTTACCAACCTTCATTTAAAATGATCTGCAGTTCGAATGCAGGAGAACCACTGCTTCTGACAAATCTGTTATTATTTAAATTGATAAAAATAGCTGCAAGAAACTCCTAAACTAAGAAAATGTCATCTTTTTTTAGGTGAAAGTTATGTATGTGCATCCAATGAACCGTATCGAAAAGTTGATTATACCAAGAACGTCAATCCAAACTGGTGTGTGAACATAAGGACCGGGTCCACTCGATCCCTGACATCTTTGTCATCCACAAAGAGTGAAGTGAAGGAGAGTAAAGATTTCATTAAACCCAAATTGGTGACTGTTATTAGGAGTGGAGTAAAACCACGAAAAGCTGTGAGAATTCTGCTGAATAAGAAGACCGCTCACTCCTTTGAACAGGTCTTGACTGACATCACAGAAGCCATTAAGTTAGATTCGGGTGTAGTCAAGAGACTCTGTACGCTGGATGGAAAGCAGGTAGGAGATTAAATTGCTGTGAAAATCTAATAATTATGAGTTACTCTAATAAAGTTTGTTTTTATAACTAAATTTCGTGTTACTATATAGGCTTTAACCTGCTTCTGAATAAGGATAATTAAGTAAACTGCTTTTTTTTTTCATTTCTATTCAAAATATCTAGAAAAAAAAAGTTAAAATCCTCTCTACTGCAAAAGAAATTGACTAAGTAGAAGAAAAATGTTTTTTCAAACAATGTGTTAGATTGCTAAACTAAGAGCTTATTGATTATTTTCAGTAATTTAGTTTCACTTGAAATTTTTGAATGTAAACTTGTTTAAAATACATATTTTCAGAAGCAGAGTCATATTTTCAGACTACAGCATGTTGTCATGTGGTATATGAAAAATATTGCTGTCCTCTTCCATTTCACCTCTACAGTTCGCTATTTAATAAGCAAAAAAACTGGAATGTCATCCTGGATATAGTAATTGGGATTGCAAAGGTCAAGAATTTTATCTGAAATAGTATTTCACAGGCAGTCTTTGTAACTTGCTTTACTTTTAGTTTTAAAATGGCAAAAACATGCTGTTGAGATTAATGATACAGTAGGTGTTTTATTCTAACCCAGAAATACAAAGGAATGACCCAAAGAATATTGTGCTGCACTGGATAGAAGTGCCAGTAATGCATTAGCTGTTGATTAGTCTGGCTAGTGAGTCAGCCTTTTGTGTAGCAGGACTTTGACACCTGATGCCTTTATTTGACACTGATATGGAACTTCGACCGCTTTGTGAGTCTAGTAATGCAGAGCAACATAGGCTGAAAAGTAGATCATGTTTGATACCTGATACCTGGACTATGGTATTGTTGACTAAATATTGGGATCCTTGCTCATTCAAAAGATATTTTTGCATATCTATATACCTTTGCATGTGCTACTTCTAAAGGTTTTGGTTTTGTTTAAGGAGAGCAGGGAACCTATTTTCCTCAGGCTTTTTATAATAGCAGTGGTCCTCCAGATCACTGAAAAAGCACTTGTTTTGTGTTGGAAGTTGCTAGATGATAAAGTATTGCAGAAAAAGTGCACCAGTTCAAATAATCTGGACGTGAGGTCTGTCTCTCTGGTTATGTTCTGTGTACTACAGATACACTTTCTATAATCAAATGCTTGGAAAGAGGTATTTTTGGTATTTTTGTTCCTCAGTATTAAATAATGCGACAAATACATAACTGAGTCTCCCAGTTCATTATATTCAAAGCCACTATAATATGCTCTTTAGTTCTTGAATAGTTTTATATCGTGGGAGTTTTTTTTCTTGTTTTTTTTTTTTTAGGTCCTTTTTTTTTTTTTTTTAAATGAGATTGTTACAGGAGAATCCTTTCTAAGAATGTGCTTTGCTTTTTAAAAGTCCTGAAATGTGATTTAGTTGTGCTTAATTTAATTCATTGTAAAATAGCTCTGAGAATATTTATTCTACAATAATTATTTTCTGCCCATGAGGTCTTCTGTTACTGTCCCATATAGGAGTAATGTTATTTTCACAGGAAAGTAGTTCAAAAAGATTTGGAAAGAATCGGAAAGTCAACTGTTACAATTTGGAGACACAGTTCAGATTCACTTCTACTATGAATTACTGACACAGTAGAAACTCACTAATCTGCATTTATGTGGTAGTTGCAGTGGTGGATCAGGAAGTAATAAAATTAATCAACTTGCAGTCATACATTAAATTTCATGTGTGTTGCTTGCATATTAATGTTACTCATGGTGGACAATGACTGCCTTCAGTCTGCAGTCACGACAGCTGATCATAAGTAATGCTTCAAAATAAGCTTAAGATTTCTCAGTGCTATGAAATCTCTCCTCCTGCCTTGCCCTGGTAGCCAGACTTAGACTGCAGATGTAGGTATTTTCAAGCAAAATAGAGAAATTCCTACTTCTTGCAGGAAGCAGCCTGCACATATCCTTATTGCATGCTTGTTACTGCTTTATCTCCACATAAACTGGGTGCATTTGGAAGAAAGGACTTCTGCTCTTTCAGTTAAGCTTTGGGAAGGAGCCTTTCCTTGCACAGCCACAGCATAATTGTGATTTAAGGGATTATGAGATTTAGCGCCCCAGGTAGAATACCTACAACTTTAGACACCAGGATAAATAAAAACTGCCTTCTGTTTCTCTAGGCAGATAGAGATGTCTGTGGGCTGTTTTGGGGAAAACAACAGTGACAAAGCAAAGGGCTGACCCCGGTTTGAGGCAAAGAGAATTTCTTTCTTTCTTTGTTTATTATTGGTATACATAGAGGGTTGGTGCCCAAGGACTTTGTGGGGTTTGGCAAATAAAGAGTTGCTTAGCTGCCAATTGGTGGAAATTTCTGAGCCTATTTTCTCTAATGTGGTAATTGCTTATTCTTCTAAATTTGCAAGGGAGGCAGATCTTTTATGTCCTTCCTATTGTTGGCACAGCTTGAAAGGCAACCATTTGAAAAAAAAAAAAAAAAAAAAAGGACTCTGTAAATGGCTACATTCTTATAAATGTAGCTTTTGTGATTCTCAAGGTTCTCTCCCCATCCCCCTCTTATTTTAACTCTGAGGAAATATCAATTGTTTTTCTTCCTTTTTTTTTTTTTTTTTTTTTTTTTAAGAGGCCGTAGGTTTAGGTGGTATGTGGAATAGATGCTGAAATTCAAGAGTTAAAACATGCATGTGTAAAATTGGTATCCTTTAATAAGGGATTGTATGGTTCTCATTAACTGTGGGACAATTTTGTTTTCTGTTGATGTATGGGTAGTAAGAAACGGAAATAAAAACCAGTGATCTATGAAGGAATCTTGTTTTTAATTTTGAACAGTATGATGGAAATGTCTACAACACAAGTTTTGTGTACTCATCTGACTTCATTAATCTTTGCTACAGCAAGGTCTGATAGTAACACAGAGAACAACATTCATCTCACTTATTTTCCTTGATTACTTTGTATGAAGGCAGACAATTATCTAGCTTTAAATCGTAAGATTTTATAACATTTGGAAGGATTTCTTTTGTCATCAGATGTGTAATAAATGGGTGATGTGATTTGGAGCGTTAGGTAGTTTCAAGTACAGAATTTCATCTAACTGCATTTATGCCAAACTTGCCATTTCACTTTTGTTAAGCAACTAACGTATAAGTTTTGGAAATTTATTTTTTTATGTGATTGGTTTTGAGGAAAAAATAATCCCATGAAAGTAACTAGGCTTTTACTTTGCTGTGCTGGCTTCTGCCATTCCACTTTTTGTCCTTCTGACATTCAGGTTTTCCTAATATATTTGTCTGAGCAGAGTGCTTTCCTTACTTGGCTGGGTTTTCCTTTCTCCATTCTCTGCTGGAATCTGTCACTTCCCTACTGTGAAGCAAGGACAGTCACACTGAAGCTTCTGCAGTTGGGAAGTTAACCCTTTGATATCTCCAAAGACAATGGAGCATTTCTATCTTGCTCACAAAGCTTCAGGTAACAATTCTTGCAAAGTAGAAGGTAGCAAAATAACAACATACAGAACTTGGAAACATTATTTGTCACCAAAAAGAAAATGGAAATCTTCACTCCAGGAAGTCAATGACTTTTCAAGCTTGCCTTGTATTGCAGTTTCATGGATGAAAGTCTATATGGGAATTGAAAATGTGGATGAGCCACCTAAACTATACTCCATTCCCAAAATATTGAGAACATACCACAGATAAAACACACTTTATTTTAAGGGCTTTTTTTTCGTGGCCACTAACATATTGGCGAAACTCTTTGAAACCAAAAGCTCTGTAATTTTCTGATTACTTCTAAAGGTAATTAAAGATAACAAATAGGTAATTAAAGATAGCATATTGTATTGGTAAGTATTCATCAGCCTTATCGTGCTCTTCTCTCACTATTTTTTTCTTTATCATCTAGCGACAGTTTTGAAGGTTCTTAGTAGAGAAATGCTAGCATATATAAAGTTAATTTTATATTCATTTTGTAGAGGTAATTCTAAGAGATCAGCTGCAGCTGATGTACCCATCAGAGATGGCAGGTCTTAACAGAAACTGAAACAGGCATTCAGTAGGAGAGATATTAAAGGCTTACAGCTTATCAAATCTAGAGGGTATATATTTGCTCTAAAATTCAGATGAATGAAGAGGGTGTTTTTGTTTTCAGTAACTAGAGGCTGTCTACAGCTTTGGAAGAACTGTCGAGCTAGAGGTAAAAGAACAAAAATTTGAATGCCAGTAAACATTAAAATATTTAAGTATATACACCTGCATGTCAGAGTAAAATCCATAGAGCAAGGTTTACTGTTTAGAGTAAACCCAGTGCTAACAAACCTCATGTAACATTTGAAATAAAATGTGACTTAGGGGAAAGATGGTCTTATATTAGAGTTTAGAATTGTTTCAGAGAATAACCATGGAGAGATGTCTGTCTATTGGGTGTAGGATAAAAGTCATGTGAATGTAAGAAAAATAAAATAATTAAAGTAGCCCAGTTGTTGAGGAAGTCATATGACAGGAAAGGAGTTAATACACAGATACTGTGATGTGGGTTTTTTTTTTTTGCTGTTGTGGTTTTTTCTTCAGATTTTCAGTTGGTAGGCTCAGAACTGGAATAAGTAGTAATTTATTGCTAGAGGGAAGGAGGAAATAGTGTACTCAAACAGAGGAGATAATTTTGGCCTCCATTCATGGATATAGATATTTTCCCATCTGTGATTATTTATGGAAGGCAGTGTTATCTGAAACTATCCCAAAATGAACCGTGCCCTGATATAGCTGCAGAGATCTGAAAAATACCCTAAATTTGAAAATGCACCTATACCCCTTCTCCACCTAGAGATCTTGTCAAGGAACACTTTCTGAAGTAATTTCATTTAATGTAGTCATACAAAGGCCACAGGTAGGTAGTGTGTTCAGGATTTACCTCAAATAAGTATTTTCAGCTTCTACCACAGTGGTCATAGGATTATAACCATTCTGAGGAGAAATGAAAATGAAATGAATTGAAAATGCAAATCATAAGGATTTTGCTTAAAAGTATCAAAATTTTGATGCTGAATATATTAAAGAAGGGGAAAAAAAAAAAAAAAAAGGACCATCTAATGAGTCATCTAAGATGAGAGTCTTAAACTGGCAGTAAACAATCATGCTGAGAAAGCTCATTAGCTTTGTTGTATCTGCAAAAAATTAAGGTCATGCCACATGAAGAAGCCATGGTCAAATGCTGAAAAACAACTTGGCTTTCTGAAAAAAAAAAAATAGTTGTAATTTATTTGGAGGACGGAGATAGATGGGAAGGAACCTGTGCATCCTTACTTTCTGGAAATGAAAAACCTAAAATAGAGTGCAGATAAATGGAGAATGTATACCTCCTTCCTTTCCTTACTCCCACGGGGATACATAATTCTAGCTTCGGGGTTGTGATGTAGTAGTACTCAAAACGTCATGGCTGGGGTCCTCTGAGTGCAGATTTAATCTTTTCCAGCAAGGTAAGGCTTAGATAAATAATCAGTAGTACCCACTGCCATTAAACCAGCAGATTAGTGAAGAAGGATGTAAAAATAACAGTATTTGTCAAAAAGAATACAAAATCAGACCCTGATAGAAAGTCAGCACTTCTAAATTAGAGAATGGTAACTAGGAAAAAAAAAAAAAAAAAAAAAAAAGCCGGTATTTTAACTAAAAGCAAGCATATGTGTACTGCTACAACTGCCATCCAACTTGCCAGAGTCTTTCTGGATCCACAGAGGATAAATCCTGTCGGGTTTTCGGTTTTTGTCTGTGCACTCTGAGAGCTGACAGCACTTAATACAAATGACAGGCTGCACAGTGTGGGAAACAATCACTGCAAAAACAGTGGTGTCACCCACAGAAACACTGAATCTTCGCTGATGTACGATTACAATAATTTCAACACTGGTTTACAGTGTGTAGATGTTAGAATAAATGAAGGGTATGCAGTCATTGTCTGCCATCTGCCACGCTAAGATGAAATCACATGACTTGGAAACTAAAGCTTGGGAATTTGTTGTGTCCCGCTGAGCCTGGCCATTAACAGATAATTAGTCTGGTTTAAAAAAAAGAAAATCTTTTGAATTCATTCTGCAGCTGTCATATGCTAGATTAGAATTTGTTTCACAGGTCCATTTATACTTGGAGATCTTGAATTCTTTTCCTTTAGCTAAATTATCCCCTTTCTTAATTCAGAAAACAGTTTTTGGATTATTAGACCTAAATATGTCGACTTCTCTTTAAGAAGCCTGTGACACCTTACACTACAACTGCATTTGAAAGACATTTAAGACTGAATTTTCTCTGTTCCTCTTCATAGTAGCCTGTGAACAGACTTTGTAGTTTTGAGATGCGTCTTTCAGGTTGTCATGTTGATGGATCTGTTATACTAGCTGCTGCTTGGTTGGCTGGAATCAGATTGTCAGTCTCTTAAGTCTTCTGAAGCAGTAATACCAAAATGTTAAAATAAGGATTTTCCTTCTAGATTTATACCAGTCTTTAAGAAAAATTCCATTCTCACCCATACAAAACTAATGGCAGGAAACACGGAACAGTCAGTCAGAAAGAAAAGGGAACAGTCATATTTAATGTACCTGATTAATTTGCAGTGAACCTTTAAGTGCAGTAATCTAAAGACTGGAGGGAATATTATGTTGAAGTAAGCAGTACTGGCCAACTTTTATTTTAAAAGAGCTTTCTAGCACTTAAATGGGGTAATGACCCTATTTGTGGCTTGAAATTTGTAAGCCTTGCAAAGGATATGATAGTATCTTTCTCTAGAGGCAGTGAAATATAGTATTCTCACAACACCTGTGACACAAAGTCGACCACAGTCATCTTCTGTTTTGAAAGTATGCCATTTATGTTGTGTTCTTAAATACTCGCTTAGTCTGTATTGATGTTTTGTTTATTGATATATGGCACAGGGACTCTGCAATTGTGGGAGACTTTTGTGCTAAAACAATTCAGAAGAAAACAAAGGATATAAACAACTTGTAAGCTACAGGACTGGTTAGATTTTTGGACTGTAGTCTGGGTTGGCATTTCTTAGCTTTGCCTGTCTTATCTCTAACCTCCAACTCATCTACTATTTAGTAAAGGAACTTAGTTCCAGGTAAAGTTGAAATACAGGCTGGATAGAGAAACAAAAAAAAGTGCTGAGTGCCAGAGAGCCAGAGTCCTCCTTGGAAGTACTTTATGAAGGTGCCATTTTCTTGCTTGTTGAGAACTTGCAGTTTCTCTTTTAAAGAAGTCGAGGGTCAAGTTGATTTAAACAAGAATTAAATTGAACAAAACTTAGGCACAGATAAATATGAAGCGGGGCCTTACTTAAGAACTTGTTTTGTTCTCCCCATATTTTGCAAGGGATTATTTCAGGCACTTCGAATATGCCTACGTGGTTGCACAGAGAGATATCCAACAACAGCTAGCTTTGGCCTGTATAGCTTGCAGACCCGGGGGTGGTCCATGCCTGGTTACAGACTTCTTGATAGTACACCTCCTTACTATTCGCTAGGTAGATACATTCGTGTTCATGCAAGTATGTAATCCTTTTTGAGGTAGGAAGTTTTAAGTTTCTGTTATGAAGAGAAGCCAAATATACCATGTGTATTTGGTGATACTTATCAGATTTCTGTGAGGATAGTAGAGAGACAATTTATTTTCACTCTATTCTCTTCTCTCTTTCTTATGAGTCCTCCTAACTGTGTATCAGTGTGATAAAACTTGCAGTAAGTTATTGTTTTTTCTTCTGATGTATTTGCTTCACTATTAAGTTTCAAATCTTTGTTTCTCATTTTCCTGTGGAAATGGAGAATAACTTTAATAAAGGATACGTGATTGAGTGGTGGGGTATCATCCTTCATGAAGCTGACATATCATGACCATATGACTTCCACTTCTGGATTAGCTGTACTAATAGACGTATTTTCTAATATTCTGTTCATTTTTTTTTAATATTATGCTTCTAACAAACTGCATTATAAATAAGTATTCTGAATGTTTGGCGACTAGAGATTCCCAGAATCTGGGGCAGTTTTCTTATTACATGCAGTCATGTTATACCTGGTAATAACTGTCCAGTCAATGTACAACCTGTCCAGGTCTAGAACCAAAAAGGACATCCTGGCTGAGAACTTTCAGTTGGAATTGGTAATCTAATATGCTTCTTGTCCAAAATGTTTCCCAAGAACATCCACTGCGTCTTTATCATTTATACTGCTTGCCACAAATCCACCCTCAACACCTGTAACACACCAAAGACAGCTTACCAACCATCAAGATTTTGTGAATTTGCACGTTACAGAGAAAGAGCATTGATGAAATTCTTGCCTCCTACATTGCCACATATTTTAAATGGTATAATACTATAACACGATGGAAAGCACACTAATGATAACAGGGTAACAAAGCCCAAAGTCACGGCAAGCGAGGATAAGCCCAAACACAGCAGCCAAGGACACAGAATCAAATGAAAAAAAGCTGCTTACCCTTGGAAGGCCTCAGGTTCATAAGAATCTACAGCAAGCTACCCTTGCCTCCACTGCCAGCCCTTAACTGAAGTCTGGGAAGGCATGGGTCCTGGCTCCTCCCTTTCTGGTCACTCAGGTACAATGCATGCACCTGAGCTCCCCTGGGTTGGCCCTGCCTTCCCATTAGGTGCTCCATCACTGGTTCAGGCCATGACTTAGCATTTCTGCTACAGATGGACTTTTCCAAAATAATCCTGGAAACTGGGTGATGCTCTAGCTTTCTGAGTAGAGAGCTGTATCTGATGTGCCTCAGGAAAAACTAAATGACATCCATGTACTACGTTTGGCTCAATACTTAATGAGTACATGAAGAAATATAGTGCTAAGAAGTTTCCTGCTACAATCAAGAGTCCCTGAAGCTCTAGGGCTTATGTAGGCAAACATGTCTGTCCTTTGCTGATGCCCATGAAAGCTTTGAAACATTATTGTGTAAATACATTAGAGCATATTTGTAATATTTGTGTAATTGGATACTTCAAAACTTAATATAATTATACTTTGTATTACTTACAGTATAATACAGTAAAATCAGTACCATAAGCAGGGGAATTCTAAGAGTAAAAAGATGAACAGCTGATGAAGTCTGATTCACAAAGTGTCACTTGCAGTTCTGTATTCATTTTTCACTTTGTTTTCACATGGAAACAAAAAAAAAATCCATGCAGTTTTGGCATCAAAGAGGCTGCTGTTATCAACAGACAACTTATTTCTTTCAGTCCCTGGAGTCCTTACTAAAAGGATTTGTTCTCAGTTATTTGAGGATTGAGAACCTCACCGTAGGCTCCTGTCATGTACTATCAAAAAAAAACCACCGTGGGAAATGGTGCAGACCAAGATGCAAAGGTGGTGTTGAGAAGTTTTTCTGGATCTGAGAGGGCTTCATTTACTATTTTAACTAGACGTCTTGCTATAGATTTGTTGGCATTTTTTTAAAATTCAATTTAGAACTTTATTTGTCATCACAGTAGATGAACCTATTTTAACTATGACATTGGTATATGTATATCTTAATGTCTAGGAGATATAAAATACATGCTAATAGTAGGAGTGTGCCTTAGTCATAATATTGTGGGAAAATCTTCATGGTTAAAAACTATAAAGGGATATGCAGATGATAGGTAGGCAAGGCAGATGAACATTTAAATCTATTTTTGTTGTGTGGATTTTTAGGAAATTTTTCATGCTCATTGAATACCTATGTAACCAAGGATGAGTATGACTGACACTACACATCTACTAATGGAAATTAAAAGACCTATCTAAATACAATTTGTTCCATGCAAATCAAAAGACACAAACAGAAAATTACTAGAAGTACTGATGCATTCTGTACTTCTACAAATGATTAATTTAGCACCTTTCTTAATCTTATCTGAAACTTTCAAGAAGTCGTTTTCTAAGTTCTTATTAAAAAAGAAATAAAAATAAAATGAAATAAAACACCTTTTGTTATAAAGCTATGAAAATATGATTAGCCAAACAGAATCAATAGGGCCATATCACAGACACTGAAACCCTTCAGTGGTGACCTAATTTAATGAATGTAGTTTTCTAAGGAGAACAAGTAGAACACTGATCTACTTTATAAATTTGACATTCAGTTTGTATTTTAAAATTGTGTATTTTAAAATGCACAATTAAAATACACAATACCCTGTGTATTTTAAAATTGAACTGAACATTTGAACTATTAGGATGAGGTTGTTTTTTTTTTCATTTTTCAATCCTGTACTCATTACTGAAATAAAGAATGGGCTCAGAGCCTTCAGTAATTTTATAGAGCTACCTCTGATTGCAGAGGGAACAGCCAGAGCACAGTGTTGTCCAAACACACTTCATTTGTTCTAGTTCTCCTTAGTCCACTTTAATTTAATACTTTCCTTACATTAAGTATTGCTGAGCTGTAGAAAACTACACTGCTGAGGCATTAGTGGCAGAAAAAACACTGCAGTCATTTTTATCAACTTAAAACACAGTAGGCTTCCAGCATGAAGAGTAGGATTCCAAATCTACTAGTAGCCCAGCCTCTGAGATTCTTATTTCCTGCTTACACTGCGGAGAAAATTCCTGTGTAACATCCTAGATGACCCTTCTTTATCCCTTGGGAGGAGAGAGCAAGCCCAATAGTGCTTAAACATTTGCCTGAAATGGAAGACTTCAGTTTATCTATCTGCTTCAAATAAAAAAATCTTGACTACTAATAATAAAATAATAAAAACTACTAGTAACATCAGTACAAAAACCAGCTTTCATTAAGTCAGTCCTGTCACCAGGGACTTCCCTAGATGTTTGCGTAGCATTTTGTTTTTCGAAATCATCTCTCTTAAGAGAAGGAAAGAGAAGTCCATGGTATCATTGTATGTAGGATGATGCTGTCATGTACAAACTATTTTCTACCGACACTCCTAGTTACAAAAGATAAAATTATAATTAAAATTGTCAACTGGTAAGCTAAGGAAAACAAGATGCATACACGCTCTGTTTTTTCTCAAGTGCTTGGACACAAGTACTCAAGGAACAGTGAGGTATACTTACAGGACAAACTCCTGAGAATAAGCTTTGGATATCTCTATTAAATATGATTCCCTGGTCCTCTACTGCTTTCAGGTGTGGAGCACATATTTGTAATAATCTCAAAATCTTTTAGTACTTTTTTTCTCCTATTTATTCCCCTTCATCTATAACAGAGTTTATTGATGAGACTATCTTGAAATCACATCTGCATTGGAGGAAAAATATGCCTCAGACTTGATTACACAACAGAGTTTGAAAGTGGATCTTCCTTTCAACTGGAATCTTCTCCCAAAACTTTTCCAAAGTGGTAGTCTGTATGCTTTCATCTTGTTTCAAAAGCCAGTGGCTATTTGTATGTTTCCTGGTAACAGCAACTATTGCTGCTCATTGCTCTGAGCTTACAGTCTTTGTTGCTTTAAATATCAGGAAAGCAGGGATGGAAAGCTGGAGTCCAATATTTTCACATTCAGTCTCTACCAAGAATCCTTGTTAGGACATTGGGTAAGAACTGCAACATTGCCTCATTTGCTTAAAGGAAAAATGTGCTTTGTGGAGATCAAAATGACTTGAAGTAAAAAAGCTTTGGCAGGTGGGCAATGAGATATTAATTTCACCTGTGTAAATTGACTTGCGAGGGGTGAATCTGAAGTCAGATGCTCTTTGTGACCTTTTTTTTCCTTAGTGTTTTATTTATCTACATATAATTATTCTCAAAATGTTTTAAATGATTCATCCAGTCTCATACTACGAGTCATTTTTAGACTAACTAGCCTACTTAAAAGTATTTTTAACTAAGGGCTAGATAATGAGTGTATGATTCCTAGATGTTTGTGAGAGATCCTCGTCTGTAAACTATCCTCAGCTGTCAGGAAACAAGTTATAGTTTTGTCTTATTCTATAAAAGCTCACTATTATTTACTATAATAGAAAGTATAGGATTTCTGTGAAATGGAATATTTAGGATTTAGTGAGAAAAGCAACCTTTATCAATTATGTTCTTTATCATATACATACACTTGAGTTTGTCCGTGTATTTTGTAAAACACATTAAAAAATGTTTCATGAATCTGTACCCTCAAAACAACAAAAAAATGTAACATATTCTTTAATAGGAAGTAAACTTAAGAAGATTGTTCACTTCTAATATCCAACTGCAGTAGATTCTTTGATGGTTAAATCTGGCTGCTAGTTCTTATATATTAAGCTGTATTGAAATGTATTAAAATCTCAACATTCACAAACACATATCCAGCTATTTTAAAGACTGAATTCTCACATCAAAATTTCAGCTTCGAGAAATTCATTTCCAAAAATACCAGCACTTATGCCTAGATCAGCTTAAAGTTCTTGGTAGCATCTGGGCCATCTCCAGCTGCGTTATAGGGAATAAGCAGAAGGTTATGCAGCACTAGACAAACTAGTCATTTTTGAAACAGCTATTATAAAAGTCCTGGTTGCAAATTACTGATGCTGCCTCACTTCTGTAGCATAAATGGGATGCCTACCTTCCCCTAATTAATTGTGACCCTTCTCCATCACCTTAAAGATGGGATTTGGTTCTGATTTATGTTTCTTTTTATATTTTCTACTATTGTGGTGTATTGGAAATACCTCAAGTGATTTTGGTCTAAAGGTGTTTTTTTCCCCCCAATTTCTAAGCATCGGTATTGTCATTGTATGCAAGGGAAGGTAAACAAGTAAAGTACTTCATCTCTTTATAAAGGTGTTTTAAGCTTTCACTCCCCTCTCCAACACAAACTTGGAGGTGGTTGAAACATGTATGTATTTTAAGTAGTGTGATTTTCATTATGTTATTCTTAAATTTTGCTTCCTTTCTATTCTTGCCAAGTTACTTCCTATCAACAGTTTACGGGCTGGTTTGGCTCAGTTCCAGCACTAGCAGCATGGAGGCACCCGCAGATCTGTGCCCCGGAAAAGAGAAACAGGGAAAAAAAAGGGGTAAAAGGGGTAGAGAGATGGGCCTAAAAACAAAACAGAGGCAACGATCTGAGAAGGAACAAACTAATTTACTAAATAAGATATCGGAGTGAAAGATAGCACACTATAATACTCTATAATACAATATAATATTGGATATATATAAATATAATATTGGCATTGGAATGCACTGCCCAGGGAGGTGGTGGAGTCACCGACCATGGGAGTGTTCAAGAAGCATTCGGATGTTGCGTTGAGGGGTATGATTTAGCTGGTAAGTATCGGTAATGGTTGGACTGGATGATCTTCTAGGTCTTTTCCAACCTTGATAATTCTGTGATTCTGTGATTCTGTAATATAACTAGAATTGAAGCTAAAGAGTATCTGAAAGCTGAAGGCCTTGCTCTAATGCTGAGGCAAGACAATCTGGGGAGCTCACATGCTGCCAAGATCAAAAGGGAAAAGGGGAGGTCTCGTGACCTTGCCAGGGGTTTTATCTATCTCCTCTCTAAACGCAAAGTCCTCTGGAATATGCAGTTCTTCTCTTCTGGGACAGGTACCCAGAACTGGAATGTTAACTCTTTAACTCCCAGTGCTCTCCATGATGTTTTGATGTGGAGTACCGATAACTAAAAAATCATCAAACCGTGACACTTCCCTTTGTATACTTCTTGCAGTACTAACTTACCGATGCACAGGGCAATGCTCAAACTTTTCTGAAGTATTTCGGTAAATTTAAGCTTGAGGTGACACAACCTAATGAAAGTAAAGCATACTATGTGAAACGACGGGGAGATTGCATTTCTGCTGTGAATTTTAAGGTGGTTATTATTATTACTATTATTATTATTATTTTTTAGTCAATTGTTTTTAGCATACTTCAAAGTATCACAAATAATTGATCCAAAGGAGAGAAAAGAGTCTTTCCAGGAGACTGAGAAATTTTCCTGAACTTAATTTTTATACTGCAGGCACTTTGTACTGTGTCTTGTAGACTATTCTCCAGCTGGACCTTGAAGAATATCCATATTGGTAGATATTGATTTGGGAAAATTCAGCACAAGTCCAGAAAACCTGAAAACTGCTCACTTGCAGGCTTTGAGCTGTCATGTTTTGTTTAATTTGGATCTTAAATAGAAAAAAAGTAAATCATAAAAATTAGTTTTAGACTTCAGTACAGGACTTTGGAGAATGTTCCTTTCACTCCTAGCAAGTAACCAGATTTCAGGATGATTGAGTTATTGTGAGTTTATTAACAGTTCTCACTCCTTTGAAGGCACCATTATGTAACCATCATGTACAGAATGTAAATATTTGTATAATAACTATACAAAGGATTGTTTTAAATCGATCCTTTGAAATTGTTTGAATTTCAAAGGATTGTTTAGACTAGAAAGTAGAGAGTTTTAGAGCAAAAAATACTGCTACAGTCCCCTTTCAACAAAAGAAAAACCTGGCAGGAAAACATGCATGGAATACTTAGCAGATGTAGTCTGAACCATGGATTTCTGGAGAGCTGCAGTTGGCTTTTCCATACAGTACCCGAATCAGCAGTTTCAGCACAGTGTTCATGGAAAGCAAATGGTTTATACAAACCTAACAAGGAATAGTAAAGTATTATTGATCACTTTAAATTCACTTATCAGGTGTCTGCATCTCCACCAGAAATACTTCTGGTGTCTCAGGAAAATGAAAGAAAAAAAAAAAAACAAAAAAAAGCGCCACTGATCTAGATGTGCTTTCTAGAAAACTTTTGGGATTGTGCCTTTATCTTGAGAATAAATTAGCCATGTTGCCTCTTGTTCTTGAGATCTTCCACTTGCAATTAAATTAAAATGATTTGTTAATGGCAAATAAGACTGCTTGTATCAATACAAACCATGTTGCTAGACATGTTCCTTAAGGCAATTTCTATGAGAGCTGCTTCTTTGGGAAGGCTTTGCAAGCCAGACAGGTATCTGCCAGCCCATTTTAATGTACCAGTACAGGAAATGTCAGGGTAAGTAAAATCAATTAACTATGATCAGATATGCTCATGTAAAGAATTAGGACTCCTGCAGTGAATTTGCCTAAAGTAGCTGGGCTTGTGTTCTAATTTTGAATTCTAAGTCAGTCGATCACTGACAGGGCCCCACAGAGACCTGATTGGCACACACAGTGAAACTCTACCCAGAGCTAGTAAAAACAACGTATGTTCCCAGAAGCTGCTTAGGAAGCTCTTTAAGCACTGGCGAATATCTGTGAAAGCTTTAGACCTTGAGAGTAGAAATAAGGACAGCCGTAACCTCCTAATGAAGGAGTAGTGGCAGAACTATACTGCTGCTTTAGCAATAGCAACTAAATGGATTAAGGCTAATACTTCTGTATACAAGTGTAGGAGTGGTTGAAATTCAGACCAGAACTCCAGTGAGTACAGAAAGTCTCTCACTGGGAGAAACTATAAGAGGGGAATGAGTGTAAAGTGAATCTACACTAACTAATATGTATCACACATAACTAATATGTGAGATTCACTGATAGTATCCTGACATGTCTTTGTGAAATGCCCACTTTCCGCTTTTACGGTCTGTATTATTTCAGGACTGTGGTGCTATTTCAGCATTTGAAGGGAATGTCAGAAATCATCACTGAAGAAGCATTTCTGCTTTTGCAGAGCATCGGATGCTCGTAGCCAGAGGAAGAAGAGAATGGCAAATTTTATGCTAAATATTTGTCAAAAAAGAATTTTATTTTTTTTAATGCATTTTCAGGATCAGACAACTGGTAAGTTGAACCATGCATGTAATGAAAGTTAGCAGAAAGCAAAAAGATTAATCATGTTATATGCCTCTTAAATTAGGATGCTGCTTACCTTTTGGAGATGAGAGGAATAAAATCTTGACCTGACTACAGAAAATTGTAGGAATGGAATTAGGGCCAGGTTGTTGTATGTGTGATAGGCAGTAGGTGGTAATGACAGCCTTGCCACAGTGTCACTTATGTAATTTCTCTTCAGAGCAGATGCAGTATCTGCTCCTGATGTGCTGCTAAGTAGCACTTCCTGGCACTGCTGCTAGTTGCAAAGTGTGTTTGTGATTTTGAGACAGCCTGTTCTCCTTTTATACCAAGGTACTGCAAGGTGACTCTAGTGTATGGTGTGCATTTCTGTGCAGTCGCATACCCAGATGCAAGCTGTGCATTGGTCTTGTACTACATACCTCCTTCTGTGTGGAGCAGGCATGAACTTACAGTGTGTTTCAGTTCCAGAAGGATCACTTTAGAGAAGAGGTGCAATTGCAGCATGACTTTAAGTTGGCTGTGTTACAAACAGCAGTGAACTGGCAGCAGCCCAGTCTCAGCTGCTGGTGGTGGGACCCAGAATGCTGATATTTTGGCTTATGCAAAGCTTTATGCTAGAGCGCTGCTACCTTGGATTTGAGCAGAATCCTATTTAGAAATTGCATGTAGATTTATATTTCTGGAAAGCAGATGTTTGTTTCAGGTGAAGTACCAGTGAAACGAATAGATCTTTATAAGCATACAGATTGGGCTTTTTGAAATTGTTGCATTTCTTTCCTCAGACCGATAACTACTCGCACTACAGATTTCCATTACCTCTGCTGGTAATTGAACTGTTTAGATGTTTAAGCAGGCAGAAAGAGGGAAGGGAAGGGGAAGCTGTGAGTGATGCTTTCTTCTGTGTCATCACTGCAATGTAACGGTTATCAACGTTGTGTGCACCTCTGTCTGTATGGATAAATGAGTGCACCTGTATCTTAGTATTTGTTTAACTGATTTATGTATTTTTTTTTAAGTGTGTATGGGGGTACCATGGTAATGCTGTATAGAATCCTGTTAATTCCTTCTCTAAGGAGAAATCTGAGGGGGAGAAAAACCGACTGATCATCAATCCTATTTGTGAAATAAGTGTCTTCTGTTTTGTAACCTTACTTTTGTTTTAGATTATTTAAAGACGCTATTTTTATGCTTATGGATATTATTTATGTCTTTGAATTCCTTTTCAAACACTGAGCAAGTTTCAGGCTGATATTTTAGACTGGTATAATTTCCCAGAAATATAACAACATACCACCATCTCCAACCTCAGTGTAATTTTTATCTAGTTATGGAATAAATTGAAAAGCTATTGCAAATATACTTTTCAGCTCTTTATGAAATCATCTTATGTCTGCTTAGTCTTGGTTAGGATGTTGTTTTGTTTTCTTAGGGAAAGGAAAAGGAGGGAAGTTTGAAGTTTTTTTTGGTTGAGCAAATTAATCCTTGTAAAAGTAATGAAAAAACTGTAATCTGAGGATACACCAATCTTAGGTGTTATGCTTAGGTGTGTCCATTAGCTGCAGCAACAGGTGCTTTTTGAGCCTAACTGAGCAGCTTGATGCCAGCCTCTTTAAACCAGAGCAGAGCAAAGAGCGAAGTCATATAGCACTGTAATTCAGATTCAGGCAGACTGAGCTGAACCTTGATTAATTCCGCATGTTGGCAGCTGTAATAGGAACATCACAAGAAATGCCAGAGAGGTGCTGCAGCCAGAGCAGCTCTCACTCAGTTCCATGCCGAATAAAATGGTTGAGTTTCACTGTGGTTGATTATAGGACCTGCTCACAAACAACAGAAGCCTGGGATTGCAGCAGATTACAGCTGTGTGCCCCTGCAGCTCTTCTCATCTAAAAAGTCAAAGGAATGAAAGTGAATTTCATTCTTCTAAATCCTCTGTAGTACGTAGTAAATGAATTCCATTTTTGTCAAGTAAGGTGATTTTAGCTAAAGGCGCTGATTTCTTCAGTAGTGCAGAGGAGCTAGTATTGTGGAAAAAAACAATATAGCTTATAATTTAATGGCATTTGTGTCACTGAACTCATATTTTACTGAACTAAGCCAGCTGTCTGTTCTTAGGTCTGCTTTTTCTTTTAAAATTCTTTCTCAATACAAGTCGCTTTTATTTTTAGACTAGCTACTCAGGACTAAGATGGAAGGTTAGCTGTGTGAAGTCAGGTGCTATTTTTGGTTTCGCATTAGTCTTCCCAGTTGTGCCACTAAAGGAAAGAATCTGTTATGCTGACTTATTTGAGTTGCTGTGATTAATGCCTCTGTCGGCAACGATATAATTCTGGTAACTGAAAATGCTGTGTTTTCCTCTTCAGACAGACTGGATTATAGTCATGAGTTAATTCTGCTTCCAGTTTCCAGTTATTTCCAAGTTTAGTAGGCGTGCTGTTTGTGTTTCTCTTTGAATTGAGAAGTGTGGTTTTGAACTTCACTGTCATATAATACACTGAAACAATCAATTCCTTTTTCAAGTAGTGGATAATACTAGGAGAAAAGTTGTTCCGGGGTATTTTTTGTTATGGAGAATGATGACATGTTTTGTATAGTATGAGTGAAAATTATTCAGAATGTACGGAATTTTAGTCCCTCTCAACTGTAATTGTTCCTGTGTCTAAATATCTGCACATAATTAGTGCAACAGTTGAAATACTACTTCGCAGAAAGAGGTCAGGTCTTCCCTTTGGAAGACTTGTGAGTGGGCCTTGCCAAAAAGTCCTGCAGTACTGGAAGATACATGATAGGAGCACACATATTGTACATATTTCTAGAGCTTATTTTTCTGGCAGTCATTTCCGTTGCAGTGAAGCTGATCCATCTGTTAGAAATGCACCCAACTGCAATCTCCCATTTCCACATGTATTCATTTTCTGAATTAAACTCTAGAGATATTGAAAAATAGATGCAAAAACCTGTTTAAATTTAAAATTAAACTAAAATGTGGTATGTGCTGTATTCTGTCATCTGTTCCACGTAGCCGCATGAGCTCTGGTGCCCTGACCAGTCTGTTCACACAGTCTTTCTGCACTGTCATACTGTATTAGGCGTTTCCTGGGCTTACTGCCAAACTTTTTCCATTTACAAGGCAGCAGGCGAATACTTAACATTTGTTTTCTTTCTTACTCTTCAGATTCCCTGTAGGACAGAAGGATTTAGTCTCCTTCATTTTCACTGCTGTTCCTCATCACAGGGTATCTGTGAAAGAAGGTTCATTTTCTGATTATGACTCTAAGAATGTGTCACAGTCCATGATTAAATAGTCATTTAGGAAGCTGGGCTAGGAGCAGTATTCTTCTTTTCTTACAGTCTTTGTTTTAATATCTTTTTTTTTTTTTTTTTTTTTTTTTCCCCACACTTTTCCTGAATAGGGTACCAAGCTGTTTTTACCGAAGGAATTTTCAATATTTACAAATTATTTTAAACACGTATATTCAAGAAACTTCATTCTTTTCTCGCTGACTATTGAACTTAATGAGAGAAAAGACAATCAGACAATGCCTTGTGGACGCTGTAACCTAGAAATCAAATTATAACATATAGCTTTACGGCAATATCCAGCAGCTTAGTGAGGGGACACTAATTGATCCATCCATAGAGAGAAAGGAGATGTTTTCACAAACCAGTTAATTGAGGTTGTTAGGATGGTATTAGAGCATCTGTGTAATTGATAAAAATAAATAGTTTTTAAAATATTCTTTATTTTGTACAGAAACATAAGAGATTATTATAAAGCAAAGTCTTTGAATTGTAAAGTAAATTTGCTGGTCTCAAAGTCACCAACATGCACAGGCATATAACAAATCAGGTAATGAACTTTCTCGTTTTGGAACAGTTGTTAGTTTTGCATTCTTTCTGTGTGACCTGACCTAGTTAAGCCTCAAAGATGGCAAGGACTTCTTCTCTATACCAGTAAGAATTTTATTATTCTACCTTAGATTCCAGATTTACCACACGTTCAGTCTAGCAGTGTTTTTGTTGCTATTCCTGTGTACTCTACCATGGGCTTCCATGCTTGTCTGGCTCTTGCACAGTTTATTTTTCACCTGTTTCTAATTCACTTAGCGTGGTTGCCCTTGACACTGTAATTTCTGCCAAGTGAACATGTTGTTAATTAAAAAGAATATTGGCAATTCCAGTACTTTTTTTTTTGTTTTTTCTTTTAAGAAGGGTATATCAAGGATTCACTGGTTTATGACTTTTCTTTGTATGTGTCTTATTCCAGGATGTATCCTGGCTACTGGTTTGGCTGTTCTCTCACTGTTTACTGAAGACCCGTCAGGAAATTTCAGTATTAACAGGCGAACAGCTGCCTTAAGCTAGTGCTGAACCTCTTTTGTTCTGTTCTCAGTTTCAGTAGTGAAGAACACTAATGGTTTAGTAAGTAGTTAAGAATAATGGTTAAACACATCTATCTCTTTTGGCTTGGTCAAGTTGTTCTGTGGCAGTGCGGAGACACAGGGGAAGTTCCAAGGTAAGAAAAGCTGTGTTAAAAACACGGTGCTCAGTAGGAAGGGGTGGAACTGCCCTTTTCACCTTCCCCTTTGAGTTCCTGAGGATGCTCGGAGGAAGTACTTCCTTATGAAAGTTAAATCTGCCCTTGCTGGTGATGGAACTGAAATAGAAAATGGACAACTTCCCTATTTCTGCAGGACTGCTTTGCTTGTACTTTGCTCTTTAGCACATACACAAACCCTTGAACTGTGGCAATGCTAACTTTGTTTGAAAAAGTGAAACAAAAATGATGATTACAAAGCTAGCCTGTAAAAATAGGCAAATATTTTACTTTTGCTTACTCAGTAAGAAAAGTTGATGCAAAAGGCAAAACAGTCAGTACAGCATAGCTGGGATCTGGTCCAGTCAAAGAGGAGTAGCATTTCTCAGGGGAGTAGTGGAGACCTGTCTACTGAAGGTAGTAGCCTGGAGGTTATATCTAGTTTTGTCATGCTGACATTTAACATGGTATTATGTTTTTTGGTAGCAATTCCTGGGGAAAACAAACAAAGCAACCCTCATCTTTAAGAGCTTCAGCCTTTAATGCTTGTCACTACCACTGAGCTGAAAACACATCCACAAATCCAGCTTTTACCAGGCAAGCCGCTTCTCTTAGTTTTTCTTAGGCCGCATATTTTATGCACTTCCCTTTTCAAATATTTATACCATATCCATACATACTTCTTTTCCTGAAGTCAGTAAGTATAATTTTTTCTTTATTGTTTAAAAAGAAATAAAAATAATCTTGTCTATCTTTCCCAGTTTGGTTATTGTAGTTCAATTTCCATCTGATGTGGGGATTTTGTCATCCAGAGCAGATTTCCCCAGATGCAGGGTGTGGCTCTGCAGACTTAAACTGAACAGTCCTGTTGCTGATACTTAAATTGAATCAGCCATGCTAAATTGAACCAGGCCATTTGACTTTACAGCTCATCATTCTACGTTTAGAATGAAACATAGCTGTGCAGCTGGAGTAAATAACAATTTATTCAGTGAACTCCTGGCTGGAGGGTGTTGATACTGATCTGCTGTGTGGTGTTTTTCTTAATTTGTCACCAACTGTATTATCTGTGTTTCAAAGTTACATCACAAGTGCATGTGTTAAAAGCTTGAATTTTTTTGTACTAGAACTTGAAACTAGTTAAAGCCCCCAGGTAGTAGTTAAGGAACGCAACACTATTTACTTCAGTGTGTAAATTTCTTTCCATTCCACACAGATGCGTTTAGGACAACTGGATACCTTAAGGATATCTTTTCTTTGTGAGCTGTTGCACTGTTATTTAGCATGAATAAAGTAAAAACAGCATTGTCATAGCCTGTGGATGAAGAGGTCAAATACTGTTATGCTTTACATCCAGTTTTGCTAAGTCAAGAGCAGTATTGTTGGCTAGGCCTTGCGCTCTGGTTGCCAGTCATTGCATCCTGCCAATTACTTGTCCTTCTTCCGGCTCACAGCGTGACACTGGATGCTCTGATTTGGCTTAAATGTTACTGGTATAACATCATTTCTCTGTATAGTTGTAATTATACAAGGCATAATAGATGGATAACCAGAGGTTATATAGGAATAACTCACCAATGCTGAGGCTCACAGTTAAGATGGATGCACACCAACATTGAGGCTCACTACAAGGAACTCCACACAGGAGTAATCTCCAAAAAGAGATGTTGCCTTATTGGTAGTCAGCCCTTAAATGGGATCTAGGAGGGGTGTAGTCAAGCTCCACCCCCTTCCAGGAGCACAGCTGAATTACCTTCACCTGTGCTCCCGCAGCTGACCCGTCACCTGCCTCAGATGGTTAATCAGAGGTTCAGGCTGTGATTAACAGTTTCTCATACATTTCTCCCATGGAAATAGATACCATTTCTTTATGAAATAGCCAGGGGAAAAAAAAGATAGATGGTACTTATGTTGTCAATTTCTCCTATGTATTATTGTGCGAGGAAACTATACACAAGTCTATGGAAATAAATACCTTTTTTTTTCTTTTTTTTTCTTTTTTTTTTAAATTTCTTTATTTCTCACCATAACAGCCATTTACAAAAGGTTTTAAGGTGCACTTCCAAGGCTATTCCAGTCATCTTTTATGCACAGATCTTTGTAGATTCATTGGTACATAGAACTGCTCTGTAAACCATGAAAGGATGATACTAAACTTAATATCATACATCTCCATGTATTTTCCACAATCTGACAAAAGACCCATCATTCTGCCCTCTCCAGCTTATAGCTTGGATATTACTCTGGATGTGTTAAGGAGTGAGGGAGAAGCTTTATATTAGAACCGGATTTATTTTAGCATAGCATTTAAGTGTGACCAGCTCAAAACAGCTCTACACAGGCACTAGAGGCACATGCAAACAAGTGATGGGTGTACAGAACCTGTGGGAATGGCCCCCACTTTGGGACTTTGGATATGAGCTTGTGCTTCACAGAGTGCTTCTTTCTGTTTCCAGTGGTGCATCCAGGATGACTATTCTGAATGCTTTCTTGTAGCTTTTCTTATATTGGTGGGTTTGAGTTGGCTGTTGAGTTCTCTGCCCTCCTACTCCTTGCAGGTGGGAAGAGTATTTCGTCTTTTTTTTCCAAAGCTTGCTTTTGTTTCAGTGGTGATGCTTCTGGCAAAAGGAAGAAAAAATTCTGAAATCTCTGGAAATGGCAGAGTTCAGTTATTATTAGAGAGGGTTATTAAGTAGAGGGGAACATAGCCCATGTTAGCAAAACTCTTAAATTTGTACAGCCTTCTGAATCAAGCTGTTACTGCCTCTTGGTAGCAATTTCAAGTGCAGCTTAAAATGTCTCTAGGCAACGTGACTAGATTGTTGTCGAGACGATAAGATAAAAATAAAAGGATTTTGTTAGTGGCTGGAATCCTTTGTCTCCCTAATGCAGTGAAAGAAATACTCGATACTGCAAGTGGCACAGCATGAGGACGATACTGGAGGGGCACCTGCTGCTGTTCTGGGTGAGCTGCCATGACAACTGTGCTGCTTCTGGCTGCCTGGTCTCTTCTTGCAGAGCACACAGGGTCATTGGTATTCTGAGTGCTGCCTGCTGCAGGCAGCAGCAAGCCCTCCCTCCAGATCTGCCAGCATTTGCCATTATCTCCCTGGGTAGAATATGCAAATGGTGCTGACAGGTAGCTAGAAAGGAGAAATACCCATTTCCCTAAAAACAGTTACTTGTTTTACCTGGTTAATTAAGTGGTTTTACCAAATAGTTCCATCTTTCCTAGCTTCTGCCTGTCTTTTATTCCCAAATCTCATTCAGGGTACGCAATGTTAAAAAGAATGTTAAAAATAATAGAGAAGGGGTGGGGAAGATTGGGAGTAGGAGAGGATGTAAAGCAATTACACAGGAAAATGTTGGTCAGATTAGTTTTAAGAATTATCTTGCTATGTGTAATCTTTTTTTTTTTTTTCTTAGAGTAAATTAAAAGCAGTTCAGTGGGATTCATTTTGTGGCATTATTGGTTTTGTTCTAAAGTAGATATTTACTCCTATACAAACTGACTTCTTGAGGGTTGGTTGTTTTTTATTTTTATATTTTCAGTGATCTTTGCTTTTTTTTTAAAGCATCATCCTTCTTGAAATAGATTTAACATTATTACTTTAACAATTAAAAACAGAATGAGCTGTAAAGGGCATAGAAGGAACTCTGTATTTTGTTTTTTCTTCAATACACTTTAATAAAAGGGACAAGTAGTGGTTTGGTTTTACATGAGATTTAAAGATGAAAATTAAATGCCTTAGAGCATTAAAAAAATATTACAGAAGCAAAAATTTTAGCAGAGTTTGCCCACAAGCCATTAATGCAAGAATACCAGAAGCTTTAGTGCTACCAGTAGGGTTTCTAGCTGCAAAGCCATCACCATGCAGTATAGGCAAAAGAACAGGTATACATGTAAGAGAAAGTTGTCTTGGAGGTAAGGGGCAGTAGTGTTTACATTCTTGACTGTGAGTTTTCCTGCACATGAGGAATAGCTGAAGTACTTGAGAACTACAATGACTATTATAGAAGAACATTACAGTAAAAAGGAGTACACAAACTTATTAAGAGTTGCAGACTAACGGAAGATTTAGCAGTTGAAAATACTACATTTGTTTATTTTACTCTACATGTTTTTCCATTAAGGTAACATGCTTGCAGGACTTCTTTGGAGATGATGATGTCTTCATTGCATGTGGACCTGAAAAATATCGGTATGCTCAGGATGACTTCGTTTTGGATCACAGTGGTAAGACTGCATTTCCTTAACCCCCTAGAAACAGTCAAATTCATTGAGACCTCCTCCCATTGAGACCTCTCATTGATCCTCAAGAGCTATGTGATATAGGAAAATATGCGTTGGAATACATTTTTGTATCAATTAAAGCATTTTCCCAACCCATCATCTATATTCTCCATATCAGTTAAAATGCACGAACAAACACCATCTATTTTCTTAAGAAACAAATCCTGTTCCTTAACTTTGCCTGGAAAGCAGAACTGCATTTTAAAAGGTTCACTTACATTTCTAATTTTTCTAAAACCAGTTATAAACATTTTCTTTTGGCAACTGTGGACTACAAGATGGTCTCCATGTTATTGTCTTCATGTGAGTTTTGAAAAATCATATACGTAACTGCTAATTTCATGTCTCAGATTGTTCTAATAAACAATTCATATTTCATTCTTGAATGCTGTAGACCAAATGCTGAGCTTGTTTATACTGTGAGAGTTTTGTGGGTAACAATAATTGCCCTGGCAAGAATCATCAGATTATCTGAGGATGGCTTTGGATTGTGTATATATGCTGTTTTTTCTAATTGTTATAAACACTGTAATTTCATTACAAAATCTTCTGTTATATTAAGAAGTATAGTTATATGTCTAACCACAGTGTTTTGTACACTTGAATGTGTTGGCAAATTCAGCTCTCTCCCATTTTACTGTTATTGCCAGCATGCTGCTCTTCTAGAACTACCTAAGTATGTTGATTCAAATAAATGGCATATTGTACATACAGTTTTAAACTAGCTGAGATCCAGTTGTATTCTTGTGCAGGCACAGGAGAACATGACTATATCACCTCACACTGCAAATTGTAGTCTGGACAAACATATAAATACTTTTGTAGATCTTATGGTTATAAGTTTGCTTTTCCCATTCTAACATGTACAGACTAAGTACGCTGATTTCCTTACTGAGAAACTAGTGACTGGGGGTTTCTTTCTCGCTTGGTCTCTTCACCATCAATGGTCCTTGTTTTCTATAATGCTTCTGGAGGTCTTAACAGATAAAAGTAATTTCAGTACAGAGTGGATCATGGCTTGGGCATACAGCTCTACGTATCATTTTTGATGATGACTTGATAGCATAGTCATGGCATTGCCATCATAGTGATGAATAACAGGGACAAAATTAAGAGGGAAAATGATATGATTAGTTGGGGAGAGATTTGCAGTAGATGCTAACTGTAGGAATTTAAATTTTTCAAAAATGTCAATGCATGTATGATTATTTACTCCTTTCCTATTTGGGTTGTCTTTTATTTCATGATATGTAGTTGGTGGTAAATTACAGTAATCTGTTGTCTCAGCATTTTGGAAGCAATAGGCATTTTTCATCTCTTCAAAAATTGTTCACAACATCCATTTCTTGCAAAAGAAGGTAAAATAAGCTTGCTGTGCACCTACCCTATATGAAGCTGCCATTGCAGCACACAGGATTTACTGAAATATCGGAGGAACGTTGTCATTGGCTAACTTCAATCATTCAGCCGTGCATAGGTACAAACTTGAATAATGATCATAACCCAAGTTCAAGACTTCGAATATGACATGCGGAATGTTACATAAAGCGTTTGGCTCAAAAATATTTTTATGATGGGTGGGTCAATCCTGTGATTGACTGTTTCATTTGGTTTGGCAAGCATATCTGGAAAATACTGATGTTCTTTTTCTGGATAATAATCAGCAATTGCAGGGTTTGCAGGAAGCCGGTACACTGAATTGTTTTTGAAATTCATCTGCTTGGTTTGCAGAATGCCGTGTTATGAAATCATCTTACTCCCGATCATCTGGCATGAGGTATTCTGGGTCCAAAAGTCCAGGACCTTCACGTCGAAGCAAATCACCTGCATCAGGTACAACTTCGAGGATGAGCACATAAAATACACTCTAGCAGTTGCGTAAGGTGTTGAAAAAGCAATTGGCTCTTTGTGAAATACAAGTGCTGTGCTCTGTTTCCTGATAAAAATGTTTTATCTGTTTGTCACATAGATTTAATCATAGAATCATAGAATGGCCTGGGTTGAAAATGACCACAATGATCATCTGGTTTCAACCCACGTTATGTGCAGGGTTGCCAACCACCAGACCAGGCTGCCCAGAACCACATCCAGCCTGGCCTTGAATGCCTCCAGGGATGGGGCATCCACAACCTCCTTGGGCAACCTGTTCCAGTGCGTCACCACCCTCTGTGTGAAAAACTTCCTCCTAATATCTAACCAAAACCTCCCCTGTCTCAGTTTAAGACCATTCCCCCTTGTCCTATCACTATCCACCCTTGTAAACAGCCATTCCCCCTCCGGTTTATATGCTCCTCTCAAACACTGGAAGGCCACAATGAGGTCTCCCCAGAGCTTTCTCTTCTGCAAGCTAAACAAGCCCAGTTCCCTCAGCCTTTCTTCATAGGAGAGGTGCTCCAGCCCTCTGATCATCTTAGTGGCCCTCCTCTGGACCCACTCCAAGAGCTCAATGTCCTTCCTGTACTGGGGGCCCCAGGCCTGGATGCAGAACTCCAGGTGGGGTCTCACAAGAGCTGAGTAGAGGGGGACAATCACCTCCCTCTCCCTGCTGGACACCACTTTTTTAATGCAGACCAGAACACAGTTGGCCTTCCGGACTGCAAGCGTACACTGCTGGCTCATGTCCAGCTTCTCGTCCACCAGGACCCCCAAGTCCTTCTAATAATACTGGTTTATAATAAAATACAAATTTATTTTTGAATCCTGAGAAGAAATGTTGTTTCTATTTATTAATTAACAGGCACAAAAATTCCATTTTAAGAAGATTGGAATAATTTGTGCCAACAGTTTACCTTGGACATGCTTTCAGCATAGCAGTCGATTTGCTTGAAAACTTAACTATAGGATGGCTATGTGGTTGAATGGATGTCCATAGAGTATAGCCTTAAATGTTTTGAATTCAAAAGCTTTTTCCTATATAAACAAAATAATGTCAAAATACAGGATTTTGTTATTTGAAGCAAGTTTAGGAGCTATTCTGGAATATAATTACCCATTAACAGTGATTTTTTTTTTTCTTGTACTCTGTATAATTTCAAAGTAAGGTTTGTGTTGTGTATTTGACAGAAGTTTGACTGAACCCCATCTGTTCCAAACACTGAGTCTTTTATACAAATAAATAGAAGGGAGAATCTTGTTTTTCCTACTGTAGTTCTGCATTTAATTTCTAAATATAATAAAACTTAATTGATTTCTTTCTCTCAGACCTGGAGAAGTAGCCCTGAAATCAAACCACTGAATATGTAAAATATACAGTGCTCTGTTTCAATTGTAATTATATGTGTGTAAGCTCTTGTGCATGTATTCAAAACTGCAATATGTTCCATATTTTCACATCCATATCAATATTTATTGCTTAACTGATGCTGGTCAAAGTCATTTTATGTCTGTGAGATCTTTAAAAATGGAATATTTATCACCTGTTTACAAAGTTGGTATATTTAACTGAAAAGCCTCAAATCGTGTGTTTCACAAATGATCTATATTTCATGCAATCCTGTTAACTGTGATGAGATTGCATGGAATATATATAGAATATATTCATTATCTATAATAGTGAATTTTAGGCAAAGTATTTAGAAACCAACACTGTCGTTTCCTTACTTATTTCGCCATTGGTTAGGTTAATCTGAAAATTTATCCAATGTCTGCTGTTTATCCTTCCACTTGCTTTTTTTTCTCATGTAGTGTTTAGTTATCTTTTTTTCCCCTTCTTTCTTTCATGCATGTTCAGAGCTGTTTAATAACTTCTCTCCTTAATGTCTTTTTCCTTTGTGTCAAACATATGAGTACAGTTAAGAGGGGTGGCCACTACTCCAGTGCTCATTCTTCAGCAAAATCCCCAGGTGAGCCATTACTGTTATGGCTGTCTATCACCAGTGTGTCTCCTTCCTCCCCATTTCTACTTTCCTCTGCATCTGTGTGTATTTTTAAGGCTGAAATGCACATTTTGCATTTACTGAGCCAGAGCCATAATGCATCCTGTGTTTTTGTGAAAAGTAGGTCTTTGACTGAGATAATCTAAATGAATCTTTACAGTTGTTTGTTGGACATCTGGTAATGGTGTCAATGTTAAATTTATAATGGTATAATCTTACTACAAGTAGACGAGCATTCTGAGAAGCAGAATGTATGTGTATATCACAGTAGAAATGTTCGGCTAGTGCAAAAATACAGGGGTAAGATATGCTGATGAGAGGTGCAGAAATGTGTACCACATCTTTCTATTTGCAGCCTCTTGCTCTCCTTTTTTTCTTGTGGTGTTTTAGAACTAAGGCTGGAATGACAAGAAACCTCTTGCAACCTTCAGTTCCAAGTGAAAGTTTCACTGGTATTGTTCTAAAACACTAGACCTCTTACAAGTAATACACGTTTTCATTAGCAAATAAGTTGTGACTTTGGACCATATTAAAAGTTAACAATTTGAAAGGTATTCATAGGTTTTACAGTTTTCAGCATTCCGGTACAGTAAATTGTCACCTAACATGTACTATTTAAGGAAAAACAGAAGATCTTTTTTTCTGTATATTCAAGCTGCTTTACATGTAGAAAGAAAACTCAGAAATACTTATACTTAGAAAATAGTTAAGAAAGGTAAGTTTTGCATATACATGAAATAAGCAGCAAATCAATTCAGCAAACAAGCTAAGTGCTAAAAATAAATACAGATCGGTCGTGTTTTCTGAGTTTTTTTAAAAAAAAAAGAGAAAAAAGAAGTACAGCTGTCTGCAGGGGGGTTGGACTTGATCTACGGAGGTCCCTTCCAACCCCTACAATTCTTTGATTCTGTGTTGTATAATCACGGAAGATAGTTGAAAGAAACCTCTGGAGGTCATCTAATCACTCCGCTGGCTCACATTTGTCCAGCAAGTACAGCTAAGATACTAGCACAGAGCTGGAATACTGCGAGTGTATAGTGGGATATTGTTCCTTAGAAGAGGGAAGATTGTTAACCAGCCAAACTCACAGGTACAGTTTAGTGGTTCTGCCAGTGCTTGAAAGGATGACAGTGACCTAGAGACAGTTAGAGGTGACTTACGGTGTAGGCTTCAATGGTTCTGTTCAGGAAAGACTGACTTATCTATGAGTTTCATATAAAACAATTTGTGAAGAAACAAAAATTGTTTTGCTTCTGTAGTAATAGTTGGTCAGTTTGTTGTTCACGTACTTTACAGCTTGGAACTACTTCTAACAGCATTTACTAGCCCTTCACATCTTCATACTTGCAAATTCCTTACAAAACAAGGAGGTGCTGACATGCCCAGCTTATGTAAAACAAAGTGATGAAAAGTAGCATATTTACAGATCTGCAGGAGGGACATATGCTTCTAAATTCCTTTCACTTCTTTAAAAATGCACTTAAGCTGAAGTTACCTATCTGTTGCTCTTGTGCAGCTCTTGTTAAAGTCAAACTCAAAACTGTTGAAATACTAAACATCTTTTGCAGAAAAAAAATAAACTCTTTGTCCTGTACCGGGTTTGGGAATCAAGTGGAAAGATTTCAAGACAGACTTATTCCATAGCTAAATAGTTGTACCTTAACATCACAGATGAGAGAGAGATACAGTTATGAACAACAGGAATTTCTGGAAGTTGCAGTGCAGTCAGCCTGGTCTACTGACAGGCAGACTGCTGAAGTTGAAAAAATGGTATTTAGATATGCTCAAAAAACAGCAAAAACAAACAAACAAAAACCCCACCAAAAACTGCGTTCTGCAAAGTGTTACACCTGAAAAGTGATGTACTGATACAAAAGGGAGAAACAGACAGCCATGTGTTTCTGCTTATGAACATGTCCTCTCCCCATATTTTGTGCTATATCACAGTAAATTATGGAATAATGTCATGGTTATGTATGACAAATGTAAAGAGACAATGTCTATTATAAAAGCTCTCACACTTGCAAAGTACAGAACTGACTTTTAAAAATTCTGGAAGAGCCATGTGATATGTGTATTCTCTTAAACCCGTATCTAGCCACATGAGTTTTGGGGGAATAATTGTGTGGCATGTAATCACATAATTTATTCCTAAATGCTGATGAGTTTGTTTTGATCTTTGTGTACAGATTTTAGCGATACCTAGTCAGAAAAAGATATTACGTTTTAAAGCTAGTTAGGTGGGTGGTGGGTTTGTTTGTTTGATTTTAGTCATCTTCCATTTGTTTGCTTGCATTACTTTTGGCAGTTAATGGAACCCCAAGCAGCCAATTATCCACTCCAAAATCTACAAAGTCCTCCAGTTCTTCACCAACAAGCCCAGGCAGCTTTCGTGGACTCAAGGTAAGTACCAGAACCATAAAAATACTCTATTCTCTTATTAATTGATGTATTAAAGTAACACTGAACAACAGTAAAAAATAAAATAAAAATAAATGAAAGTTATAATTCTGTAGAGCAGCCTTGCTAGCATGAGGTTAAAGTTGAGGTTAGAGTGGAAAAGGGAGCTGAAGTAAGATTTTTGTATTTTGTCTTTGGTTTGCAAAATGGAGAAAGCTTAAGGAAGACTGAGGGTGGTGACAGTGGTGACAGTGGTTTGAATATGCCAATTTATCCTTCAGTTTTTGCACTGTTTTGTAGATGGCATAAATTCTCTGAGTAATGTATATCCCCCTAGCTTATATTAATGTAGTAGCCTCTTCCGATAGCTTATCATCCTGCAGCATTGCTCAAAATTTCATCTGAAGCACCCTTCCTTCACCTGTGGCACACAATTTCACTACTTAATGCAATCTCCTGCCAGAAAGCATGAGAGGGATTCCTTTGAGAGCTGCCTGAAGTCTGGCAGATTTTTCTCTGTGTTGCACCAAGAGAATTCTCTGCCTCTCATATTTAAAAACGGCAACATTTACAGTTCTTGGAGGCTGCCTGCAGCCTTTGCTAGGTAAAATAAAAGGAACGGTCTGGAGCACACAGCAGAGAATCATACTGCTGCATTTGTGCAGCTGTCCTTTCAAGGAGAATTTTCTTATGGAATCGTGAATTGCAGCTTTTGTGGAAGCACACTAGATGGCTTTCTCTCTGATTATTCTGATCAAGAAATAGCTCCCTTTGGTGAACACAACAGTTGTGAAGAGGCTGCATAATTCTGTGGAGAGCTGTTGTCTGAATTAAGGGTCTGGCAAAAGAAAGTGATTTGAATAGTATTTAGATCTGGTTTTTGACATGCTAATTGTTACCATAATTTTATTGTGCAAGGAGTAATCTTTTCTCAAGATACTTGAGAAAAGACTTTGATTGCAATGTTAAATTTCAGTATATTTTAGGTGTTTGGTTCATTGAGACAATTCATGCTGCTTTTTGTCCAAAGCAACATAGATTGATCTTTGTTTATAAAGCACTTTCAAGAGCTGCAATAATTCAGACACTGAAAATTATAACTGTGGTATTAAATTTGTCTTGACAGCTCTTGTATAAGTCTATGGTAAAGGATGCCAAAATTAGTGGACATGAGGCTCTCATGTGGTCAGTGCAACACTTAACAAATGCTCATTACTGAAATTACAAGTTTAGAAACTGGATAATTAGGCTTTTGTTTATTTTTTTTCCTCCCCATACATTGTTCAATAGATTAAAGCTCCGTTAGGAAGGAGATAATTCTGTTTGTGGCAAGCGTTTTTCTGCAAAGTGGAAGTGTCTTCTTTTCCCTTCACTACCAATTTCAATGAAGTAGGCTGCTGTACCTTTTCATCTAGGAATTTAATTGATGCTAGATATTAATGAGTCTTCCTGTTAAGTAAGTCATTCCTGTATCACCAAAGAAAACAGCAACTATAAATGAATAATCTCAGACCTAATGTGTTACTGAAGTAGTGGGTACCCCTTGTTTTATCCCACTGAGATGTATCTGTTCAGTAGAAAGATTCCAGCAGTGTTCCTGAAACTAAAGATAGGAAAAATTAGTGGGTGAATCTCAGGATAATTTCCAAAAGGATCAAGAACACTGTGCAATTTCCCAGTTATGTTCTAGTATTAATGACAGTTTCAGTGGTAAATATCAACATAAAACCAGTGACGGAAGCATTTTTAATGCAAAACAAGATTATTTTAAGAAATCCGTTGCTATTATTTTAAGATTGATCTTGGCCAATCCAATGACAAAAACAGCAGGAAAGTACAGACAAATTTTAGTATTTTGAGATTACTGGTGCGCCCTATTATTGAAGAATTCCTTGTTGCTACGACTGCATGACTGCACAGACAAGTAATCTGGTTTCCTGCACTTATTTAAAGGCACCGTGACTGCAGCTGAACGAAAATGAGGATATAAATAAATACTGCGGCAGACACCGAAGGTATAAAGAATATTTCTGAGGAATTTTTGGCTTTGGAAATGCAGTATTAAAGCTGCCTTTTCCTTTAAAGTGAAGCCTTCTCAGTCCACAAGGATTCCTTCTGCTTTGCAGTGTTTTATAAGTAGAAGTGCAGAATCTCCTTGCAGGAAACACAGCTTATCTTTTAAGGGAAAGGTTTTACTTCTGTTCCTTTTTGGTTCTCCAAATAAAGCACCCATATGCTATTAATTGTTCACTACATACATTAAGCCAACGTGCTCCACAACGTTTCAATTTTGTAAAAGTGTTTAAAAATTTTTACTGGAGTCTGAAATGACATTGAAGTCACAGGAATTTATGCTATGGCTGCAGAATAATAAACACTATACAATTTTCCCACAACCTTAAATAAATGCCTTTAGTCGAGTAAGTGAAAAATAAAGATACCGCAGTGTTGCCTTTTGACTATAGCTGCGTGAATAAATAAGAGTACGCATTAAAGAAGCACACAAAGTTGTGTACTACTGTCCTTTTGTTATTATTTATTTTTAACCTGACAATTTTAGCCCATTACTAAGCATTTTACCTTGTAGAGGGTTTGTTTCAAGGTAAGGATTCAGGTATAACAGGTAACAGGTAGGGGCATGAAGTACATGGTTAGTCTTAAGATAATCTTTTTTGAGCAGACGTGCTGTGTTTCTTGGGTTCTGGTGTTTTTTTTTCTATCTTTCCACTAAATTTTAAATGGAGTTTAAAATTTGTTCACTGATTAAGAAATAAGGGTAATATTACATTTGGTGACTGAGATGAGTCCTATTCTGTAGACAGGTTATAGTTGGTTTTTTTAGCACTTGTCTTTGGTTCTCAATGTGTGTTTATAGACCCAGATATGTAATGCCATAAAGGGTACATTGACTCCTAGCTCATCTGGAACATGTGTTACTAAGCATGACATGTATCATAAAAATCACCAGAGTCTAGAATAAGTATGAGATTTTGAACAGTAGTGTTGTAATGTCCTTACTTGGGTGTGTTTTGTTGTTTCCTACTGGAATTAAGTACCATGAAGTCTTACCATTTTTTTTAATATTATTATTATTATTATTTTTTAATAAATAAAATTATACTTTGCAGTTGAGGTATTTCTTAGAGTTGCAATTATGCTAAGTAGTAGTGTTTGAATTTGTATATTACTTTTTTGACGTACTGAGCAAATGATCAAAGAGAAAGGGCATTAAAACCCAATCCAGCAAATAAGTTAAGCACTTGCTTAACTTTAAGCTATTGATTAGTCCCTTTTACTTCAACAGGACAGTTAATTTACTTAAAGTTAAACATGTGCTTAAGTGATTTGAGAGATTAGTACCTATCTTCATCAAAGCAGTAATCTTTAGTATTGTACATGTTTATCTGTTAGCAATCGCATATTAAGGATATACGCAAGGAATTATCCAGCCTAGGCAACAGCAGTTCTGAGAGGAGTTCTTTAACTGTTGCTTTCGGTAAACTTACAATTAAGCTTTTTTCTTGTTCACAGAGCAGATAAAAAGACTTGGCTATTATGTGCTGGGAGGAAAACCAATGCATTCAACTCTATGTTAAGTCCTCTCATCTCTGCCTTACATTCTCTGAAAGCTTTAAATAATGTGGTGAAACTCAGAATCTCTTTAGGAGAAACAGTAAATCTCTGCATGGTTCTGCAGTGTTGCCAGAGCAGTGCAACAAAATGTATTTATATTGTTTTTATCTATATAGATTTTTTTAGTATTGATCACTGTAATAAAGTACTTACACATGCATGTACAGCCATGTACACGAGACCAGGCAATTCAGAGACAGAAGTCCTCCTTTTCTATCCAGACAAGTAAAACAGACACAAAGACACCTGTAGGTGGGAAGCTGTAACACTGCAGAAAAAAATCATACTCTAGAAGGCACTATCCCATATAGCTACCAAGAAGTTAGTTATTGAATGTGGGGAAAAAACCCAAAACATTTCCACAAACATTTGTATCATGGACAGTTTATCTAACCTGAGTGCAAAGGTTAGTCAATAAAGGTACCATTCTACTTCAATAGAACGTGAAATTCAATCTGTGGATCCTTCCTGAGACTCCCGTTAGATGAAAAATAAAATCCCACCAGATGTACAGTTATCTCAGATTACCTTCTTACTCTTTCTACCTTTCTATTTTAAATTCAAAAACAAAGTTTATATAAATCCTACAGTACTGTATTGGTTATTTGTCTGTTATATGGTAGAAACAGATGTTTTACTATCAATGAAGTAATAATATTGCCTTGGGTCTGAGTTTTCTAGGACTTGCGTATGAGTGAGAAGATGGATTTAGGTCCTGTGCACTCTGTGCACAGTGTAAGGGGAGCAGTACTGAAAGAGAGCAGTAGCGTTGTGTGGACTAGAATACAAATGGAGGAGTTGTTGCAATGTCTGCACGGCAATCAGAGACTCCATCTGTATTCACTAGTGTATCAGTGTGCATCCTTTTCTCTTCTCTGTGCAAATCCAGTCATGACTAGTGAACCAGTCAAGTGGGATATCAATGGTTCAACATACTCAAAATACCACACATCACTGGGCAGCTTAAATGATTACAAAATATCTTATTAATAATTGCTACTTAACCACGAGTCACTTGTTATTAACTCGCACCTCTTTCCCACCTTTTCTGGCTAATCAAGTATATCATAGACAGCTGGAGAATTTATGTCTACTCTGACACAGCAGGGAAAGACTAGACTGGTTTTGCTGCTGAGGAACTGAGACCCATAGACCCTGCTCCCAAAATATGGGTAGAGTGGGTTTGACATCATCTCTAGAGCCATGAGGTAAATTATTATTGGCAGATCTAAGGTTAAGTTGCTGTTTCAGGTTCTGATCAATCATCTCAGCCACAACACCAGCATTAGACTTCTTCCTTTTCCTATTCTCTTAGCTTCTTTTTTCTACTCCTATCTGTTTCCTTCTTGTAAATATGATGGTAAGAAGGTATGTGCCTAGTCATGCTCTGACCTGATTATAAGGATGAAGGAAGGTGGAAACGTGAGCTAGGTATTCGTATAGTAAGCCCAAATGGGTTACTGATGTTTTAGTTTGGCTGATGTCTAATATTTTGCAGGGATCTCTTCTGTTACCCGTTTCGTACTTGAAGATGTGACTGATGGGATAAGAGACTGACTCATGATTTTGCATCAATGTCATTTAAACCAAGTGTCCTTGTTCCTAATCCTTGTTAAACAAATAGCTCAGAAAGACAGCCACATTAACGCAGACTCATTTTAGGTTATTAGCAATGAGTAGTAGTAGTAGCTGCCTTGTTGCTGTTTGATGCTACTGCTATTCCAAATGGTGGTAAACAGCATTGTTTTAGAGGCTCTGCAAAATTAACTTGTACAGCTGTACAGTTGTACAGCTACTGTACCTTTAGCTGATCTGGCAGCTCAGCTGCCACTAGAAACTTAAGCATTCATTAGCATTTCATGAGCCTTTAGACAATATCCCTATCTGTCAGTTCAGTTTTTTCATTGACAATAGTGTTAATGATTTAAAATATTCTGCAGTGCAACCAGACAATGTCAGCTAAATGGAAAATGCTGCATTTGGATTCCTGGTGTCATGCAAAGCCATTTCCACAGACACTGAGCTTAAGGCAGGGAAGCATTTTAATCCTTGATGTGGTGAGCAGTGAGAACTATTGTAATAGCCCACGAAGAAAACAAGGTATTGGAAATTCACAGAACAGCAAGAAATACTACATAGAGTGGGACGATGTAATAATGTTATATTTATATTAATTTTATTTTATACTTAATAATATTTACTAAATTAACAAACTACATTTAACTGTAATGGGAGCGGTTACAAAAAACAGTAGCACATAGAACAGGATCAGTACTTTTTACTGTTCACTGCATTTGTTCATACACCGCCCCATTTTAAAATAAAAGTTGATTGCTGATTATGACAGGACAACTCCGAGTGGAATTGTGAGGGTTCGGATCAAGCACCAGTTAAGTTGTTAGTGCAGCAAAAACTGTTTTCATCAGACACTGTCCTTCAAAACCAGTTAGATGATTTTTTTTACAAAGATATCTAACTTGTACTGTTAGTAGAGATCCGCAGTCTTCACATCCATAATTACCTAAAGTACAAACTTTTAAACTGCCAAGCAAATCTGACTATTGTTGAGGTTCTAGGCACCCTATGCCAAAATTATGTTCTCTAAATGTAAACTTGTAGGGTCATGCAAGCATTTCCACGTTACCTTCTTAGCATACTTCAGAGCTAATCTGAAGAGGGCACAGACTGACAGTTCAGCTGGGAAAACCTCTGGCAGTGCCAGCTGTGTGTAGAACACACAGTGTTCTACTGTGAAGTAGAACATACAGACCACTGGACAGTTGTCTGGAGATGGCTGTCTCTGGGTTTGAATTTCTAGTTGACGTGAAAATATATGTTACCCAGCATGCAGAGTGTATTGCTATTATCTTATTCCACAGAATGAAGAGAGAATGTTTATGCAGTGGGAGAGAATTTTCTTTGCTGCTAGCAGTTTTGCTAAAATCTGTTCAACTATTTCTATAAAGAGGAATATCAAGCTTATGTCTCAAGTTTGGTGAAAGACAGTGTTTTATGTTAATGAAGATGAACTGTGAGAAAGCAAGAGTAAAAACAAAATGAGAGTGGAAAAGTAAACTGATTATTGATAGGTGTTTTTAGAGTTTTTTGTACTTTTTCTGTTGTTTACTCTACATTTCATCCTGACTCCTCCTTGCAACTACTTTATCGTGATAAATAACAAGATCTCATGTGCTTTCATAGATCACTCCTCATGGTGGATCGTCGTCCAATGTGAATGGTGTACCTGAATCACTCCGTTGCCAGAGTCCTGAAGGTAGGCCACCAACAATTACTTAAATGCCCTTGCAAAAATTTTGCTGCGAATAAAAATTGGTTTTGTAATATTAGATGTTAGCCTGCTGGTTTGTCAGTCACTCCTCCCAGATTTGTATCATCAACAAACTTGCTGAGGGTGAATTGTATCCCTTCATCCAGGTAATTGATAAAGATTTTGAACTAGGCCAGACATGACAATGGCATAGCCTGGTTTAGGCTAAACAAACATACAAACAAACAAACAAAACCTTGAAGCAATTGGACTGCATGCTGCTTTTTATCAAATAAAGAAAATATGCGTTTTTACTTGCTGATGTGGTTTTTACATGCTCTGTAGATGAATCTTTCATATATGCAAAAAATGTCAAGATGATACTTTAGAAAAAGTATTTGGAGTTCAGAAAGCATTCTAACTGCATTCCTATTTTAGAATACATCCACGCTAAAGGTAATATTTGACTTGTATGTAAAAAAGGTCAAACAACTCTGTCTTATGCTGTTCATTCTTTTGAGAATAGGAGATAAAAAAATTGAGAAATTTGAGATAAAAAATAAGGGAAAAAGCAGAGAGGAAAACAACTTACACTTCTGTTTTTTATTCGTGACTGTCTTAATTCTGTATCTACCTATGGGGGATATATTACACCCTGCTGACACCTCTCTTCAGTTTGTTACTGACCTTGCTTTTCTGCAGGTGTGAATGGAAACAAGTGCTCAGGGTCATCCACCATTCTTGAGAAGTATAAAGTCGGAAAGGTGATTGGTGATGGCAATTTTGCTGTTGTGAAGGAGTGCATAGAACGGTGAGCAAGGAGAACGTTCAGTAGTGATAACTGTTATTTCACTGGATAGAACCCTGTGCATTAGCACAATTGCATAGGAAATGTGATGAGATGAAAGCAGAGGGCAGTTACAAAGATACGCCTACACTTTGGGAGAATGAGACAAGGCAAAACACGCAGAGTTTCCTATGTGTTATTCCAGCAAAGGCATGTGAGAGCAGCAGAGGAATGTAGCTTTTTAACCCCCAAAGCTAAAAGAGCTATCACCTTTTTATGGAGGCTCTTAAGGAAACACTGCAGGTCTTCAAGAGACCCCTTTACACCACACGAGACTGTTGGGGCTAACATGAGATCTTTGTGGCACCTAAGCAGTCTTTCAGGAAGCCTCAGCAATTTTGCTGCTGTGGGATCCTACTGCCTGCTGCTGAAGTCATTCTTTTGGTATACTGTGAACAAAGTATTCTTAAAAGCATACAGTTAGTGGCAGAAAGTCTGTGCAACTGACTCCTTTCTGCTTGCTTGTTCAGTGGGGTGGCACAGCGTGGAGCCAGAGACCTTAAGTCAGCCTATTAATATTCTAGACTCTGAAATATTCTTGTGCCCAACTTCCCTGAGGGTAAACAGGATACCTTTACAGACCTGTGCTGTGTTACTGCTCATTCTCTGCAAGCTTTGTGTCATGCTTTACTGCTGTTGTAAACAGAACAGATGATTTGACTGTTGTTATATGTTGACTGATACTTTCTCAGTTTATGTTTTAGAACCACTTTCTTCATTAATCTGAGAATTATGTCAGCTTCTTAAACATTATGAGGAATCTCCAACTTGACTATAAGTACTGAGCAAATTCAGCAGACATCTGTGAAATCCATAGCAGTTACCAGAGTATTTGATCCACAATCTGCTGGTTTACTTTAAATAAACATCATTTTGAATAGGAACATCTCATTCCAATCTTAGCAGATCATATATTCATACATTGGCATTCTTGCTGAGTCATGCTAATGAGCCAAAGGGTTATGCAGTGAGGCTGAACATGCTGAACATGTATAAATTATAATCCCTACCTTTATGCAGCCATAACTGTTTGTTTTTTTCTTCCCTCAAGAGAAAGGTTCCTTGATACTGTATGTGTGTTATTTCTTTACTGAAAATAATATTGGTGGGTTATATGCAATACAACATCTAGTACTTTCTTTTGATTTTTAGCAAAACACAGTGATCATTATTTTTAATACTTGATGACATACTAGCAACCAAGGTTTATAAATGAAGGAATAAAGACTTAGGTGATAGCTTCTAGAGATGCTACCTGATTACAGTACTGATAAAGGAAAAAAAAAGAATGGCTGAGTGATCTGAGTACACTCCAAATAACTTCCTGTTGCAAGTGCAGGGATTAGATAACACTTCTATCAGTGTTTACATCTAGGCTCCATGGGCTTGATGTTTCTACCAAGAAACTCTGTTCCTGACAAGCAGTACCACATTAGAGTGAAATCATTTCCCTAGTGCTTTAAACACTGCAGGTTTGTTACAAAAAATATGAGAAGGCAACACAGCCAGCTGTGCTGAGAAAAGAACTCAAAATCCATTTCATTCTGCAAGAAGCCACACATAAGAGGCTTGAGAGAAACTGGATTAATTATGCTTCACAGCATCTTCCCACATGCTCTAAACCTGGCCACAAATCCTTTGTTAGTGGTAGAGCAAATCAAGTTCACGAAAGAAAGGCTAAATACATAAGATTGCATAATTTATTATTTTCAGAAATAACTACCGTGCATTTTGTAAACTGCATGATTTCCACTGAAAATGGGAAAAGGGCTGCTATGTCACTTTGGTTTCTAAATGTCATCTGTGTTTTTTGGAATGAGGGGACTGGGCTAGAAAAACAACCTTGACATTAATTGACAAAAATATGAAAATAAAAAGTCAAATTTAAACTCAAAGACCTAGCTTTGTATATGGTTCCATCTTTATATTTAGTGAAGTGTTATTGAATGAATTTTACAAAAAAATTACTATAATGCAATTGCTGCTAATAATAAGGAGAGAGGAAATGCCAAATATAAATGCTTTTCCTTTAATTTCTATTAATTGTTACACTTAATTTCTCATCATGTTGTGTTTGAAAGCTTCAGCTGTGGAGCCAGGAAGCCATTATATCAGCTGTTCTACAAAATAAAATGGTCTCTTTCTCAAAGGGCGCCTATATGTCTATATATATGAATACATGAGTCAACAGATGGATACTGACAGCTAGACAGAATGCCAGCAACCTGTCAGACAATACTGGTCAATACGACAGGCAGTGATATCAACACACAAACTGTGTGTCTGCTATCCCTTATATTTTCTTAGGTCCTATAGTATAGCATTTACAGGAGGGATGTGAAGTTGGTTAATGAATTGGCTTTATGAATGCTAGCTCCTCTTTCAACACAGCTCAAATGCTGAAGGTTTCCTAAGTGGGTTTTGGTGATCAGTTATTTGCAGACTTTCAGATAATGCACTTAATTTAGAATAACATAAATTGTGATTTTGAATTACACTTTGTGTTCATAGTAGATTCTACATCTGCTCTATAAGAGGATAGCATTTCACAGATACCATTTAGATAACACTTCTATCTAAAGACTGGATCAGGTTGTAACTATGACAACCTAGCAGATACAGCTGCACTTTGAGAGCAGAGATTCTCTGCTGCATTTTTTCAATAATGGATCATTTGAATGTGAAATGTTAACTGAGTTCCTTTTATGTGAGGTAGCAATTTTGATTTGCTGCATCTAATGCAAAGAGTATAGTGAGAATTAATTTGTTAACTTAAAAATGTACCTATTTTTTTCTTTTCTAATCTCCTGCAGTGTTTTTATTACATATGCTAGTGGTGTTCTGAGGCACACTTAAGTCTCTTGGTACTAACACAAAAACAGGATAGTAACAGTAGGATTTTATGACACTTGGTTTTGATTTTTCACTCCTCCTTATTATAATTAGTAATGTCATCTTTGATTAAAGGAAAAAAAAAGAGGAAGGTAATTTATTTGTATTGCTTTTTTCTCTCATCTTTTCCCCTTCTGAATAAAGGTAGAAGATTTTTATTATTCCTTAGAGGGATAAAAAGCAAAACAGAGCTCCTTCTTTCGGGGAGAGTATCTACCAAAAATAGTCATCCTTTCTGCTTTGGATGTAACAACCCTCTTAAATGCCCTGGTACTACAAATGATAGCTATAACGTTCCATACGCTCATGGGGAGGGGGAAAAAAAAAAAAAAAAAAAGGATGAATGAAATACAAAATCATCTCCTAATAAATTCAGCAGGATTTTGGACTAGTATATAATGAAATGCAGGGTCCCAGCTCTACTGAATCCTATCTTTTTTTTTTCCCCATGAGGCTTTCACATTTTTTCCTCTCTTCACTTACACCTTAAATGAGGATGATTTTATCTTTAAAGCCTACCAGTTGAACAAAGCAAAGTGGAGGGCCCAAGACAAATTCAGCACATTGCAGTAAGGAGGTGAGAGGGAGTTGTGGTAGGTCACAGAAGAATGAATTGCAGCTGGAGCCTAGGAATAACACACTAAGTGAGCAGGGCTGTGGTAGTCAGGGAAACAGCAGGCACAAATGTTGCTGAGAAAATGAAAAACAAAATGAAGCCTGTTCTGTGCATTTTTTTCTCAGCAGCCTCCGTGGGTGAAGGCATTCCGCTATGTATATTCTTACAGCTAATGCCACATAACGTTGACTTGTTTCTGATTAACATTTTTGTATTTTTCTCACTAGATCCACAGGAAAGGAGTTTGCGCTGAAGATTATAGACAAGGCTAAATGCTGTGGAAAGGTAGCGTGCAGTAATTTACATGTTTAAGAAAAACAGCAGCAGTAGCACGAGCAGCTGCTCATTAGTCATAAATGGTGGGCGTGTTTGGGTTTTCTGACTGCTTTCAGAATATCTGTTTAACAGGGTGATATTCCATCCAAGAAGCGAATAATAAAAGTTGTGTTAGTCTGCTAGATTATAGAGTAAAAAAACAAACTGTCATCCTTTTTATTGAACTAACAAACACCAGAACTTGTCCAAAACGAAATCAGACAAAATATAGCCTAATTACTTTGATTTGTAAGATATGAGAGAGGAAATTTCCTGTTTTCCCTTCCCTTTCTACCTTTTATCCCTTTTTATGGCTGTACTTTTGTATACGGAGCTTGGATTTGGGAAGAAATTTTATCAACCATTTATTTCTTTTTATGTAGTTAAATGTCCTGTAGAACGAAGATCTCTTAACGAGAGAGTTCTGTATACTGTATTTTTAATACATTAAAAAAAAAAACAACAAACCAACCAAACAAAAAAAAACCATGCGTGCTACAGAAGAACGTGTTACATAAGAGAAGCAGGTATCCTAGAGTGTCACAAATCTCCTCCCAAGGATAGTCATGTAAAAACGAGGGAAAAGGAGTAACAAAACAATAGGTAAAACGTAGTCAAGAATGGAGACTAAATGTTGGAACAAATGACAAAAAATAAGACTTCTATTTTCACTGCTTTGCAAGACCTTAAAAACAAAGGGCTCTTGAGGAACTTATGACTCAGATGGATCGTAGCTTATTGTTAGCAAAAGCAACGCTGAAGGCACAGTATTAAATGGCAGTCAAATTTTGTTTTAAATAGTCTGAGAGATAGGAAATAAATGCCATTCTTTCAAGTATAACTAAAAGGGCAGTCTTTTTTGATGCAAATATACAATTATATAAGTAGCTGATCACAATCAAATGATTCTGAAGTTATCTTCGCAACTAAGTTAGGGTTTTAAATTACTTTTTATCAATTTCATATAGAGTAACTGCTCTGCAGAGTAATATTCAGAGTTGTAAATGATAGAAGTGACCTTGTAAGAAGATGCTGAAAGTCCACATGATGTTCTCTGTATAATAAGGAGCTGTATACAGCTCTGCACTTACACCCTAACCTGCTGTGATGACTTGCTCTGGAGTAGAGGTCCTCTGCCAGGATGGCAAATGAATGTTCCTTCCCCGTTACTTTATCTCATATCTCTATGTTTATTTAATGGAGAATTAGGAAAGGAATCTTAAAAATGTATAACCCCAAGAAAACCAGTGCTAGAATTGCCTTTCTGAGAGTAAAATGTGGTAGTTTCCTCAGCTGTGGGAAAGTTGAACCAGTGTGTTTTACTGAAAAAGAAATCTTTTTTATTTTTTAATGCTTTCAACTTCAGCTGTTTCTATTATATGTCTGAGTCAGCCTCCTAAGTGCCATAAATTGGAATAGTCCAGAGACCATTCTGTACAGTAGAGTTCACACATATTTTCTACTTATCATTCTTGCTGCTTTAAAACAAACGAACAAAAACAGAAAAAAATATATATATGTATTACCACGTGGTTACATACTTGTCTGTTTTGAAGGGATCTGTGTCAATACAGCTGCATCCAGATGTGATCTGTATGTGCAAGCAAAGACCATACTTAACAAAGTAAATACTTTAATTTTGCTACAAGTTAGTCCTTCACCCTCTCTTCTTGCCAAGATAAATCCTGTGTTAAAAACAACCATCTGGACCAAGTATGTGTGATTTGTACGTTGCTCACTGCTCTCTACCAATTTATCTTTGATTTGACTAATGTGTTTTCTACAAGCAACCTAAATACTGATCATACAGCAGTTTCTCTAAATAATTCCTATGAATGTAGACTGAAATCTGTACTGTGCTAAAGAGGAAAACATTTAAAAAAAAAAGTTGGAAAACTATTTTTTTTAATGACAAAATATAGAAAAAATGGCGGGGTGGTTGAAACCAAAGTGACTGTACATAGCCAGCGCTTTGAAGACAAGTATCAAAACAACAGCTTGACAATGTTTTTGAACCTTTTTAAAATGAACATTATTGTCACTAGCTTTAGATAAAAATAACTTCCACCTGGGTTTTATTTAAAGCAATCAACAATTTAGTCAAATTAAATAAAGAAAACATAGGTAAAACCATTGCGTCTCAGTCAGAGTTAATGGATATAATGAATTGAATATATGTTATTTCTTCTTTGGGTAGAAAAATATATTAAAAGATTCTAGTTTTACTTTGGATTCTTAACACTAGTTTTGAATTTACAGGCTTCCATCCATAAGGCTTAATATGCTGTGGCTGTTCACTTTTGTCTGTTGATGAGATTGAGCATCATGTTTAACAAAATTTCTTCATCTTTATTTGTTTTCTTCCTCCAGAGCACCTTTGCTTGGAGCAGACATATGTTTGTTCAGAATGACAATTGATGCTCTTTCAAATTGAATTTCAAAGGTGTGACTGTTGAACCCGTATATGCCACACCACGCTCACAAAATGAGATGCACACACGGCATGTGGTTTCTGAGTTACACGGCCACATAAAGCTTTGCAAAAACACAATGCATCCATAAATAAACCTGAAAATAGAAGCTAAAGTGGCGTAAGATCTTTAATCACTGCACAGTAGATCACATCTACTTCTCGTGCTCTGCTCACAAATGCATGAACTGCATGCTGCTTATCAGTGCATTAAACACGAATAAGTTCAGACTCCGGTGAGATGAGGTCTTACCTGCCAAAGGAAAGGAAACTTCTGTTTTGGGCAGGCAGTGTTACTTATTTTGCAGGGAACCTAAATGCAATGACTTTATTCCAGTATGTATAAAGAAAAATGCTAATCATTATGCCAGTGGAAGAGGCATGCAATTTTCTTCACTCCATAGCATTAACCAAATGCGAAGATATTCTGGAAAGCCAAACATTCTGAAGCTAATTGTTCTGTAAACCCATTTCTTTCTCAAAAATATACAGAAGGATAAATTAAATGCAATCTGTGCGCTGTTAAGCTGTTTGGAGCCACAGCGAGTTGACTGAGCTGGTACATATTTTGCCAATTGTAAATCTGAAGATACGTATAAAATAAACTGAAATCCATAACCAAAACAGCTATCATTTTCCTGTGTATAATCCATGTCCTTTTTTAAAGTGCAAGTCCTTGAAAAATAAATCCTAGGTAATCTGTCCTTGAATATTGTACACTAAATGAGAACTGAAGGCTGGAGAGGATCAAGAACATGTTAGCTATTGCTGGCAGGTGGCAGCTTACAAAGATCCAAGTCCAGAGAGGTTCTCAACCTGTTAATATCAACATAAGAAATACAACCTGCACTTCCTGAATTGCTGTTTTCTTCTGGGGTCTTTTTTTTAGACATAATCCATGGGTTATGTGTTTGAAATATGTTAAATTTCTGGTCGCTGATGAAGTACAGCTGGGCTGAAATACAAGTTAAAATCCAGCATCTGACAGTAGCCTTTAATACATAAATGAAATAAATAGAAAAATGGGCGCTCCCTGAAGAGCTGATCAAAGGAAAACTGAATGGGCCACTTTATCTCTATTCATGTATACCTCTGTACCCTTTACTGACAGGAACACCTGATTGAAAATGAAGTGTCTATTCTACGTCGAGTGAAGCATCCAAATATCATTATGCTGATAGAGGAAATGGACACTCCAACAGAACTCTATCTGGTGATGGAGCTGGTCAAGGTAATACCTTGAGAGGTGTTTTTTTTTTTTAAAAGAACAGTTCTCTGTGTTGGTCAAGGATGTAATGCCTGACACAATCAGATAAGATTATAGTAGCAATCTCCATTTTTAATCATGCAAATACTCTTATCAATCAGTTCCATTAGTGGCATTTACATCTCTTATGTTGTAATTAGAGTATCAGACACACAGATTTGAGGTAATCAGTATGCGCACAGCCTGGAGAGAAGTAGATGGTGGTTTTATATCATTTACAACATGCAGAGGCTAGCTGTGATGTGCATATAGTAATGGAAAATTTGCATTTATTTCACCAATATCTTTATTTAATTATTTGCTTTAAAGGGAAAAACTATTTAATTAATTTATCTTAGAAGACCATAGATACAAGTAGTTCAGATTTCAGTGATTGTGTTCCATCAAAATTAAAACCTTTCACTTCTTTTCCTTGTATGAAACATCCTTCATTTCCAGTTGGCCGAAAACTTGATGCTGCTATTGTACATGTACAGAGAAAAAATATCTCAAATTCCATTTTGCTGTCACCTTGTAAATCTAAGATACAAGTTGCATCGAGTTTTATTTTTGCATTCTCACTTATCTCTGTCCTGTACATTCACTGCAACACTGCCCATTGGCTTGATCAGCATGTCAGATGAGTGCAACTCATCACTTTTTTTTCTGTCTGAAACATTGTTTGGTCCAGGAACTACCCCTAGAGTTGTTGCCAGCTTGGGAAACTCTAAAGATAAAGTCTGGTTGTTGAAGTCAGAATTTTTGCAACCCATTTATCTCCCATTCTAGAATTTATTTTTAAATAAGAGGTGATCTATGTTTTAAAGAAAGTTATTTTATTAATATTTTAATATTCCACTAGCTGCTTCTTTTCCACATGTATTGAAATGCTTGGAATGCCACCCACAGCTCAGATAAATCACTCCTACAGATGTAACCAGGGTAACCATCACAGAGACACCCACATAAAGCTCATGGCAATGATTGGAAATGCTGCATCAGAAACTCATTTACATGTTGTTATGTATTCCAAGATAAAGAGGGTATCCTAATCAGAGACTACACAATGGGCCTACTCTGAAATGACCTGTAAGTTCTGCACTTCAAACTCATCCTGTTCAGCTGTAGTAACTTCACATTTTCACAATATCTGCAGCATTTCTACTTTGCAGTTCATTACAATTGCAAAATGTGATATGTTAGGCTTTTTACTGTTGGATGGATTTTCTTTAGACTTTACTCAAAATCAGAGAAAGAATTAAGCTGATAAGATGAAGAAAATAGAAACTGTATGGGGCTATCTCTGTATATCATACAAATGAGCGATCAGAGGTAGAAAGATCAGTCAGATGAAATCAAGCCCAAAAAAGGACTCTGATTTGTAAATGACCCAAGTTCCCATTCTACAATCTTGGTGACAAGTTTTATGTTTGTGGGGTTTTTATTTGTTGTGTTTTGTTGTGGTGGTGTTTTGTGGGTTTTTTTTAACATTTTAACAGGCTTTTGAGCATGCCTTTTGTGCAGAAAGATTTTGTATATTTTGTATACATTGTATACATTTTGTATAACATGGTATATTACAGATTATCTTTATTGTTTTTCCTGGACTGACCTATTATCTTTCCTTACTCTAGGGAGGAGATCTATTTGATGCCATCACTTCTTCTACAAAATACACAGAGCGAGATGGGAGTGCAATGGTCTACAATCTGGCCAGCGCGCTCAAGTACCTTCATGGTCTCAACATTGTGCATAGAGACATCAAGCCAGAAAATCTCCTGGTACATCTCATTTATTTTCTAGTATTTTCTTTCATACTTTCTTCTCATTAATGCAAATGCTTGTACATAAAAGTCAAAAAGCTGAGCAGGGAATAGAGGGAATGTTAATTTGGAATATGTATGTATGAAATAAATCTTCAACCAAGAGATAGCAATCACCGTAACCCAAATGAGCTATGCTCAAACATGTCTTTAGACCTATCTTTATTTACATTTTGATTGGCTGCCATTTGGATAAGTAGGAATATTGTCTCACAAAACAATGAATTTTAAAGCTGTGTTGATGAATAATTTATAACATTTTGCAAGTGGGGGAGAGGGCAGGCTGAGAGCCACTTCTTCCAGAGATCATATGGTTATCTAAAGCTTTTTAAAATTTTACTGTTAAAGCAGGAATGAACATCATTCTAATGACTTACCACTATTCTAGCCGTGAATGAACTCCGTACATGCATTTATTTTGTCATGGGTGACTGATGACATTTTGTTCTCAGCCGACACATAAAGTAACTGAGTCCGAGACCATGAGAACTGCTTAGAGTACAGGGCACAGAATAGGAGCAGTGCTGCCTTGCTTACATAGAGAGGTGATGCACAGGAATTACCTATTAGGTTTTTAGATACTAGATGTAATGCAACGAACAAGCAGGACTATAACCTTCCCTAAGTCTCTGTCATCAGGAATGCCTGGAGCTTTTATTAACACTTGACGGGCATTTCTTAAAGCCTTTTGTCATACTTGCCCATCCTATTTAATAAGGAGTCCTGGCTTTTCCCAGAATAGATTTTGATTTATTACAAGGACAGGGTTATGAGCTGAAAATAATTTCTAATTAATAGTTAATTCTTTCCCAACCAAGTCCACTGGCAGTCTTCAGCAACTGACATAAACCCACAAATAAATTTGATTGCTTACCAAAAGGAAGAGGGGGGGAAAGCTTCTCCTGGAAAACAGTCATAGCAACCCAGCACATAAAAGAGAAAATTTATCGCTTAATTATCAGCACTTCTTCAAATACAGCCAATCTAAACACACTTTAAACTGTCATTGGTATTTGAATCAACTATAAAAAGGCACAAATGTCCTTTCTGCCTAGAAAGCCCAAAGAGATCACTCAATAAATGCAAGTGCTATTCACAGTGATTGACAATACCAGCATGCTAAGACAGCAAACCAGTACTGAATGCAAATACAAACAATTCCCATCAGTTGCTACCTGTATTTGGAAGTAGTTGGTTCTTTTGCACAGGTTCATCCAGGTCTCTGATATACATTCTCTTTACCAGTCATGCAATCAAAAATATATGCTATTATTCTTATAGTTTGTATGTGTTTATCAAGGAAAAAAATGTTTCAATTAATGATGTGGATTATATAGAGGAAGGAGAAAGGCCTTGCTACCCAAGTGCTGTTCAGTTATTTGAAAAAACTAAACTATTTCAACCATTCTAGAGATTCCAGAGTTCTGTGTTTCAGATTCCACTGAAATTGTGATAACATCACAAATACTTCACTTTCAGAAAAAAAACAGTATTAATTTATAGGGGATATGTCCTTACAGTTTCTTTTGCTGTTGATCCAGTATTGTTTTGTTTTTTCCCGTTATCATTGTCATATAACATGTTTCTTTCCTCAGCAAAATAACTGAGAACAAGATGAGCTATATTCTTATGGGGCTTTTGGGTCAGGTGCATTTGGGTCTGCACAGAAATCTAAATGCTTCTCAGTCAGGTTTCTTATTACTGAACTTTCCTAGTCTTACTGCAACGGTGAGACTAAGCTTAGGAAGACATTTCCTATGAATTATTTGGCTAGCGAGAGATTTTAAACCAATCTGATGTTCGCTGCCAATCTCTAGGTCCCCATCAGTTACAAGTATGTTATTATGTTTTTTCATATATTTAAAACTTATCGGCATTCTAGGCTTGGTTTTCTCCCTGCTTTAATTGCTTAAGGCTGTATCATGGGCTGACCTACATAGCTGGCAGACAGCTCAGTTGAACACTAGCTCCAGCTGCACTGTGGCAAGAAATTGCCATACCATTTTTCTCCTTTCTCCCTAGAGCAAGCAACCAGAAACTTAACCCCAATCCATAATTTAACAGTCAGCATAGCCATAGTGTAACAAAGGAGCTAATCTGTTGCTTTGCAGTGGAACAAAGTGAGCACAGAAGCATCACTGCTGCTGTGCTGATCTGACAGTATTGCACCTCACTCAGAGCAAGCTGTGTGGCCATATACAGTTATTTTAAGGGCTATTACATGTGTCTTTATCCTCAGGCTGTAGTTTTGTTTTTCTTTTATTTCAGGGTATCTTTTTGGAAGGCACTGGTAGTTGGTGGGCTTGGCTACTTCTATAGAAATGCCATGTTTAACTTTGAAATCTATTGTTACTTTTCTTAATCTTTTCTGGTTGTGGTGAACAAGTATTCATTCATTCATGCTCATCCGGTGCATTGTATGGTGGATAGTAAGCAGGTGGAGAGAGCAGCACCATCAGATAACAAATCACACTGAACTACGTTGCTATCAGAACAAGATACTAATGCAGATATTTCACCGCAAGTTTGTTCTTCATTCCTCAAGGCAGAAGAAAAAAATGTAACAATGGAGATCACAGGGCATAGTGTAAATTTGACAATTACAAGAACCATCCACAGCTGAAAGTTTCATATTACTGTTCAGATAAATTGTTTTTCTCCGGTTGTTATTTGGGGCAGAGCAGATGAGTGTTTATGGATATGAGCGTGATTATTCATTACAGTGTTGGCACTCCACTTCTAAATCTGTTGATCTCATTTCAGACTTGGTCCAAATAGCCTGCTGCTCTCATCTGGGCATAGTCTGTCAACAAATGAGAGTAAATATATATTGGGTTCAGGAAGCAATCAATTGATTCAGCCATTGCCAGCTGTGAAATCTTAGGATCAGAAAAGATCAGTCTGGTGACAGCCTGATTCCAAATATATCATTGTTTGTTTTCATTTTTCCAACTGCTACAGCTGTAGAGCGATACAAATAAGGTTATCTGTACTCCTGCTTCCCTGGTAAAATCTGTCATCTGACACACGTTTTTCTCAGATGCTTCACTGTACTTAAAAGTAGCAGAACAGATGTATTTTTCTCAGGTTTTTTTGTGTGCAGTGTTCGTTTCCTCCAGTCATGCAAAAAATAATAATAAAAATGAAACTACAGTAATTGATATTGTCCAAAACAAACGCTCCCAGCTGTAGTCTCTTACCAAGTGTTTCTTGATGGTAGCTCTAACCTTACAGATATTCTTACACTGAATTCTATGATGAAGAGCAAATGTATATGAGGATTAATAGGTGAAAGTGACGACACTTAATGGAACACAAAAAATAATGGGGAGGGAAAGCTGACGTAACAGTATTTTACTGAGGTAGCTGTAGAGCTAGTAACAAGTACCACCTTAGCACCTTATCATAATTTTGTCTGTCTCCCTAGAAAACTACACAGAATTGTAAGACACATTAGAAACAGCAGAAATCTCCATGCGTAGCATTTATCAGAAAGCACAAGTATCACTGGATAACTTCAGCATTGGTATTTCAGCCAATGCTTTCTCTTATTTGTGAACATAGCGTGCCTATTCCTGTTCCAGTCTAGGCACCCTTATAGAAACCTGGATTCCTTCCATTTAGGACAAAGCAGATGCTGTGTTTTCATGGAAGTGCAAAGGCATGGCTTAACTGGAGCCTATTTTCATCCTGAAGAGTGATACAATTTCCTCGTGTGTTTTTTTCTTAAGATATTTTTACATCAGACACATTAAGAAGTTACTCTGAGAGTGTCCAGACAGCAACCTAACATTTTAAATTTAAAACTTACCCAGAGATGGCCATGTAAGTAAGTTACAAAATATTAGTGAGAGAAATGCTGACTTTTTTGCTTTTTAGGAACTCGCAAAGACAGAAGTGTTGAGAAACTGAGTAAATTATAGCAAGAAAATATCTTCATGAATTTCCTTTTTTTCTTTTTTCCATTTTTTAATTAACATTACTCATGTCTGGACTTTCAAGTGAAGCTTGGTTTTTCAAAGGTCTGTAGCTTAGAACACATTCAAGATTTGTGGACCTAACTCAATTTTAATACATGGCTGTGGAAGTTACCTCTTTTTTCCTACATCCTGCACGTGGTGCTGATTATTTAAAAAATAATAATAATAAAATTAAAAATCCCAATATCCTCCTCACCATTTTGTTTCTATTTTGCTGACTCTAGGTATGTGAATATGCAGATGGAACCAAATCTTTGAAGCTAGGAGACTTTGGACTGGCAACCGTGGTTGAAGGACCTTTATATACTGTCTGTGGTACGCCCACATATGTGGCTCCAGAAATCATTGCAGAAACAGGGTGAGGATAAGTAACTAAGACATAGGTCTTGTAACCTGTCATTTTTGGCAGGTAGCTCCTAACTGTTGTAAGAACTAGAATGCTCTGGCAGGATGGTCCTCAATCTCTTTTAACCAAAATAATTAGAAGAAAACAGGCATCATTCAGTTTCTCAAAGCAGCCAATTTCCTCACTTGCTCCCAAGGCACGCATTCGTCTCCATACCATCTCCCAAGGAACCCCACTGGGTGCTTGTCTAAACCTGTGCTCTGAGCAGGTCTAGTCAGATCATGTTCAAGTGACCTCGTTTCGGTGATGCATAATGTTTGTTCTCGTGGTTTAATTAAATAACCCAGTTTTTCTGTATTTAACAGGTGGTTGCCCAAATACAAAATAATTTTTATAAGTAAGTCTTGCTATCTATTAGACAAGAGATCTCCCTTCCGTATTAGCTGCCTCTTGCCTTAACTGTGAATTTGGTCCTCTGAATGGAGGAAGGTTTGTTGGATGATTCAAGCATCCTTCATTGTGTTTGTGATATTGGGAAATATTTCAGAGCTGCAGTGAGCTCAAATATCACAGGGCACTTCACTGGCACGTTTTAAATTTGGAGAAACTGAAGATACTGGATAGGAAAAGAAATGGAAAAAAAAAAAAAAAAAAACAAACTCTTTCTGACCTCTACCATTTTCATTTCTGTGCTTTAAAAAGAAAGGTGTAGTTCTTTATCCCTTTGTTACTTATTCATTTAGGAGACTGGAGAATTGGTATCTTTCTTGTTGCTTAGCAACACATGATAACGTTAGAGATATTTACTGCAGGACTAAGAAAGCACATCCTTGTCTTCTATCATCAGGGATTCTGAATTGGCAAACCCTGATGCTGAACTGAACATGAACGTTATTTGGAAGACCCTGGAGAGCCTTGAGGCTTATGGAGGTGGGGGGAGGTGGGAAGTCCCACAGAAGTGATGCCACCAGGGCTTCCAAGACTGTGAAGGATCCCAAGTAAAATCCACATATCCAAATAACATACAGCCAGTTCATGTAATTTTGCAAGTCACTCCAAGAAACAATCATTTTTCAATCCAGCCCAAGTGATGCAATCTTGTTTCCTCAGATACGGCTTAAAGGTGGATATTTGGGCCGCAGGCGTGATCACGTACATACTGTTATGTGGATTTCCACCTTTTCGCAGGTGAGCATCTCTGTAAGTCAAAAGGAAAAATAGCAAAGACCCAAATCATTTCTGTATGTAAGCCCCATCTATCTCCCTGGAAAAGGCATTGTAGAAGAAATATACATTAGACTGATGCTTTTGAGTCAGTTTCAGTTGTCCATCTCGTCAGGCTTTGGGATCAGTTTTACATACTCAGTTTTCTATGGGAGCAACTGGCTTGTGCCACTGTGTCCAGGGATGGGGCGTTGTGAGAGCATTTGTTTTCCTTTTGTCTGCTACCTGGGACCCAATTCAACGAATGTGTATGCTTTGCCCTCTAGTGTTTCTGTTTGGATACAGCAACTTACTGGTTTAGTGTCACGGGGAAAGTTAAGGGCATACAGAGGTGAGGGGAAGAATTCACTTATGATGAGTTTTTCATCTTGTTAATCACTTTTGGTAAGTGTCATATGGTTGGTAGGGTTTGTGCATGTGATTCTCAATGTCACAGTATGAATAAAGCCTAAAAATAAGATGGATGTGTTCTGCTTATTATTTTGTTTTGGAGGGAATAGGAAGGAATTAACGTATTTTAATAAGGAATTCCTCCCCTTACATTATTTAAACAAATAGTTTGCTTAAAAAGGAAAACATGTTTTGAAAGCTGTACACTAATAAATTATAACTGCTTCAAATAGAATTTGGGGTGAGGAGGCAATGTGTTCATACCATGCCATCAGAATCAGGTCTTAACAAATTATTAGCAATTATTTGTTGAAAAACCAACAGAAAAGGTTCATTTTTCTTAACAGTGAGAGGCTGAGTGGATGGTCACAGTGGGTAAGGCCAACAGAAGTTTTGGTTTGTTTGTTTAAATAAAAAGCAGCACTGCCTGATTCCTGAATATTTATGATACTGTTTTTGATGCAAACATAACTATCCAGTTAGTAGCCTGCCAGTACCCAGTCTACTGCATGTTTTCCATATCCTCTCTGTGGAATATTTTCAAAATTCAGTTGCAGTAGCTTACAAGAAGAGGCTCATTTCACTGCTATTCTTTCCCTATTACACACCTTTTTGTGGCAGGTCCTTTGGAGCTAGGCTGGGCAAATGACTTATTTTTGAATCACTGTTCCTGTCACTGTATCGTGTGTTAACTCTGTAGTCTCCATTCCAGTGGAAGTTCTTTCATCCTCAGTATTATTTTTCAGTTCTCATCACTCCTGACAGCATAACTACGGCAAAGAACTCAGAGGTGCCGTCACTATATAAGCCTGCAAATTAGGCACTTACACTAATTGATATAACATCATTTCTGTTCCATTTCAAAAATCAAATTTAAAACTCGTGTGATGAATTTCATTCTCCTGATCTCTTTCATTATTGCTGTTCCACAGTGAGAACAACCTTCAGGAAGACCTTTTTGATCAGATACTTGTTGGGAAGCTGGAATTTCCTTCACCCTACTGGGATAACATCACTGATTCAGCAAAGGTACTGATATATCTTCTAACTCTGAAGAGCTTTTCTACAAATTACTGAGAAGACTGTGCCCTGTTGGAAACATTCACATCAGAATGTTAACCACTCTTCCAGCTGCTGTGCCTTTTTAGTTGGCTTAATGGCGCTTGATGAAAGCTCAGGTTTGCAGACCTACCATCATGGTATTGTCCAAGTGAATAAGTACAGCAGAATGCCTCTTGCATTCACTGAACATCACATGTAATTTGGTTTATTTGATGACAGACTATTTATAGCAGATTCAGCACTACCACTGTAATGTAAATGAATTTTCCCCTCCTGTCATTCCTTTAAAAGAACAATTATTGCTATGTGGAATGAATGCAACTGACATTATTTGTTTCTGTTTCACTCTTGACAACTTCCCAGGAGGTGCAGCCAGCTTGATTTGCCCTTGCTAGTAGTTCTTCTTACCACTGCCATTTGTGTTTAAAACGATTGAGTATGTAGGACAAAAGTTCCAAATTTTTAGCCCCACTTCTTAATTCAGTAATGTGCTCTGAATAGCTGAGGATTCTCATAAGCAAATGGCAGTTTCTTATTATTCAGCTAACGAGACATAGCGTTTTTTTTCCCCGAGTTTCCCAATGGCTGTTACCTGAAAGCAATTTTTTTTCATTTGCCGGTGTTTCCCAAGCTCCAGTGATCTCCCCGCTCTTACAGATTTGTGTTATGAAAAAACAAGCCCCTCAATCTTAGCACTAGAAGCAGCTTTTCATCTCAGACTTACATTGACAATGATTTGGGTGGTTGAAAAACCTCTCCCTTTAGTATGTCACCTGCTTGAAGAGGCCTTTTCTCAAACTCTTGAACATGAAGACAGACAACTTAGAGGCTATAAAAAGCTTTTCAAGGCAGGTAATTGACTCTGCATGAGCTTGTTCATTAAAGAAAAGGAAACATTTGTCTTGAGAAGCTTGTAGAACCAGGAATCACACCTGCAAATTTATTGTTAGTTACATAATTAGTTGACTGAATAAGAACTGAAGGAAGTTCTGGGACTTTTGTTTTGTTGTTGTTGTTTTGTTTTTAACTTTACTGACTGCTTTGCATCAGTGACCTCTTTAAGGTTTATCATTTCTGTAAGCAGTGAAGTCATATCATTAACAAAAAGTCCATGAAGCTATTTGATAAAGCTGAAGACATTTGCACTAGTGCCTCTAAGCCATGATGAAAGCCACAACTGCAGATTGTCTGGGATTTGACCATGCAATTAGAATTAAGCAGTTTTCCCCATCAATATGCTTTTTCCTACGCAAGGCGATTCTAAGCTGGTGAAGTGATTTAAATGTCCTTTTATTCTGGAAGAATACATAAGAGAACATGGTTTTCAAACAACTTCAGCAGTTTCATACTTCTGGTTTGTGCTCTTTACGTACTGTGACCGTGCACTGCCCGTACACGATCACATCTATCCCAGGTTTTGTTTTGTTCTGGTCACCTGTATGAGTACAGAGAACAAACTGGACCATTATAGCTGATGTTTGGAAGAGTTGCTTTTTGTCTGGTTAGAAGACTTAGTGAACACGCATGCAATTAGAATGTTGTGCTGAAAAGAACTCAGTGCAAAAATTTCCACTGTAGTTTTCTTTCCCATTCTCATTGTTCTTTTTTCTTTACAAAGGAGTTAATTAGCCTGATGCTACATGTGAATACTGAAGCCCGATACACAGCAGCACAGATCTTAAGCCATCCCTGGGTGTCAGTGAGTAAATTACATTTTACTTGTCTCTAACTTGATACTGCATCTATAAATCTAACTATTCCAATGTAATCCTCAGAAGCAGCAGCCGAATTCTGCTATACCCATTTCTGTTTATTCAATCACTATTCCCATTTGCACATATGAGAGACTAGCAGGAGCCTGAAGTAAGCTTCAGCTGTTGCTAACTCTGTTAACAACCGTGCTCTAAAATAACAGAGTGAAGGATGTCACTTGTTGGACAGCTAAGTGGGGGAACGTCCAAGTATGTTGCTTATTGAATTCAAATCAGTTTTCTACTAATAAGTACCAGGCTTACATGTATATAGCCAATGCTGATTTCCATGCATGTTTTAAAAGAGAAAATACGGATTTCTCTCAAACAAGAGAAGACAACTGTAATGATTTTACCTTTGAGAGGAGCTGTTATGCATAGACACCTATGGCACTGTATTTTGTTTCCTCAATTTGGGGGATGTGATGGACCATATAAAACACTTACACAAATGAAGCCAAATGACAAATACACTTTTAACCAAGCATAACAATACTGTTAAAAGGTAAAAGTTGTTGCTCACAGTTGTGGGACAAATTCATGGACTGAAGTTATACAGTGTCATGTGGCATTTTAAGAAACAGAAGGTAGACACAAAAGAGCTCTTGCTAGGTTCCTTTCCTACATAGTTTGTCTCAAATGATTTGAACCATCTCTCATGTAATAGAGGGCATTCATTTTTGGGCTGCTTACCTGAATGGTTACTACGCAGGTAGTACCTATAGCTAAAAGGACATTTCTTTTTTGCTCAGTTACATTAACTGACTTTATTATTTTTTTTTTTCTTACCTTCAGTATTGTGTTTGTTCTAATACAGGATGACACTACCCAGGAGAACAATATGCAAGCTGAAGTAACAGGTAAACTGAAGCAGCACTTTAACAACACCCTACCCAAGCAAAATAATACATCTGCTGGGGTTTCTGTCATCATGGTAAGAGAAATAAAGTTTTTATACATTCATATTGTACTTAGCATATTTTTCTAAGTACTCTATGAGCATGTGTGGTGCAAGAATAGCAAAAGCAAAGCTAGAATAGTCCCTAATTCTAATTGTCTATTGTATGGATTGTCCCACTGTCGCTTGAGAGCAGCCAAGTCTATCACAGTGTGCTAGCTAAGCTACAAAAGCAAGCTTTTAGATACATGCAAACACTAAGTAGTAGTATGTTGAGATGGAATTACTTATTAATAACTCAAAATCCTTCATTAAAAAAGCTGTAATTTTAATCACACTGATCAGCTAGTTGCTGAAGTAGGCTCCTCCATTCTGCCCAAGCAGTGCTTCATCTTGAGCATTCTGTTGTTCAATACTGTGTTTGTGGGAAAACCAGATTCCCATTCTATTGAATATTTACCACAATAATTTTGTCCCACTGCAACTCTAGCTATGTATTTTATGTATGTTCCTTATGGGGAACATTAATCAAAGCATACAAAGGGAATCGGATGATGTACAGCTTAACTTACGTAAGTGGTGCATCTGCCCAGTAGAAGTATGTAGGAGAGAAATGCAGTTGAGTTCCCTGTCATCAGCGCTCAGAACTGCACTCCTAATTGATGGGTCACTTTTTCAGAGAAAAATACAACAGTTCAAGAGCTTGAGCTGCCATTCCCGTATCGAGGCCCATTGCTGTCTAATATAAGGATGTGCTCTGCATACAAATAGTATCTTTCATTACTAGAAGAAAAATAAAACTCACTGATAGTAAAGTACCAGTGATTTTTTTCCTTGATAGCATTAACTACTCTGAATATCCAGCCCACTTACATTACCAGAGTTGTTCTTATCATTTGAAAGTAGGTAAACTTAAATAACATGTGTGCATATGTATATGCTTTTCCAAATACATCGACATGAATTAAATAGGCAATAGGAAGAGCGGAAACATAAAAATGAGAGAAGTCAGAAAATGGATTTCAGGTTCATGCTGTTGTCTGCATTTCATTTGACAGTTTGACTTGACAGTTTGAGAGGGACTTCAGAGCTTCATTCTTTATTCTGTTGAGACTATGGATAAGCCTGAAGCTGAAAACTGGTATAAAATGCAATATATGTAACGAAAGCAATTTTAATTCTAACTCTCAGCCCCTCTCCAACTTGCATGTGACTTAAGCCTATCTCAGATCTCTGACACAGCGTAGCTTCTGGCTTCTTACTGGTGTGGTTTTTCCCCCTCAATTCTGTTACTACTGCCAACCCTTCAGCCAAGAAAGTACATGTCGTTAAATCTTTTGATTTTCCTTTTTCCTGTCTTATTTCCTCCTAACAGTTATGGAAGGATGGAAACAATTAAATATTCAGTTCTGAATGTAGCTTCAAGTTAGTACTGAAGGGAAAAATAAACTGTTCAAAACAGTGTAATTTAATGAGAACTAAGCACCGAGTTTGTTACTCTTGCTCTGGTTTATTTAGAGCATTATAATTTAGTTATCTTCCTGGTCTTTACTTACATCAACACTTAAAAACATTCAGACAAGCACAGTATTGTAACTGTTGTGTATTGCAATGCATTGCGATTGCTAGATCAGTCCACCTGCATATTTAATGGAATCCCTTCTAGCATCACTTCTTACAAATATTGTCATCTGGACAATGCAGATAATACCATCATGTGGCAGATTAGTAAAACTGCACATACCTACTTCAGTGTTCTTGAATAGGAGACTTTCTGCCCCTTAAAAGCATATTGCTGTTAACTCATTATTGATTTTTTTTTTTGTCAGCTTAAAACTGTTCTGTTAATCTAAATTTGTTGCAATTGTGTTAGTTCTGCTTAAAGTAAGTCTAGTTTCTGTCCCTTGCTTCCTTCCTTTTTCCTCCTTTTCCCATGCCTGCATTGCTTTCCTCTGAATAGGTCCAAGGCAATGGTACGTACTAACTGCAGTGCTTTGTTCTGCTGCACAAAAATACATGTGCTCCGTCTGTCACAAGGAGAAAGGAGAAATAATTCAGCCAGTCTGAAGTGGAAAAAGCTTTAAAGCCACACAAAAACACTAAAGTAAAAATCTTAAACATTTGCAAAGAAGTCCTCTGTATTAAGGGAGGCATATTTGAAATTTTCTAAGCTAGCACTGATTTCTCACTTCCTCAGACACATCTCAGTCCATTTCCCTGAGAGCAATTTTGTGCACGTGTACATCTTACAATATCTGAAAGCAATTAGAAAAAGTACATATCCGCTACTGTTCACTCCACCAAGCTATAACATTGGGTACCCTTCTGTGTCCCTGGAGCAGACTGGCAGCTGGCAAACTTTCTGTGTGAATGTGACACAGACAATGGCCAAGACTAACAAAACACTGAATTGCATGATGAGTGAAAGATGGGAATTCTATGAAGAAGGTACCAAAGTAAGGACACAGAAAGAAGAAAAAAAAAAACAAAAAAACCAAAACCAACCACCTAAACAACAGCCTACAGAAAGAGAAATTGTTTCCATTTCAAATAAAAATTGTGAGACTAATTCCAGAACAACTTGCCTTCCATATACCTGTAAACTATTGAAGATCTCTACTTGAAAAGCTGGAGCTACTGGTCAAGCTTTCTTTACCAAAGTCAGATAAAAGAGAAATCTGAATTTTGGCACCCCATAGTGAAATGATTTTTCATTCCCTGCCTACACAAACAGTTAATTAGGACAACAGAGGATCACTACTTTGGTTCTGCCTCATCCCTGATATCTTTGATGCAATCAACTACAGCAGAAAAACAGATGCCAAATTTAACTCCTATGAGAAAATTATTTCAGTATCCAGAACAATAAATTTAGACAACTTCCACTAACACTTGGAAACTGTCACATTACAGAAGTCCTTCTGAACAATGAAATGAAGCAACATAAAAGGCAGAGCATGAATCATACTTTAACATTAGCACATCCTAGCTGAAAACAAAGTTCTACGTAAGTGTTTTATAATGCTTATACATAAATAAGAAGACATTTCCATGCAGGTGAAGCACGTGTTTGTGTTTGTCTTCTCACTTCAAGTATCACACGTTTGCAGATTACTGTAGAAAGCCCAATCAACCTGCACTTGACTAGAGAAAGTGCATCTTGTGCCATTCCACATAACCAAATAAACTACAAAGAACTTAATCTCTATTAGCTTAAGTCTGTATTCTCATTGGTACTTGTGGTTAAGCCAAGTAGTATAGTGATTTGCAACAATCAATATCAGCTTTCAAACTGAAACAAGACCCGTTATGCTGTCCCTACAAGTCCTAGAAAACAATTCTGAAATTTCTGACACAGAAACTGCCAGATTTCCCTCTTGCTCACTCCAGACATTCTACTAGAAATGAAACATTAACCCACAGTGTAATGCAAATTTGCAATGGCTTTCAGAGGATACGAAAGTTGTATGATTTAGCAGACACACCACATTTTGCAAGACAATCTACCTGATGCACCACAGAGTTCTCAATTTCCAGCCTAATCTACTACTCTTCCTCCCACTTACATTTTTAGTGACAGTATTCAGAAATGACGTATTTTTGTCACTGCATTCTGTTAACTTTTTAAAAACAAGCAGTAAAGGACTTTACTCTGAGACAGAAAAACTCCCTAGGCTTCCAGCTGTTACCTTCACACACCAGTAATTCTGGTCTTTACAGAAGCGCACATTATGTTCAAATTGAAAGGTATGTAGTTAACCCTCTGTGTTTGCACAAATGCAGGTACATACATTTTGCTAATATAAAAAGAGTTCAGACAACACCACAATCACTTGTTGTTGATTTTTCCTCCACATCAGACTCACAAAAAAAAAAAAAAATTGTCAATTTGGACCACCATGGCAAACACGTATCTTGAAGACACCTTTTCCAAAGCCACCACTTTAAAAAAAAAAAACAACAACAATTTTATAAGCTTTTAATATTATTTCTCCTTTTTTTTCTGGCTCTAATGCATGCACTTAATGTCTTGTAGATTGTTTTAACCCTGAGTTTAACATAAGGCTTTGATTTAACTGCTGTTTTTTGTATTTTTTTTTTTTGCCTTGGGTTTTTTGTCTGTTTTTAGAACACAGCTCTAGATAAAGAGAGTCAGATTTTCTGCAGCAAGCGCTGTCAGGACTCCGGTAGAGCTGGAATGGAGAAAATTTCTGCAATTACTGCTGCAGCTGCTGACCCGCGTGCAGCCGGGTCTGAGATCCTCCTCCCTGCTGCTTCTGAGCCAGTCAGATCCCCCACGCTCCCCGCCTCAGCGTCTCCTGAGTTTGCTGGGGAGCAGCCTGGTGTGTAGGACTGACTAAACCAAATCCACCTGAACGGAACGTCCCTGTGCTCTTCCCACGGTTTCTCTTCATTTCACATGACAGTTTGTTTTCAGTTTTCTTGCACCCTCCTGTGGCGAGCCCAGAGCAGGCTCTGCCACAAGAGACTGAACTTCTAAAGCGGGTGAGTAAATGTGGTTTTTTGAGTGTTCATTGCCATCAGCAGTAGGGGAAAAAGATTCTGGTAATGTTAGATGATATTTTAAGTTATCTGTGTTAGTTTAATTTCCTGCATTCACACAGTCTTGGGCTCTAAGTAGACTAACTTAACGTGTAGCTAACCGCAAAGGCACCTGAGATGATGAAGGACTGTTTGGCCTGGCTTCTACAGGTGGGCCCCATTGTGTTCTGATGAGGGTACTCAGAAAAGCAGGAGAGGAAGACAAGGAAAGAAAAGTTCTATTCACCTTCTATTCTGATGCCTGTATTTTTAGGCAAGTGTCTACCAAACTTGAGGAGGCATATTTTCACACACACACAAGAATTTAAAAAAAAGTAGTGAACTAACTGTAAAATACTGTGAGGCAAACATTGGAGATACAGGGAAGGATGATCATTTGTTTTGCGTAAAGTTTGTTATCAGACTTGCAGGCTGCAGGGTAGTGTTTAGCTAATTTGAATTTAAATAAAGGGACTTGGGATGTAAACATGAGCACTGAACATTTATTTGTAATGAAGACCAGAGTCGCGAAAGCCTTTTTGTTCTAGCCATTTTCTATCCTAATCACAAATATCACATCCACACCTTTCTGCAGAGTCAGTCTACCTGTTAGATACAATAAAATGACTTTTGGCCTGCGAACAGAGCGCCTGCTGCGTGTTATCTAAGCTAGGATGGCCGGAACAGGTTTTAGTTGTAGTGAGAGCTGACTGGAGCTACTCTAACTAGCCGCCATCAGTAGCTAGCAGCAGTCTTGTCAGCACTATTCCCCCCACTCACCTGGTGCAGGCACTGGAAACATGGACTGGGGAGCAGACATCCGTAATCTGCAGTCACGGATAGAGGAGGTTTTATCTTTACCATACTGCTTAGTTCAATTGTATGTATTCAGCTTATTCTTTTCCTTTGCTCGTTTTTTTGAATTGGTCATAGGTCATTTTCTTTCTTAGCTATACTTTCTACTAGAATTGTAAAAAAATAAAATAAAATAAAAAAAAGACCTGCAATAAACTTTCTTCACTAAAAAAGACAACAAAAAACAGCTCTCCGTCATTTATTTCTTTGAGAACCCAGTTACCTTGTCTCTGAAGAGTCTGAACATTCAGGTGCACGGCAAGATTTCATAAAATAAATCTGAGTATTTCTCATACTCTTTTGAAGTCCCTTGATTTCAATGGAGGACCAAGGTAATACACAACTGAGTATAAATGAAAACACTTTGCCTTTCAAAGAGGCAGTAAAGTGCACAAAATGCCAATCGCTAACCTAAGCTCATGGAACAGCTGAGAGATTTAGAGATATAGTGACAAAAAAAAAAAAAAAAAAAAAAAAAAGAAGCAGTTGTGAAGGTATGAAATGATGTTACAGGTATGAAAAGGTATGACAGGTCTTAATGAAAAAAAAAAAAGGTTGGGCTTGATTAAGACCAAAAAATCAGAATTGCAACTATACTTATCATGAATTAACTCTTTTTACAGGCTTACCAGAATGAGGTCAAAATTACTTGAAAATATGGACACGGACACTGTATAAAATTAAGTACATTTATATTTTCATATAGTGTAAAAAACATGAAGATAGCAGCCTAACCTTACGCAGAAACTGGCGAGACTTGCATTAGGTAGATGCATATACAGTAGGCAAGTTCTGTAGTAAGTCACAGACTAAGCTAAAGAAGAGATGCAAAATTTCCAGATGGGATAGGCTAACCCAGCCACCTACAGCAAGGAAAGGGAGCCCTCAACAGAGATGACTGATAAATTATTGAATTGAGCTAGGAGATGAGTAAGGAGGAGGTAGCAGGAAAATGATAAGCATTGGGTCATTTTGAGGGTTATTTTCCCCTAAGAGGATGAATATTCAGCTGTGCAAGGCCTAGGTTCTTATTTTACAAAGGAAAAATGGACAAGTATTAATAGAGATAACTAACAATTTGTCTTCAACAAAGCCTCATGCATTTATGAAGGAAAGGACGAAAATCTGACTGGTAACTGGCTGCAAGTTAAACTATTATGTATGCCTTTACTTTCTTCTTCTATGAAACAAAATATCTAGAACTCACATCCCTAAGTTTATGACTGACCAACATGCAAGCTTTCATAGACACGTACTGTGGGTTGCAGAGGAGACAGCAGATAGACTATGCCAAAATTACCTACTTAATATTGACCACAGCTGTGAAAGATGATCATGTGGTGAATGTATCAGATAAAAACATGCTATATCTAGGCAAGTTCTTAATTCAGTCTTTGACCTTGGAAAGCCTTATCACTTCTCCGTGCCTTAATTTGGCACCAAAGACAATAAAGCTACGGTTGCATAGGTGGTATGGTAACACAGTTTAACATCCAAAGAGATGTGCTGGTAATTAATAAAACACTCAATGAAGGCTCCGTAGTAGTATGCGGTTTGTTATCTACTGCACTTTCATTTAAACTATCACTCTGTCAACCCATCACTTGCACAAGGAAGGCAAAAATATAAAAAGATATGGTAAAACAGAACCATGAGCTGCTTTAAAGGGAAAGAATCCACATGTATCCACCTGCCTAAACATCAAACTCAAGTGATCCTTTCATCTAGAGGACCGTCGTGTTTTCCACTTTATAAAAATGACTGGAAGTCATGTATTGTTTTGATATTGATTAAATGCCAGTGTTTGCAAATACTCAGCACAACTACCACCACGCCTACATTTTAAAAAACGAAATTATAAAAATTAGTCCTTTTAAAAAGCCTCTATTCTTAGCTCCTTTGAGTGTGATTAATAGTTCATATACAGCTCAGTAGATCAAGTTCACAAGTTCCTTTTCTAGATCTGAAATCTCTCCTTAACAGAACTGAGTCCACCCCAGCTGCAAATCAACATAATGCTAAGTTCACTGTGGTTGCTGTCAAAATTTACCCTTACTATTACCCCTATTCCTGGCTTATAAAATTAATTACAATCATTGTCATTAAGTACATTAAGGTAGAAGATATTTTATGACATTACTGTCACCTGGCATTGGCTCACGCTTACAGCTAGTCATTAACAGTATCTCCATAGGTCAGTAAATCTCACCTTGTACTACATCAGCAAGCAGAGATCTCTTGCTTTTACGTGCAGACAGTCTTTTCCCCCCTCTATTTCACTAAATACTTAAGAAGCTAAGAAAAAAGCAATGACTGGGCTCCTTTTCTCGAATTAAAGATATATACTACTTTTAAAAACGTAAGTTAATTATACATACAAGACAGAAAGACGTTTCTTCCGACACCTTATTCCCATTTTTTTCTTTCCCGCTCATTAGAATTCCAAGAGTACGACTTTACAGCCAGAGATCTGTATCGCCTCTGATGACTGCATAATCCCTGTGAGGATCCCATGAATATTTCTGTATTTATTATAGAAATATTTTGATTACTCTTTAACAGTTGACCAAACAGAAGTGCTTACTCCTGCAGAATACTATCAATGACAAGTTGCTGCAGAATAGAGGAACTAATGTTTAGCTTTCATTCGCATATGCTGAATTTCTACAGTACAAAGAAATAATAATCTAATCTACTTAGAGGTAGGAAATAATGAAAAGTAAAATTCCTTCTCCCATTCTCAAGTGACAAAGAAGTGCACTGTGAAAACAGTATCTGCCTTCTCCAGTAGGCCAGCCTTGTGGTAGCACAATCTCCTTTCTCATATCCAAGTGGCATTATACAGAAATAAACTCACTATCTAATATTCTGAAGCAATGCACCATCAAGCAGCAGAAGAGGGAGATAAGCAAGGTCCATCGGGAACACAGGGGAAGAATTTAAGGCAGAGTTATGCACCATTTGCTACTAAATCAGCTGCATGGCTGTTGAGTTGCAAGCACATTCAAGGTACTCAGTGCTGTTAGAGCTGTAGCTCTTAGTGCTGCTCCAGAGAAGAGCAAAGGAGACACTCCAGCACTCTGGAGATCAGAAGCAAGACACTGTCTGTGATTTCAACAGGGATCACAGCTTTGGACTCCAGAGAAGATGCTATCTTCCTTATCTAATTGAAATAAAAAAACATTAGCCAGGAAGCATTAACTTGATATAATGCTGTCTGTACCCTCCTCAAAACAGGTTTCGAATTCCTGTTCACAGAAGTGGATCTGATCTTCTCAGTATAAACCACTGTGTTTACACAGCAAGCATATTATAAACCAAGTACACATACTGAAGTAATTATCTGCTTTTATATAAGTATTTCAAACTAACAGAGGGAAAGAAGATTTAGGTTGGATATAAGGAAAAAGTCTCTTACAGTGAGGTTGGTGAGGCACTGGAACAGGTTACCCAATCCATCCACGGAGACTTTCAAGGCCAGGCTGAATGGAGCACTGAGCAACCTGATCTAGCTCTGGTGTCCCTGTTCACTGCAGGCAAGCTGGACTAGATGCCCTTTAAAGGTCGCTTCCAACTCTAGGGATTCCATGATTCTGTTTATCAGTTATCTTTGGTTGTAACAGTTTGAAAATGGAGAAATGTATTTGACATTTATGCAGATTTCTTTCAACGTACATTCAAACGACAATTGGAAAGCATGAGAAATGAACTGAACTATCCTGACACTGATTTTTTATGAGATTGAATAGAGCAAGGCAATCCAACACTCCTCCTGACATCCATTTCCACATCTAATAAGTGTTAAGCACAATTAGGGAAGTGACAGATTGCTTCTATTCACTGTGGTATCTATCTGGCCTTTGAAAACAAACAAACAAAAAAGACAAAAAGCCACATTCAGCTATCGAAAGCACTTGTCATTAATAAGTGCACAAATGAAAACCAGTACAGACAGCAGAGAGGGTGGCAGTGTCCTTTGTGAATGCCTGAGGGCACTGCTGGTTTGGGACTTAACAGCTACACCTGTGCAACTGCTTTGGGGCTGGGGGTGCCTTTTAGTGCCCTTCGAGCACTTCTGCCAGAAGGAAGGTGATCCTTTGTGAGGGGGTCTTTTATTATTAAACTAAAAATTGTTAAACTAAATCAGCATTGCAAAAATATACAGGGGCAGGGCCTGAAGAAGGAAGCTGCCGTGCATCCATCCACCGAGTTTTTCTTCAACTGTTCCTTCTGATTTAGTGTTCTGATTCTAGTGTTCTACCTGCTATTTAGAACAGTCACATTTTATTTTTGCAGCTAGCAGAGCTTGCTCAAATACAGATTGCTAGCACATAGGATGATAAACACTGTAAAAAGCAAAAGAAAAAAAGAAGGCAATCTGCAAATCCTGTCCATTGCTGGGCACAGTATGCTCTAAACACACAAACAGACGCATCTGTATTAGCTGTATTTCATGGTTTTGCAGCTCAGGACTCGCAGTGCATACTGAATGAAGTAATAGTCAAAGAAAAATCTATAACTTGAAGAAAATAGAAATGATCACATATCAAACTCTTACCACTTAGTAAATAGCAATGTGTTTTTTTTTCCCCCAATGCAGTTCATACAGCACAATCTCCAAAGCACTTACCTAGATGTCTTCAATTAGTTGAGTACATGACACAGCTCAAAGTATGAGTTCGTGTCTGATGTCAGATTTTGCTAAATATACAAGTCATTCTCCATTTCCATAACATGTTTCATAATAGCATCACAATTCATTTACAAGAGAGCAGTTGCATTTCCCATGACTTCTACAAAGTTGTAAAATCTCACATGACTCTACACAACCGTCCTAACCCCATCCAGGAAAGCTCACGCTCGTTTAGAGCGGCACACACAGAAGGGCTCATCTCTGCTTTTGTTTTGCTAGGATGCAGTAAGCTTCTTAGAAACAATACAGTCATCTTCTATTCCCTTTTAACTATTTTAAATGTAGGAGCAACACAGACGTGCCCTAGCAGCACTCATCACTCACATGTTGATGAAAATGAAACTTGGCATGTAAAGCAGGAAAGCTACAATCCTAACAGCCACCATACCTAGCCTATTCTTACTCAACAGATCTAATAGCAATTATGTCCTCACTGAAGTTGCAATAAAACTCATTACCCACACAAGTCCCAGTTTTGGCTTTTGTGTAATAGTACAGGAAAAGAAAATCAATTTTTGTTCCACAACCCCAGCCCTCTATGAAGCACACAGGGTTTGTATTGCTGTTGTTCTCTGTGTGACAACTGAAGAGACTCCACTGTTGCTTAAAAATGCCCAGCCTGACCACACACATGAACAGCACCATGGCAGGAAGGGACCTCCAAACCATCTCAAAACAGAAATTCACATAGTCTCTCCTCAGATCCTGTACAACTCACATCAGCAATTTCCACAAGCCTAGAACTGATTTCAGGCTACTTGAGTTCAGTATTTCCCCACAAACCGAACTCCCAACAACAGTAAGTGCTGCTTTCCAGAATACCAGCCGTATGCCCCAATTGGAAAAAAAAAAAAAAAAAAAAAAAAAAGCCATTTGAGCTTACCAGAACAAAAGGAGGCCCAGAGTGCCAGGTAAAAACCACCATTCATAAATGCTCCCTCTACATTTTGAGGAAATAAAGAACTGGAAGAAGAAAAGCTGTTCTGCTCTACTCTCTCTTCCAGAATGTTCTGCAAGTAAAAGCCAGCTCAGATGCAGGTTGATGACTGGCACCTGTTGATGTCTCCTTGTGCAGGCAGGAACCTAACACGGGTGCTGCTCTGATGAGACAACCTAATTAGCTGCAAAATTAACCCTTTTTGCCACTCCAGCACAAATTGCATGACATGGACTAGCACAAACAGAACAGATATCCCAGGTAGGAACCCCACCACTAAACACTGTGCTCAAGGTGTGAGCTTACCATGGGAAGAGAGGCTTCTCCTGCTCACTGCTGCCTCCAGCCAAGCAGCCTAGACATGGAAGGTCTTCTCAGACTCACTCCTGGAGATACATGTGAAGATTTCCTTGTCCGCAGGAGACCCACAGTGCTTGTGATGTGCAAAACCTCAGACTGCAAAGGAAAATGTTCTGCTTCCCGAAGGAGTACTTTCTGCCATGGCACAGCTGCCATCAGTATGCACTCACAGGTTGGATTCAGCTCAGGATGGCACCAGAGCCTAGACAGATACAGTCACCTCTGCACTTTGGAAAGGCAGCTAATGACCAATGGGGCCTTTTCCACAACAGCCAAGCTCACACAGGTGCTCGCTGCCATGCTTATCAAACCACTCCCCATGAAACATTTTGGCTTTAAGATCACAGACTATCACTTCTATCAATAACTAAATGTTTCCTAGGTCAGAAGAAGATTATAAAGAGAACATTTTCAGTACTTCCACTTGATAACATACATCTAGCCACACGAACATTTTAATATTTCCTTTTTTTTGCTTCCACTTGGTATACCAAATGCAGTCATGGCTTGAGAAAAATTCAAATTGCACTTCAATTTCCTCTCAAAATCTCCAGATAAAGAGAGAATTAATGTTGTTGAACTTAAGGAATTGTGCAGTACAATTTTTTTTTTGTAACAAATCTCACTGCTTGGTATACTTACCACAGATGTTACTTATCACAGACATAATTACAGCCTTTGCTTAATTAGATCATCTTTCTGCTACACAAAACATAAAAGTAACATTACCGATACCACTGTATCAGTTTAAAAATGCAGAACACAGAAAACTTAATCACCACTGCACAAACAGCAGGAGTACTTTTACATGTGTCAGCCATAGCACCTGTTTTCTCTCTTGTGAACAAACACTAAACCACAAGAACACAATACATTCCAATCAAGCTCTCAATTACAAATGCAATTTTATTTAATTTCTTCACTCAAACGGGATTTTCTCATTCCAAATCTTTACTTAAAGAGATAGTAGCTAAAAGCTTAGAAAAACAGGAACTGCTCTAGTAGGCAGCTGGAGAAATGTATGTATTGATACAGATAGGGAATGTAAATTTCAACTGATAGACCACAACATACAAAGAAGATATTTTTATGCAATACAGACCTACGAAACAATAACAGTTCTTTTCACAAATATTTTCACAGAGTTCTGCACAGCAATCTTGTAGAAAAGTAGATTTGTGCAACACCAAAATAACTTATTGTTCCTTAATATAAATTATTTTTCATTTCCTAAAAGAAAGAGAGAATTTCACAAGATTGGACAGGACCTGACTAGTTTTGGTGATAGCAAAATATAAAAGATGTTCCTGCCATATACAGAAAAGGAACACGGTGTGTGCTACAGTACTGCAGGGGTCAGTTCTGGACAAACAAGAAGAGCAACCTGCAAGTCTAGTGCTTCTGCTGCTGTATAGAGGCTGTGCACCAGCAAACATCTGCCTTTCTAGTGCTTTCACAGTCAGACAGCAGAAGTGTGCTTTGGTAAATGCACCTATTAAAACAAACAAACAAAAAAAAACCCACACACAAAAAAACCCTACTTCTGTGGGTTTGTGATTTGAGCATAAGGCTTTCAAATAGCCTTCCTGACTTTGAGGAACAATCTACATTTTGGTGTGCTTTGAAGGAGATGTCAGGTAAAAACTGGAAGGATTCACACTTGATGCAACACAAACTCTGTTGCTCTCTTAACTGCACGTTAACATACAACTAAAAAAGAACTAATTGTCTAGGCAGAGGAACATGCCTGAATATTAACATTGATGGAAACCATTTGCAAAGTTTAACATTACATTAACCATAATTTAAATATTACTATTGATTTTCAGAAATGTCAGTGCTGATGTAGTACAATCATTTGGAAAAGTACAAGACAAAGTATAGTATAGATAACACAGATTAAAAGTCCCCAAACATCATAATTAATTTCCATTATGTTAAAATCATATATTCTTCAAAGGTATAGATAAAGCTTCAGGTGGAAAAATCTGTTTCTTCATGACACAGCTAGAATGCGAGTCTTTATTTTAGGTTTCTTTTACATACAGGGATCAAAATAGACTTCTCATTATGACTAAAAATATAGATTTTTAACTACAGAACCCAGCAGCCATTTTTCTGCTTCACTGCCCTTCCCCCAAAAAAGTCAAGCAAAGTCTACAAAAATAGCGATTAACTTTAAAAAATAGGTTGCTTCTCCCAGCAAATTTAAGTTACATTCAGATAGGATATAGCTATTTATAAGGAGCAATGCTGTGACAGGACACCAAGGGAGGCGTGCTATGGCCAGTCTCATTCCGACAACAGCCGCCCACATCATTGCTAACTGTGGTCTCCACGAAGATCAGTATCTGGTTTGGTATTCATGATGCCAACGATTGAAGTCATTGTAGAAAACAACTATGCTCCCCGATGCCATCCCGGTCAGTATGCACCTGAGGAAAGCACAATACCATGTTAATCAGTGAACCACCGTGTGATCAGGTGTGAGTCAGCACACCAAAGGAGTACACCAAGGCAGCTGGAGCTGTAAGGGCTTACCAGGCAGACAAGTCGAGCTTTCCAAGGACTTCAGCATGGTGAATTTAGCTAACACTGACATCTGTACTGGCACTGACAGAAGATTTATGGATCTCAAAGCATTCAAAACACCATGCAACAGTTTGTATGGGTGGCCTGAAGCTGCTATTCACTCAAAAGTCAGACAACAGGATTGTTTACCAGTGCCACTGTCCTGCAAGGCCTCTTGAGATTATTATCTGGCTTGCTTATTTGCTTTTTTTGCGGAGCATGCAAGTAGGATGAAGTTGTGGTGAAGAAGCAAAGTGCAGAAGGGCTGGAAGACACATTTCGTTCAGTCTAGCCTTTCCCATTTAATCCATGAAGGAATTGGATGTGGGCACAGGCCTTCTGCTGGACATGTAAGTGTTTAGGTTTGAAAGCAATTTGAATGCTCTGGTGGTTTTGAACATGCCTGCAATCACTCCCCCACTGAGGTACTCATACTTCCTAAATTACAAACATTACTCTACTACTAGAGATAATTTACACCTATTTGAAAAGCCAAAACCCTGACAGAGCAGGCAATAAAAAGAGCTTCTGTATGATCATTTCCATGGTTTCCTATTTAAGTGTTAAGAAAATCAAGGGTATGATGACATACAAAACTCTGGCATTCTGGAAAAAAATAATCCTCTGAATGAAAAGGAAATATCAGAATGAAAAGCTGTAATTTTTCCTTCACAACAAAGATGAAATACGAGATCATCAAAACATTGCATTTTGATAATGTCACTGTTTTGTTTCAATAGAGCCCTTTTGATTGTTTATGTATTAGATTAAAACTTTTCTTACACGCTACCTGTCAAACATATACATTCTATCTTCATGCACACCAAAGAAATTAAACCCTCTTCTGCATTTCTGTGTCTTCAAACCCAAAGTAAATGGGTTAAATTTATACATGCTCACATTAAATTTCAGTTTACTGACGTGCAAATATTATGATACCATGCCATTTTAATTACAGCTTACAGATTCTCTAACTGCAAAACTGTATACAACTTCAGGAGGCTAAAATTCAACAGCTGCACATCTGCTTTTGATATACTTTTATCAGCAGTTCATTTTGAATGGAATAGCATTTTTTTTTAGTGAACCACCTATAGTCTCTAATTACGCTTAACAAGAAGAAGCTGAATGTTTAACTGAAGTCCACAGATTCTGCTGGCTTGTGTTTCCAGAGTTCATTTTATATTATGGGTTAGAAATATAGTCCAGGAAAAAAAATGTTCAAATGTTCACTATGGAATATTTCATTCAGTATGGACTTCCACTTCAGTGGAAGGTTAAGAGTCTCATCTATATGCTTTACTGCACAATGTAGACACTCCTAAGTGATTTAGATCAAGCCTCCTTGAAAAGCACACAGAAATTTCAGTAAGCAAACAAACAAGAGACAATAAAAATCTCACCCATCAGCTAGAAGAGCATAAATGAAATTATAAACATCCTATAAACAAAAGAGTACTTTTGTAATAAAAACAACAGCTTTTGAGTATAGCAGCATTGGCACATGCAATGTAAAAATACATTTGATTGAATGTACTGAAAATTGAAAAATTGAAAAATTCAATATTAATTTGATTGTCTTCAACACAAGGAAACTTTGAGGAGAGTCATGACTTATATAGGTAAAATCAATTTTCTGGAAATGAAAATCAGTATTTACCAAATTGGGGATGTGTAGTAGGAATTTTACTGTGCAACTGTTTTAACTGTTTTATTTTTAACAAGAAGATCTGGAATTAGGAATGTGGTTTGTATCATAAGTGCAAGAAGAAACATAAAAAGCACATATGTAACCTTCCACCTTCAACTGACCCATACCGTACAAGCACAGGCCAACAGTCCAACCTGTTTAGAAAGTCTGCCTGTCTTAAACCTTCTTCATTCTCAGCAAGAGCTGAAATCCTCAAAAAGATTACCTGCCCTACATATGACACTCTAGAAAGAAACCAGTGTAAGTACAGAATTTTCAATATAATCATCAGGACCTGAGATACACAGAAAATCAGAAGCAAAAAATATATATAATTTCACTGTAAAAATGTAGTCTCTGAAATTCTTGTAAAGACCAGACTTTGCTCTAACCTTTGGTCATATGACAAGGCCATGGATCGGATTCCAGCATCACAGCCTGGGTAAGCAAAAAGCTTCTTCAGGTCCCACATCTGCCATACCATGACAACTCCATTGTCTCCACCTGTAAGTAGATACTGTCCATCTCTACTCAGCTGGATTGCCTAAGGGAAAATCACATGGACATTTGTCAGGTAAATGTAAGTTTCTCTTCTTCCTCCTCTTACTTTTCATAAAAGGTTTCATATTGACAGCTGAAAGTCTAAGGAGATTTGATACCCAAACAAGCCTTTGGGAAACAAGATATTATTCTTCTAGACAGCACTAGTTAAGTTTTACCTTACCTGTGATTTATTCCATGTTCCAAAGACTTAATATGAGCTCAACGAAGGAAATTTACTCTTCTAATTAGCTAGATGTACAAGATTCAGCAGCACTGGCATTAAAATACAGTGTCCGATACTCCCCAAGTGCCTTTAATACTAGTCCAAGTAGATGCTGCCCTGACTGGCAAAGGGCTGAGTGATGGAGGGAACTGAAATGGTATAAAAATTACAAGAACTATTTTTGACTGGCATTGTTAGATTCCTGCTCTGGATTAGGAGATAATGATTTGCCCTTGATAATGGAGACTGTGTCTCTTTTCACTATCGATCCTGAAAGGGCTTGTGACAAACTCACTGGTTTATACTTTCATTTTGCTTCAACCATAAGCACTGATGTCAAAACTACATTTGAAAACTTTGTTTGGGATCCAGATCATACTGAAAAAGTGGACTTCGTTAGTTTGCAGAGTTAAGACTTTTTAAAACAAGTTTCCAATCTGCTTCAATGTTTCTTACATGCTACTGGAAAAATAATGATAAATTCTGAATACCTGGCGGAAAAACAACTTTCCTCACTTCCATGACAACTGTACCACGATACCACCTGATATCAAGATGACTGTGAAGCATGACAAATATTGCTTCAAATGGGATTTTGCCAGTTTAAAGAAAACAAAAATATTAAGAGGATTTCCTTGATCTTCTATTAAAATAAAACAAGTCCTATGGGGTAAGACAGATTATCACAGAATCACACAGAATTACCAAGGTTGGAAAAGACCTAGAAGATCATCCAGTCCAACCATTACCAATACTTCCCAGCTAAATCATACCCCTCAACACAACATCCAAACGTTTCTTGAACACTCCCATGGTCGGTGACTCCACCACCTCCCTGGGCAGTGCATTCCAATGCCTGACTACCCTTTCCGAGTAGTAATACTTCCTAATGTCCAGCCTGAACCTCCCCTGGCGCAGCTTGAAACCATTCCCTCTAGTTCTATCACTGATTACATGAGAGAAGAGGCCGACCCCCAGCTCACCACAACCTCCTTTCAGGAAGTTATAGAGAGCTATAAGGTCTCCCCTGAGCCTCCTCTTCTCCAGGCTGAACAATCCCAGCTCCCTCAACCGCTCCTCATAAGGCCTGTGGATTATGATCCATCTAGCTCAGTATTGTGGGCTAGATGCTGTAAAGTTGGCAACTCTATATTCCCTTCACGTTATGCTCCCTGGCACCCACAATCACTGATCAAGAATTTCTAAATGTACATCTCTGTCCGTTCCTCTTAGCATCTGTTTATGGACCATATTAATATGGACCCGTCCATATTAAACTCAGCCCTACTTCACCTGACCCTACCTATTTCTTGCCCCTACCTTCCAATTCATATTTTCCATTCACCGCTTTCTGCCACTTCTTGCCATCTACCAGTCACTGACAAGTTTCTACTTTCTCACCTCTAATTCTCTGTTTATTTTGTTCCCGCAAACATCTTTTTATTCTGTCCTTGGTTCCATCCTTGATTCCTTTCTTCTCTGCTTCCCCTCCCTTTCCTAGACCCATTCAGGTTTACTTCACCTAATTTTTTATTACAAAAATTTTGTGCTGCTCACTGTTGGGTTGATCATTGCAGGGAAATCTGCATTGCCTACTTTGCTGGACTGCATGTGTTCAGTATCAAACATACATGCTATGCATTACCTCCTGAGACTTTTCAGAGATGTGTCAACTGCCCAAGATTGGGCAGCTTTTCAAAAAAACACAAGTCCTTCACACCAGAACTAATTCTGGATAAATTTCAACTTCCTTGACACAAGGCAGAGAGCCACAAAACTTTTCAACAGAACAATGTAAGCTTTGAAATTCTAAACAAACCTATCTGTAGAAAAACATACTACAAATTGGTCAACTTTAACTGAACCACTGTCAGCAGAATGCAACGAAATGCCTGAAGATGATAGTCCACAAGCAAAGTTCCAGCTCAGACTTCAAACGTAGGAAACAGAGAAAGAATTGAAGTCAGGGTCTTGAAAACACATCCCTCTCTGCTGAATTAAGTATTTTGGTATTTGCAACCTCTGATTCAACTGTTTTTCAGAATGCAAAGCTCAGGCTGTGCTTTTTAATTCTTCAAGAGGAGAAAGTTGTTGGCTTTTTTAATATACAAGATATATATTGCCCATACCAGAAACATGGGAGAAATTAAATCACAAAAAAGTTACATTCATGCAACTTAAAAGTGTTTATACAGACTGCTGACAAGCCTAGAAATCATAACAAACAGTGCAAGATACTGCTTCATGAACAGCAGTAACTGAAGTCAGACACAGTGCCTATCTGTATTTTTGGTACTGCTGTACTCTATTACTATGTTGCTGAATATGTCCTTTAAGAATTACATTATGTACAACACTTCGACTAAGATAGAGTTTCTCTAGGTGACTTAATATCACCAGTTTTGAGTGTACACTGCAACAACTCCCAACTAATCATAATGAATCACACTGTTAAGAAGTTATTCCACACAATTACTTTAAGATGGATGCAATTGAAATAGCAGCATATACTGTAAACAAAACGTGGGGATAACACTGAAATAAACAGATGATAAACCTATTTCATCTGTGTTTTGGATTAAAGTGACAACACACACACCCACACACTTAGAAAAAGAAAGCAGAATATGGTTTTTATTTAACCGTATCTACCTATGAAAAACTGATTGCTAACGGGGGTGAGAGCTCAATAGCGTAAGTGGAACCTTCTCCCACAAAAACAGAAGTTCCTACCACAAATCATTTCTGTGATTATTTCTACCAGCATACAAAAATGTATGAAGCACCTCCCAAAGCACGGCCCCAAGAAGCCTGAAAATTCATTTAGAGACACTCTAGCAAGAGTATAACAACTCAATGAGAAAGCTGTAGAAAACGAACTTGGGATAAGACAGTAAAAATTATCTAGAACTTGTATGCTCTGAGTAGGTGATCATGAGATCTAGCATACCACACACAATTATTAAAAAGATTATTCATTAGAAGGAAAAGTCAATATAGAGTGGGTTTTGCTTTATAGCAATGGCAATTTCCTAAGGGTATTTTCAAACTGAAATGAAGACCATGACAAATAATTATTTGCTACACTTATAAAATTCAGCTGATGAAAATCCATTAACCTTCTGGTCATGGTTCACTTGGATTTTATACTTGAGGCTTTTACTGAAGAAATGCTATATTAAAAGGCAAATTAAAGCCATTAATCTTTAACTCTTCCACTACCTGTATAATGCGGTGGTTTCTTGTGATCTTTTGATTAAATAAAGCATAAGCTTTGAACCTTTACTAATACCTATGCAATTTCACTAAGTCATTGGCTTGTCAGGAAGACAAGATGTTGAATTATTTATTTTTATTGTTTATTAATAAATATCTCAGCCACTTGCCAGCCTCAGTATATATATATGAATGAAGGAATGAATGAAAGAAAAAGGTCACCCCGTCCACATGTCAGTTTCATGGCATGCCCTTCAAGATTTAACAAACGAAAGGATGCTTTTACTCCCAAATACTCCAATTGGCATAGAAGAAGGCATGAATCAATTTTACTGTTCTGCTTTTCCCTAGCGCCGTTTAACTGGGGTTCTGCTAGGTACGAAACTGAAACACCTCTGCAACTAATCACTCTCACAACGTGAGGTTCAGACTCTCAAACAATCCCCAAAGCGCACAATCTCAGCAATGTTCTAAAAGCAGCATTTCTCACTTATATTTCCTTGGAAAGTCTCAAAACTTTGCACAAATCCTTTAACATCTCTGATTTTTTGAAAGGCAGTGCCTTGTGAAAACGCAGAGCTGACACAGTGACAGCACTGGCCTACAGCAGCAGAAGTCTTGTGGGCACTTCCACATTTCAAAACAGACTCAGGAAAAGAAAATAAATTGGTTCCTCTGGGTGAAACAGCACACAGCCTTTGTTTAAGGTAAAATAACTTTACCTCTCAGAACAAGCAGACTATTTAGAGTTAAGTTATTCATTAAGATATCTAAACATTACACGGTAGATGTACTGCGATATGCCTAAGCTCCACTGAGCAATACAGTATTTAAAACAAAAACAGGTGGAAGGCATTGATTAGACCCAATTTCCCCAGAGCGTCTGAAATTTTTCTAGCAGTTTCCTGGCACAGGAATATGAGAAAATTAGAATGTTGTTCCAACATCTTTATTGAATGCTGCTATTTTGTCAATAACATTCTGAAATGCAAGTCCATAATGACACAGGCGGATATAAATAAGAATTTTACTTTACAGATTCAACACTTATGACCTTTCCCTTCCCTCTTCTATCCTTTTTGAAGGGGCGGGGGGGGGGGAAGTGTTTCACTGCAGCACATGGTTAGGGACTATTCATTTTGAATGCCCCTAGTTTAATTATGCTGTTGCCACTTGCCTTCTAACATGATATAGCGCAGAACTGTAGGGAAAAAAAAGGCTTTAGACTGTTTGAGTATAAAGCCCAAGTGGGACCACTGGGAGAGAGAGAAAACAAAACAAAACAAAAACAACCCACTGTACATATGTAACTCTGGCCAACAGAGAGCAGAGCTTCCATTGCCTCCAGCAACATTCCCAAAGCTGTGGGTACTGACTGAAACACTACAGAAATTGTTTTAGGCAGCAAGGGATTCTGAGATATTTTACAGATTTCCTTCCCTGACTGACAGCATAATCACAAATGAAAGTGGCAGATTATCAACGTTACTATTGTAAAAAGAGAAAACATTGTGATATGTACTTGCTTTATGGAAGAATGAAGGTGAAGAGTAGGCTTAAAATTTCAAAAGCATTTGTACAAGAACAGCCAAAGGCACAATTGCAGAGAAAGGAACAAAGATTAAAAATTGAAGCAAGAATTGACATTAATTTGGAGAAATGGCCTGGGGCAGAAATATGCACATTCCTACTTCATTTCCCTAGCCTCACATCTGCACTTGTGGCTGCCACAGCATTCAGAGATTGTACACCCCCTCACCCACTGCAAGCCTCTCACTGTGGAAAAGAGACCTATGCAGAGATTTATTTCTGCTTATACCAGCACCACTGTACCTGACATTTTGAAAACACGGGATTGTTGGATTAACTGAATACAGTATACAACAGAATTTTAGAAGGTTTTAAGTGGAATACAATACAAGAGGCATTTTCTTCCAGAAGCAACTAATACAAATAAGGGAGGAGAAACCTTTGTGACGGCAATACTGGAAATCCCAGCAGCTGAGATGCTGGGCTCCTCTGTCAGATTTGGTAAACCAGCTTGGAGGCACAGCAGTGCTACATGAACAGAAGTCTTCTTTGGCTGAGGGACTGTGGGAGCCTCCTCCCTGGAGATCTCCCTGAGCCATGTGGACATGGGCCTGGGCAGCTGCTCTGGGTTGCCTGGCTGAAGGCTGGACCTGATAGACCTGGTGGGCCCTTTCCACCTCAGCCGTTCTGTGATTGATTCTGTGCCCCTCAGATCACAACTAATGGCATACAAACCATAACTTCAGATAATTCAGGCAGCCTGAATGCTGACCTTGCAATGTTGTCTTGCTTCATGTCTTTGTTACATTTCTACTAGATTTGGAAATGCTTATCCATTTTCTTTTCTTTTTCATTCCCTTTCCTTCTCTTCCTTTCCATTCACTTTTGTTCACATTCAAGGAAAAAAGTGTAAGTAAAATACTCTTGATACTTCTGCTTCACTGCAGGACAGCTGCCAGGTTCTGCTCTGCTTCATAGGCACTATGTCACAGGAACTGTCAAAAGACCTACATTTCGTATTAGCAAATAATGTCCATAACACCGTAAGCTTAAAACACCCCCTGCATAGTTTTGGACTTGCTCCATGTCTTGTACCTAGCTGCCTGATCAGCAAATGTCAAAGACACTTTTAAGGGCTAAAGAGCTGAAATATGGGCATAGGACTATAAATTTCCTGCAGCTCAGCACAACACACTCTCTCCAACTAAAATGAAGGAACGTGGACATACATGTCAAAAAAAGGAAAGCCAACTTTGAAAATAGCATGTCCAACAGCCTCCTGTCTTTAGACTCCAAACTAAAGAAATAGTCCAACTTCAGTTGACCTGCAGTTAGAAGTATTTGTACTCTTCCATTCAAGGAAATGTCTACAGGCTATTCCTCATCATATGAGCAGAGATATTCTAAAATAAAAATAGTACATTAGGAGTGTTTTCTTCCCTTAACTATGAATGCTGCTATTATGGTGTAATACTATATACTTTTATGGTCTGCCTACAGAAAGAAGTTCCACAGAACCCCTGATACTTGAAATGGAAGTTCTTTGCACACATTTGAATACACTTACCTTGATCTTGTCATCCGTTTCCATAGTGGCTTGAAGTCTCCCATTCACACTGAATACACAAAAAAGGCCATTTTCATAATATATGACACATTGGCCTTCCCTTGAAACTTGAATAAGTTTTGGTCTCAGGCAGTTCTCAGGACCTTCTAATGTTTCAGGACCTTCTAATGTCCTCAGCAAATCTCCATTCATAGAATGTATGAGACATGGTCCTTCTGTGAGAAGGAATAAAAACTTTAGATATTGATTCACATGCTCACTTAATCATTGTGTATTAAAAAATAATCAATGGCTCCTAATTAGGTAATCAGGATTATTTTATATGTATATATAAATTTTATATATATATATATATATATATATAAATGGTAATCAGTATTTGTGTATGTATTTATATATATAAAATACGATACTATATACAATATACAATATACATCTGGGGGCTTGGACTTGATGATCTCCACATGTCTCTTCTGATCCCTACGATTTTCTGATTCTGTGATAATGTTGTAATGAATTGTACCGTGTTTAAGTGGAAAGCCTACGACTGTAAAAGTGCCAGAGTACAATGAGTAGTTATCCCTTAAAGAGCTTTGTATTAAAGTATTTTATAACACCTGAAAAATTTTGTTTTGTGGATTTCTTTTTAAATTTGGTAGTAATGAATCCTAATACAAGACTTCAGAATGTGAAGCTAAGTGTAACGAACTTTCATACGTATTCATGCTAAAAGTGTACTGTCTCTTACTTTGATTTTAACCCATATATGATTCACTAAATATATGCTCATTAATACATTCAGAAAAAATAACTGATTTGCTTTTAGACCACAAGTGTTCATATGCATAAAACAGTAGCTTATACAGATGCATACAGTAAGTACAGCCAACCTACTCTGAAAAGGTGTCTCAAAGTAAGAGCTTTAGTAAGTACTAAAACAGAAAGATCCTAATTCTAAGAAATTTCAGGTTAAAAAATAAGAGCTTGAGAAGAATTACTACAAATTTTGCTTGGTTGTTTATACATATGTTAATGTTTCATCTAACATACAAGACAGTACATTCTCTTTCTTCTGAAACTAACCTTTGCTTTTCTTTATCCACAACAAAAAGAAAGCCAACTACAGTATTACATTTTTCACTATCCTGAGAGTCAAGAGCTGGATCCAACTGTATGCTATATGCAATTATAGTGAATAAGCAAACAAAAGTAAATCTAATCAGTATGCTAGAATAGGGAAACTGATGTGGTTGCCTCTTGTAGATGTCTGAATAATTTATAGTTCTAAGATGTGTACAAAAGAGGTTTTAAATTCACATAAATTCTGTAGCAACTAAAACAAGGCTAAAAATAAAAACACCATGAAGTTAATCAAATCTGTCACCTGAAACTACTTTCCTTTTTGCATTAGGACTATGGCTTTATGAACAGAAAGAAATGGACAAGAGCTTCCTTACCTTTTGAACCACTTATTACTAAGCCGAGTTCAGCACATATGGTAGCACAGGTGATCTCATAGTCATGTCCTGTCAAAATGGCTCGAGGAGTTGCAAAATCACCTTCAGTGGAAAAACAATAAAAGCGAGCTGTGGTTACAATCTGTTTCCAAAATCACCACTTTCTATCACTGAAGCATCTTTAGTTTTCTTGCTCTTGAAATTCATGTTCCCTGCAAATCATTTCTATTGCACTGTTTGCACTTGCTTGTTTTGTACTCATATCTATGTAGTACAGCAGAAGTATAGTACAGGAATTCAGCCTTACTTAACATACATCCATGTTCACAGTTAAAAACTAGCACATGTTGGAGACATGATGTTGGAGACAAGTCACACAGACTTGTGTTTTCCTCTCCGTCTCTCCTTCTCCTCCTCTACTTTCTTGTGGAGAAAGACCTACCTCAGTTACTACCTCTTCCGATAGCAGGCATAAGTAAACTCAAGCAATCACTATGGCTACTACTGAGAGGATACACCGACAGTGAGTACTCCATGAAGAAGTAAAACATCCACTGACTGGTTTTATTTTAAGCTAGAAACGGTGGTGAAACCTCAGCCTGATGTTTGAGTTGCATGTAAGATGTGGATCTTGCAATACAGACAGTATGAATTGCAGATGAACTTGCAAAATCAAAATTGTCATGTCCAATATTTATTACCACTGTTAGAGATTTCCCTGAAACAAGAACAAGCAAATAAAACTTCCCTCTTTTCTGAGATTCAATGTGTAATCAAATATATATGGATACCATGAAGAAAAAGTAAAGTAAAAAAAAAGTAAAAATAAAACTTTTTTTTTTTTTTTTTTTCAAAAACAGGTGATAGATTTGCAAAGGCTGAGAGTAGTAATAGGGCCAAACCACTTCATTTGGCACGATTCAAATTGTATTTGAGGCTGTAACTTTTCAAAAGATAAAAAGATCACAATATCATTAGTTAGTCCACACAGAGCCTTAACAGTACCAGTAATAGCAGTTCTTTGTCTTATCAGAAATTATGTAAAATGTTTAAACAAGTAGCTTTCAGGACCCTGCTTGCATACAGAAAGAAGCAGCACAGATCTGTGGGTGCATACATAAGAGGCTAGGCTTATTCTCAGCAGTTTACATCATTAGTCAGGCCATTTGCAACAATCCCCAGAGCAACCAAGCATCTGCCACATTCAAATTGCTTTTCAGAAAAGATCATAATCTACAACCAAGTACCAACTCAAGGATTGTAACATTTCAGAATCATAATTTTTCTCCAGTTGCTTTTAAAATTTGTATCTATAACACAAACTTTGGAAAAGTAAATAAATTTGTTTTTCCTTAGAAATATACATACACAATAAACATATATGTGTGCATGCACATACACACATATTCAAATATATGTTATCGGCATTTAAAATCTGTAAGTGCTTTGGAGCAACTGGCTGAATCATCTCTAATCTCTTAATAAATAATTACTAAAAACTATTGATTCTGCTGTATGCAATGTTTTGCAAAACACACTCAAATCCAGTAACTATGGCAGAGTTTAGAAGCAAAGGAAAAACTCCCAACAAATTAGAAGAATAAGGGTAGACAATGACCTTTACTTATTTTTCATGTGACTGATGACAAAACCTCACAAACCTTTTAGGGAAAGTTTGCACTACTGAAGTGTCCTTACCTAAACATGTGACAAACACCTCAGGAGGTTCATAAAAGAACACTTCGTAGGTAATCCACAAATTTACACCAGTTTAGGGGAAAATGTAACAGTAACCATTATAGTAACAATTCAATCTTTTTGATCTAATTATTTCTCCCCATTGACCCCATGATATAAGGCAGTAGGAAGCTTTATGCATGTAAATCTTTGTTAGTTTTGTTCTTTTAAGTGAACCACCTGCAAAGCTTTAGAGTTCTGGGTTTTTTACTTTACTTTATATTCAGAAATCACATTTAACAAATACGTACACAGATCAGCAGGGAATTAATCTCATTATATAGTACATATATTAATTAAAAACTCTGATTTTAAAACTTCTGAAATTAGAGAATGTGCAACACTACAGTGGAGATAATGAAAGTAAGATGTTGGAATTTGAAGGACTTACTAGAAGCAATGTCTGAACGAAGTATTAGGAGTTGCAGATAAACAAACTCCTTGCAGTACAATTTTTGCTTACAACAACTATATTACTATGTTAGGCTGTGAGTAATATGAGCAAAAAACATAGGAGATATATATTTTTAAAAGTAGAAATTGGGCATATATATTTATCACAATCCACAGAAAAGAACAATTATGTAAAACTGCAGGTTCGTTTAGAATTTGGATTTGGCTTCAAACATAAAAGACTACAAAACCACAGGTGGCATTTCATAAATGATACCAGCAGTTGACTAAATTACATTTAAGATATAATTTAATGCAAAGGAAAAAAAAACAAAAAACAAAAACAAAAACAAGAAATTGCAACAGTATCTTTAAATAAATTAGGACTTGAATAAATACTGTAAACCAGGAGTCCTGTGAAAAGTCAGGCTGACTCCTTTGATAAGAATGTCAAGCATTCAGGGGTTTCCAAGCCTCAGATTTTCCAAATAATGGGGTCAACTTAAAAGCTGGTCGTAGAGCAGAACAGATTTCTTTAAAAGCTTTTAAACTGTTACTGCTTCAGAAGATTGTCATGGTTTTCAATAATGCAAAGAGAAAATTTTATTTTGTTGCTGGTTTAAGGGGCACCACTTCAAACTTTTCCAAATTGTTTTAGGGGAACAGGCTTGCAGACCTTTTGAAAAGCTGGGGAAGTGACTTCAAAGGGAAAAGAGTCTTTGTCCGTTAAGCAGGTTTACGACCACTGATGCAAACCCTAACTAAGGACTGAAAAGAATACTCAGTGCATCTTTAAGGAGATCCTTAAGGAAGATGAACAGTCAAATGAGATTAAAGATAGTTCAAATCCTAGCACTAATATCCAAGACACAACAGTTGTACAGATGTGCTTTTCTCAGCACAGTATATAATAATATCCCTAATCTATACCATTGCTGGCTCGCTACTTGCAGTTGAATGCTGCAAGGATCTTAATGCCGCACTCACATTACAACAAACGTCATCAGTGATTTATTTTAAGCCACAGGAAGCATACATGGCCTTATTTCCCAGTAATGGACAGGATACAGTAACCATTCAAATTTTTTTTCAAAAGGGTTCTCATACATTTCAATAAATAATTTCTGCAGCGCTGCTTTGCCATAAAAAATAACAAGAAATATCACTCCTTCCTCAGGTGATTAAAGTATATTTTAAATCATAAAACACAAGCATCAGAAGAACAGCACATGATATCATGTCAGCTAATGACGACATTTCACTGAATAAATGTTAGGTGTTTCCAACCTATGTTTGCAAAGGAACAGTGGGATGATGGCAAAGTCAAAACTGTCTGCTGTTTAATGACAACCAGAAATGCTTCACCGAGTTACAAGAAATCGGTGTGAGTTGCTGAGTCTCTCTCCAGTATTTTTTCACCTTTGGTGATGTTACATAAGAAAACAGAATCATGACATTTTATATCCATCAGCAGATTCTATGTTTTCAGTACTAAGTCATAAAAGCTGAGTCAAATATATGAAAGCAGCCAAAGAAAAATTTCCCCATTAAAAACAACAACAAACAAACAAACAAAAAAAAACCACACAAAAAAAACACACAAAAAAACCCACCCCCAAATCATATTTAACTGAAAAACTTATACACTTATCCCATTATGAAATACAAGGTACTCCTGGGTGAGATAATATTATGCTTTAGAATAAAATGTAAAATATTTGACTACATTCCTTTTTATGTTTAATGCTGAGAAGACAGTTGATTAGAAGTCACTGACAGCCAAGCAGTAATTTTTAAAATTATAATTCCATGACTGTAGAGATTGTAGGGTACTTTTAAATGGCAAATTAATTAAGTGATTTTATGTCAATATAAAATCTTAATTAAATGAAGCATCAGTTAACCAAACTACATTTTTACTCACTTCTTGCTAAAATAAATTACTGAATACTTTCTCAGAAGGATAAATCACCCAAACTCAATTACCTATGCAAGAAAAGTCTTCAAAAAGCATTTTATAAAGGTTGTATTTTTTGAATCAAGGAAATAAAAGGTTTGAATTACATTTGAAAGTACAAAAGTACTTACAGAATAGATGACATTTGGACACAAGTGCTTTCAAGCAAAATGTAAGGAAACAAAGAAAACTGCTTTGCTGCTACACTTCTGTGTTGATTGTATAGCAAGCTTCTAAGTTTAATTACATCAGTGATGACCATCAATTATTATATAAACTCTCTGTATTAGCATTATTTATAGATTCCACACAGTAAACATTTACGTAACAGACAACTGATCAAAAATCATTTCACCGCCACAGAAAGGCTAGCTCTTTGATGGATGTGAGACCCTACTGAAGTGTTATCACACAATACTACTGAAGTATTCCTAAAACTTCACTCTGAATAATCTTCCCTTTGAAATTTGGATTTTTATGTATGTCTTTTTTTCACATTACCCAAGAGCTTTATTGTTATCTTGTTCCTCACATGACATTCCATCAGCATTTAATCTCATTCTTTCAATGTTTTTCTCAAACAATTTCCTACCTGTTCAAACTTCTTAAGCCAAAAAGTACAACCTCATGCCTCGATGCAAGTTCACTCTTGAAAAAAACAAACCTACTTCAACCATACTTTACCTGAGAAAAAGATCAGCGTATTTCAGTAACATATTGTTCTATCCTGAAACTGAGTCTAAAAACATAAACAGAATAAACCCTACACTATAGTGTTGCTTAGTTAAGTGGAAAACATTAAACTTACCTTGTAGAATTAATTTCAGTGAATAAAACACAAAGGAGGCTCATTGCACAATTTGTCACATCGTGCAACAAGTGACTAATACTTATCCAGTACTAATGTGGGAATCTTGTATACACACTCTGTCAAAAGCGCAAGCTCACTACGTTTCCAAAATAAACACAGTAAAGAAACAGATTTAACAGGTCTTCATGAACTGAGTATTCCAATTCAGATTTCAAAAAGACAATAATCTGCAGCCTCTCAATTCCTACACTGCGTGCAAAGCAAAGCTTTCTGGAACCAGTTCACTCTTCCTAAGGATTCATCTGCTGGAAGAGCTGGAAATCATTCAGCAGCACCCCTCCCACCACATACAGACCTTTTTGAAGCCCTGTGAAAATATCTGCAGGTGAATATTCAGGGTCAGTCTACACTAATATTTTAATATTTGCACCATCCCAACTTCATAAACTGCTACTTAAATATCAGCTTTGAAGTTTTAAAGCACTGTCATTTTTGTTTGAAAATGCTCTAAAACAGCTTCATGAAGAAGCTTTTTTTTCGCTTATCCTTAAAAAAATATTTTTCTTCGTATTTCTCTCATGGTTTACATTTATAACTACTCCACTAGTAAGTCTAAATAATAATAATGAAATAAAGCAAGATCTCAATAGATAAGGCAAAAAAACTATTAGCGGGTATTTTACACCAAAATATTGTCTCCCGCAGAACAAACATAGGATAAAAGATATTTTATAATACGTTGAAATTGACTCATAGTTTGAAACTTATATAGTTTTCATAGTTTGATAAGAAAATAATCTGAGATGTGACACTTCATATGAGAATTCAGCTCAATTAATTTTCACCACTCAAAGATATTAAAATAATTTATTTTGGTTTGAAAGAAGAAAAAAGCATTGTTTCATTGCTTTTGTAAGGTTTATTTCAAACCAATACACCATTTGTGTAATGCACCACGTGGATGCTTACTACCTTTTTGTATCGATGTACCAAGGAATACTTAGTGTATGCCACCAGTTCAGAGCACGCATAAATTAGATGTCTTTTAAGAGTAAATATCTCAAAACAGATACTTTTTCAAAGAAGCAGGCCATAATTCTAATTACATACAGCATTCTTGCATTCAGTAGAGTAATCCTTACCTGTGTGGTGCTAGCATAAATAGGCATTCATTCCAGAAACGCTTACAAATTAATTTCTTACCCAAGTCAGAATTTCTTACCCAAAACTGCACAGACCAAACAATTTTTTAAAACGTTTAAGCTGGTCATAAAGATTCTAAAATACGATAGTCTAGACTATAAATTAGTATTTCTTCTGCATTACTCTGCTTTGACTTATTTGGTACAGACTTAGAATTGAATAGTCATTTTTTGCAGCAACCAAACAAGGTAAATAAATGTGATATATTAGTACATCACTCCACCACCATGCATATGGTGCACATTAAGGCTGTATTCATTTACCATATGAATATAATTCCTTTTACCACATCAACTATTAGTTACAAGTTGTAAATATAGCATTGTTTTTCCTGGAACGTGAAGGTCTGCATTACATCATGAAGCACTAAATATCCTTATCCTTCTGGAGAATTTCATGTATATAGTTTTAGTGACACCTGAAGCTGAATACTGCCAAAAAAGCAACATCAAAACTCTCTCTGTTTTTAGTTGCGCTGTACACACTGTCTTCACATGTGCCTGAATTGTGCCTCAGAACTTGCTCTATAATATCATCTGCAATTACCTTGATTGACAAATCTTGAAGCACATTGTCCCTTAACTACTTGAAAACAAGGATAATACAGATGCTGTGCATGCTGTAGGAAATGCTTTTACCCGATACAAATATTTTCAGCACACAAGCTTACATGTTCTTAAGTGCCAAAACACGTTCTTAAGTGCCAAATACATACAACTGTTAAAATGCCTTCTGAACCATCACAAAGTGCAACTGCAAGTCACTTTCAATGAAGACCTTGCTTTCATATCTATCTGAAAAATGACTTTCTTGGCATTATATAAATACACAATTACACTGCTTACACAGCATTATTACAGATTCCCAGATATGTTCATCCACCTGTTTTAACTCATCTTTTTTTTTTTTCAGAAAAGATTTGGAGGTTTGAACCATCAATTATATATGATTTATAGAGTATGTGAAGGAATGAGGCCTCAATCTCTTTGATATCAATGTGTTACAGTTCAAAGAAAGAAATGACAGTGACCTTTTGTAGCTGTATAATTTAAGGCTCTTTTCTAGGTTCATGCAGATAGTCCCAGGGCTTCCTGCACTCGCTACAATGGTGCCCTGTGGAGATACAGGGAACAGTAGGTTCAATAGCAGCATCAGGGCCTCTGTCCACTATGCTTTCATGGAACATTCATAAACAATATTGAATAACACAATAAATATTAGGTACAAGAATATTTAGTGGTTGTTACCCTTTTAAAAACACGCTTTGCATATTCTTCGCCTTGTGAGTCTTCTCTATGAAATAAATTTTACTAAATTTGACTTAGAAGAATGGAAAAATGCAACACTGCACTTGCTGAAGTTCAAATACAAAAACCAAAACTCTTTCCTTTCTTTTTACAGCCACACTTAACAAAGCACTCCTGACACTTTCCCGTTTCAGTAAATTAGTCATAACTCATGTCTTTTCTCATTATCATGTTAATAAAAAGGAGAAAAATTATACAAAAAAAAAGGATTTATTATTTATTTATTATTTTTTCACCAAGTATGTCAAAATACATATAATATAAATATTTTACTAAGCAGAGCTTTGGGGAGCATCAGTCTCAAATGCACCTTTCAACTCAAGGCCAGCAGATGGTGCTACAGGATTCTTGCTTTACACACAATGTTGTGCAACTCTGTCCACCCATTTTTGAGAAACAAAGAATATTTGTTATGTCTGCACTTAAACAGTGTTAAAATATTACTGAATTATTTACTGGCTTTTTATGAAGGAGGACACACACAATAATACAATGTATACAAGTTACGTAAATGTAACGTACATTACATAAATGTACCGCTGAACATTGAATAAGCACACAGGCTGTTTTTAGATGCTCAGTGCTGTACTACCATAGAGCAACTCTCTTTTCTTAACAGACTGACCGCAGTGAATGGCATGGACAGACTTATTAGCCATAGAAATTTCAAGATTATTTTAATGTTTGGAGGCTCTGCAGATTTTTAACTATTATGGTAAACCATTCAATGGAAATTAACAATATGAATAGCAGAATTTTTAACTAACACAATTACAGATTTAAGGACATTATGATATGCAGAAAAGGGAATATTTACATGGATAATCTTTTTAACTACTTTTTTCTTTTTTTAAGAACATACACTCTTATGTAAATAACTTCCAAAAATCGTTTTGTTTGGGAAATAATCATTATATTCTAAATAATTATTTGTGTTATAAACATTTAGAATGTAGAATGTTGTTGGCACTGTTAGTACATGTTTTGAAACACAAAAGAAAGGTCCAAATCATGGAGAAACTTGGGAACAAAGATGTAGGTAAATTCAGAATGAGAATAAACATGAGGAAGGAGGCAAAGAGAATTTTTTCTACCTGGCTAACATCAGGCATATGATCTACTTGAAACGAGTGTGACTATTCACTGCGTAGAAAGGCAAGCATGTATGTAAATCTTCATAGATTCAGGTTTACATGTTTATTGTGTCTGCATGCACAGAAAATATTACCAATGACAATACTTTTGTATCAACCAGCGCAGAAATATCCATCAGGACATATTTTCAAAGTTTAAATCACTTGCATTACTGACATAAATAATTAATTATCAAGACTTCATTTATAAAAAGTTTGCATTTTCCAACTGAGAAGTGTGTACAGCCATTCATGAAAACAGATTTATCTGAATTTGCTATACTCAACACAATTTCAACTAATGAATTCTTCCATCTTCAGACCACAGCTCTCATTTAACAATCAAGCTAATTGGAAAACAGCCTTTCAGAAATTCAAATGAAGATTTAGTAATCGTAGCTATATAAAAACAATACAGCTTCTATCAGAAGTCGAACAGAGTACCTAGCCTGCTATTTGACAAAACAGGAAACTAGTGATTGAACGTTGAGTTCTTTGGAAGGTTTCATATTTTATAAATCGAAAAGATAATGTATTTTATGTATTTTAAGAATATACATGTTGATAAGTGTTCAATTAATCTTCTCAATTAAATTTCAGTTAAATCCCGTAATTCTCTAAGTATAAAAACACGTGCTTACATTCTCATATGTGCTCTGCTACACAGCTACACTACTAAAAACACTTAATTTCTCTAAAACAATTCAAAAAACCTGAACAGAATACCATCTAAAAAATATAAAACTATGCAATGAAAGCACCACCGCCCCTCTCACAATGCAAATACGAAACACACAGAGAGTAACATTTTCCAACTTTATGGGCTAACATAAAAGAGGTAATATAATTTGTTTTATTCACATATGTGTGGAAGATCAATGCAATAACTCAGAAGACATTGCATTAGTATCAGTGGTAGTAATACAGTTATACACCTACTCTATATTTCACTAGTACTGGATACTCTTATTGGTTAAGTATTAATTTCATTAAACAAAACAAATTTCAAAATTAAATCTTTTTTTTAAATGAAAATAGAAAATAATTATGATCAAATCTGTGTAATTTTTTTTAATTAACAGAACAGTCTCATCATATTCTATGAATATGGAAATATTCCATAACTATGGAAATGTCTACTTTTTTATAAGCATAAACAAAATGTAAATGATTAAATTAACCACTGCATACTTCCCCTTCAAGAAAGTACAGCTAAATAAGAGAACTACAATAAAAACAAAACAAATTAAACAACAAAAAAATTTAAAGATAGACTGAAATTCATTATTCTGACTGACTTCTACCTAGCAGTCGGAGGTGAGGAATCATTAAGAAAGGAGGAAATGGGATATGGGAATATAAGAAGGGGAATGGGAATGGGAAATGGGATATAAGAAGCTACTTCAGAAGATTTACAAGATACAATTATAATCAACATAGAAAAACAAATAAAAAACTCTACGATGAGAGCTGATATGAAAGTTAAGAAGATACAAGAGTGTTCCAGAAGGAAAAAAAACCATGGACAACAAGATAGCTTCTTGAAGTATTTAGGGAAGAAAGGTTTCAACATACATAGGCCACTGTTCTGTAGGATCTCATGGGAAGTTAGTCTATAGGAAAAAAATAAAAAAAAGTAAAATAAATAAATACTGGCAAAAGCCACTGTAATGCAAAAGAGCGGTAAGACAGATATCAAGACACCAACACCAGCTGGCACAACTGAAAGTTTTTCCGTGACTGCAAATACAGGAAAAAGTCAGGGAGAAAGATTGTTTTGCATAATTATAGGCATTGATGTATGAACAAGGAAGGACAAAAACAGGACAGCCAAGTCAAGACAGCAACTAGGGAAGAAATCAGGAGCAACAATCATTCTGTAAACATAAGAATACGTTAACAAGTTCACATGAAGTTGATCTGCTATTCAGTAAGCAGCAAGCAATATCAATAAACGATGCCAGGCATTTTGAACTATTTCAAGTAAAATCTTTAATAACAAGACAAGCTGTAGTCAGGCAACAAGTGTAAGTAAAAGCAGCAATGAGAGCTATTGCCTCAAACAGAGAATACCTAAATAAGGTAAATATTTGGAACTCAGTTGGCCTGGTAATTGTGATATGAAGACACTCTGAAAATGAAACTAAATAATTCCAATTATAACTGGTGTTCTGTAAGGTTCTGCAAGACGAAGAAGAATAATCTTTAAGAATTAGGAAAAAGAAGAACTCAGAAATTAGAAAGTTGTCCACTTAACTCCAATAAACAGAAAAATGCTAGCAGAATATTTGTATATATAAGCACACAGAGTTTCCTCAAAACAAACAAATAGAGTAAAAGCTGATCTGGATTTGTCATAAACAAATCATGTCAAAGAAATTTTTTTTCCTGCACTGGCAAAGTAAGAGGGTGTCTGATCAGGGATATGCCACATAACGTGTCTTTAGTAACGACACCAGCAATTTCACATCGCCAATTTCATACAGAAAACAGGTAAGCAGAATAGGTTGGAAGATGCTAATAAGGGTCAGATAATAGACCTGTTGGAATGCTGTATTCCAAAAGCATAATCAAAATAGAAAATGTATCAAGCGGACATTCCTGGGCTGCGTAAAGTCTAACATTTTCTTCAGTGACCAATTCGATAGAATAAGACTGCAAATTACATTTGTAGACACGAGTTGCGGTAAGTCTGTTTGGGGGACAGAATGAGCATTCAAAATGAGTATAACAAACTGGAGAAACCTAAAAACCAATATCATTCAGGAAGTTTAAAGATAAGGCTCCACAGTCAAGCTGCACAGAGGAGGAGAAATAACTGAGTAGGCAGGGATTCTTCAGAACTAAATGAAATTTGTATTGGCTTAAACACTTAAAGAATCTGTGTCCAACTGGCTAGTTTTATGTTTTGCTTGCCCTCTTTATTGGGTATATTTTTTTTACCCAATTTTATATTGGGTAAAAAAAAACAACCAAACAAACAAAAAACCAAACCAACAAACAAAAAACCAACCAAACAAAAAACCCCAAACAAAACAAACAAAAAAAAACCCCACTGTATATTTTATGTATCTCCCAAGACAGTTCCTCTTCACACAGTGCAGACCAGGCAAGCCAAAGGGTTGGACTTAAAGTATTAACACTGTTGTGCTATTTTGAAAGAAGCAGACATCCCTTGAGAAGGAGAAAAAAAGTCCTTCATAAAACTGATTGTTTTCTACTGATTACTAGAAAAGCTTCAACTGCAACACTGAGTCTGCTTTGAGGAAGACAAATAACTGAAGAGGGGAGAAACAAACAAAAAGTCAGAAGTCTAGAAAAACATAGTTTATGTTAAAAGACAAAAAGAATCAGGTTATTAACATTGGAAGAGGGTCACCAAAATCCAAATAAGTGAAAGTTGTTGCACAGACAAAAGAAAGAATATGTTTTCTACATATAACAAAGAATAGAAACATAAGAAGTGATTGAATTAAAACGAACAAACAAAAACCACTAGATTGTAAAGCCCCAATATATATCAGACAAACTTTTTAATAGCAGGTTGGACAAACATCTGTCTGTCAAGAATGGTATTGGTCTACACCAACTAAGACTTTTTTGAAGAAAGGGAATACGTCAGGTGACATTAGTTCCTGCCAAGCCTTGTTTCCTAAGTATCTGTCATTACAAAGTACAATGCAATCTCTCAGAAATACCTAAACACCAATGGTTGCTGCTTGAGCTTCAAAGTGAGAGTAGGATCTGAAAGTGATGCAGGACATTTATACGCAAATTACTTCCCTGTTTCCCGGAGCTATCTCCTCTAGTTCCTTTTACCACTCCCACTTCTCACCTCCTCTCTCTTCCCACTGCACTCCGCTGGCCAAGCTGCATGCTTCTGTAAGAACACCGTCCTGACCAAGTAGCCTCTGCACGAAGTATGTAACCTATTCAGGAACTCTGAGCCCTGAAGCAGTATGTCACATCTTTACGTGGTACTTTGCTATTAGATCAGGGTCTCTCAATATGCAAAAACCAGCCTTGTAATGGAGATCACACATGGGCTTCAAGAGGTACTTAGGGGAGAGTTGCATCCTCTTGCTCCTTCCTCCCACCACCTCCCAAAGCCAGCCACATGCCAAGCAAAGAAATATAAAAGCCCCTTATGCTATCTGAAGTAACTTTACATCTCCACAGTAAATTATGCTAATTAACGTGAATTCAACATGGCTCTGGGCTTTTCTAAAGGATACAACTATTTCAAATCCTTTGTTCTTAATTATTTCTGGGCTTGGTCAGAAATTGTGCACAGAAACGTTACTGCATTACAAAATGCCTGAGCACCAAACTGAAGTACTGCCATGTTTCCTTATTTTCCAAAACAATTTATTTAAAAAGAATAAACCCTACATTTGATCAAAGAGCTTGGTGAAATATTTTTTGAATTTCAGGTTTTAATTTGAGAAGAAGGAAAAAATGACTTAACCTAAATGTAATCAAGCTGTTTGGTAAAGAATAAAAATTGTCTTCAACAGATGTATCCCATGCAGGATTTTGTATCTCTGAGATTTAAATTAATCAAATTTGGTTTATACTGATCAATGCATTTGAGAGTTATATAAAGTATTCAGACAGCGTGACTGCACAGATACTGTTTCTATAAAAAGTCAATTTAAAAGTTAAAAATTGAAGAACGCAAAGAATTAATATTTTACTAACGTATTTCTTTTGTTAAACCAAAAATGTAAAGAATTTTTCCATTCAGTCCAGTTGGCCAGAAGTATTGTCCTTGATAAAGACTATAAAACAAAACACTTATTTATCACATATGCCACAGCCCACCTGGCTTGTCAGCTTGTGTTAAGTACCATTCTAAAACATGAATACATGCAGCCAGAGATCAAGAGCACAATGCTTCCTAAAGTAATGAAACCAGATAAAGGAACTGAAATAAAATGTAACTGGTGAACTAGTAGGTGCCCAGCAGAATAATATTGACTGTAACTTGGCCATACTTGTCTGCTGACTGATACACATCAGAGACGCACAGAGCTAGGAAAGAAGGAAAACAGTATTCCTGGTTGAGATTATTTTTGCTGAAACTTTAGCACCGTGACTTGGCTATGATATCATGGATATCTGGATGATTGTTGCTGTGAAGTCATTTTTAAGATGGAAACTGAAGACAAATAAATAGAGAAGAAAAAAAAATAGAAAACTACCTAAAATGACAATGAATAAAATATACTTTGAGGTAAAAAAAAAAGAAAATAAAATCATAAGCTTCAGATATAAAAGCCAACATCAGCCAAGTTAAATATCTAGCATCCCACAAACGGATGGAAGCTACAGTTGCAGTAACAGGACTCCACATCTAGCAAACCTGCTGGTGCCTTCCATTTCTGACGAACACATAACTAAGCAGAAACAGTTATTTTTATTTCTCTCATTAAAAAAAAAAAAAAAAAAAAAAAAAAAAGATTGAACAGAGACCCCTATACAAAGCTGTTTCTGGGAAAAATTAAATCCATGAGATTATCATCTCTTTGAAGCAGAAACTGTCTTTCTCTATATACATCTAGGCCAACGTATAGTGCCGTGAGATTCAAATTCATGACAAAGGCTTCTAGGCATGCTACATCACCAAAAAATAAATAAATAACGATAAATACTAATCACGGGAGTTACTGCACTTCTCTTAAAGTACAAGTTAAGTAGGACTGCAAGTAAAGAGAATCAGTAGTTAAACTAGAATTAACATTGAAAACGGCAAGCTTTTAGTACATCAGAAATCTGTGTCAGAGAAGATAGCCAATGAATCATATAAAAAAAATAACTACTCTAGATAGACTGCTTACATTCTCTGCCTGAAAATCCCACAATTTTTGAATAGTTTTCAAATAACCAACGAACATCAAGGAATTTTCAAATAAGATTCAGATACTGGTTCTGATATTAAACAGTTGTGTTTAGTAGTTTGTGTTACTTCAAAATGGTTCATAGGATGCAACCGCACAACTGCAGTTGAACCACTTTTTTTTTTTTTTTTCTTTCTAACAACTTCAGTCAAGTAATAGATTAAACATAAAATACACTTTACCAAACTGATCATCTTGGAAGCATAGCATCCTACAAAGTTTTAGATAAACATCCTACTCTGGCCATTTAACATCTCATTCCAGTGTCCTGCTCTAAATTAAAAGGCAGTATCTGCATAATTCTATTGATAGCTAATAGCGAGAACCTATACATGTAAGATTACAGTTGCATAGAATGCAGTCTGCATTATAGCGATGTCTGGTTGTTTCTGTTTTAAACAACTCAAATACTGGTCTTTCATGAAATCCTGAGTTTGAGAGAAAAAGATCTCAGATTGAACAATAAATACAAGAAAATAGTTCCATTCTCCCATTCCTAGAGCCAATCCTCCCCAATTTAATGAGTGACAAGTAACAAATGTGTTCGTAAAGTCTGGTATCATGCAATTTAAAAATGAGTTCTTCTTGTGCTGGAAAACAGGCACTGTTTGTGCTCAATTATTTAAGCTAGAATGGAGAACTACAAACAGGAAATGCTATATTTTGACATTAGTGTTTCCTAAAATTTTGTCACGTGTTCAACCAACTCAAATTTAGACAACTTCACTGTGAAATGAGTTTTCCTTACCTCTTGGATTATCACCAACAATATTGGTTTTGCCATTCCAGTACCAGAGCAGCAACGTTGCATCACGTGACCCTGACAGAATGTAACAGTTCCCTCCAATATATGACTCAGAACGAGCAAGACAGGTGACAACATCCCAGTGTCCAAATATTACTTGCATCAGTTTACCTGAAACAAATAAAATCAACTGTTTTAAAAGTACACATTAATTCTTTGCCAGACGCTAATTAAATACATTATAAAGTATTTTAGAAACACTTAATAAAAACAGGTTCAAAGAAAAGCTATAGTAGAGAATATTCCGCTTTTTCACTACTTGTTGGAAATATTTAAGAAGTGCAGTAGTCTATAAGTTTGGAAAAAAATGTTTAAAATCCATAAATATCATACATTATTCAAAGGCCAACTATGCCACAAGTTCTTGTAGGTGTTCTCTTTTTTTTATTAATCAATATATTTACATTCACTCTACAGGATGCAAACATGGCACGGTTTGCTTTTAAGGCAAGTTTAGGAGTTTACTGGAAAGAAAAAACACCAGAAATATAACATGGAAATCTGATGATGATGTGGCAAGCAGATTCCAAAGAAGATACAGAACATACAGGATCCAGAGCAAATAGTATGAGAGCTGCCTAAAAAATATAGCATGTTTTTGAGCATCTCCTTCAAAGGAAGAAAAAAAATGAAGTCAGTTAAACAAATGACATTTGTGTCGTAGTTTCTCCATTATCATACACTTGCCAATTATTTCAACCAACATCTTTTGTTTTTAAGAATTTCTGGAATGCTCAAAAAAATCTCTGAATATAAACCTGGCAAAAAAAAACCAACCTAAAACACAAAATATTTTCATCTATCACATACAACAAATTCTTTGAACTCTGACTGATACAATAAAGTTTTAAGAAAAGCTTAGGCAGTTAAAATGTGTGGTTCAGCAGTGTATATAACATTAACATCACTATTACCTTTAAAGTTAACTAATCCAAACAATATTTTCAGGAAAAAAAATGTAAATTTGGACACTTGTGTAGAGTGGATTTGTGAGTAGGACAGTGAACAGACGTAATGTCCATCATAGGAGATCTCTGCCAGATCACTTTGAAACAGGGAAAACGAGTAGGTGTGGAAAGCTCCTTCTTCAGCAATATGGCTGAAAGCTGTGGAAATCACTCTCTGGGGTTGGCTCCTCCAGAGCAAACATATTAGGGGTCCTGCTAGTTTCTGGATCTGCTAGCAGCATTTGTGACACCATGAAATGAGAGTGTAAATGCTAAAATCCCTCTCAATGGATTTGATGAAGCCTGACAATCGCAGATCTTGCAGAGAACGGATAAATGATACACACACACATGCTTCTTCTGAGCCTAGTTGGCTTAATGAAGCAACATGGGCTAGGCCAAATTGGGCTAGACCAAATTCTGCATCCAACAACATGAGGGAGTGAGATGCCATTAATATGTAGCCTGGGATTCCTCAGTCCAAATGACTGTGTACCCATTTGTACTTTGAACTTGAAAGAATAGAAGGAGTAATAAGGTAGTGGCTTTGGAAAAAACACATGAAATAAAATGATCTGTAAAGTGTTTTTAAAAGAAGAAACTAGTAATACGACAAGCAGCAGCACATATTAGTGTTGGGACTCAAATTAGACACATGTTAACATACTTTGGTGCAGGAATTAACAACAGTTTGTCAGCCATATGATGTGAGTAGTGGGAAGCAGTCATAGTTCTTCCTACATGCTGTAATTGTATTCATATATTCATTCATTGTATTCATATAACTAACAACTACATTACACTAAATAAAACGAATAATAACAAAAGACTTAAGCAAGTGGTTCAGAGGAAAGGACATGAATACACCAATAGCCTGATTTATAACAAAAGATCTCAAAGTTAACTGCATTAAAGTGGAGAAAACAAGCAAAATCAAGAGAAAGTTATGAGTATCTTCAGAAAAGGAGAATTACTTTGGGTAACTGGACAAAAAGTAAGAATAAGGTGATGCAGCTTAAATGGAACTTATGCATCAGATTTAAAATGAAACCTGGAAAAAATTATGAGTTAATCTTCCAAAAGAAATTGTGAAATGAACTACTACTACAGGACCAATTTTGGACTGGAAGGGACAACACCCTGGAAGTTATACCTAACGTACAGATCTACCCTGTATCTCTCAATGATCAAGCAGGTCTTTCTATCACTCATCTCTGGGAATCTATTCTAGAACTCTATAGCAGTCACCTCTGTATACCAAGGCTTTAATTTGGGCCACAGTAACATAACTGTCTAAGATGCTGACCAGTCAACAAATTCTGAACTTCAGAGCAGTGAGACACTCACAGGCATAACCTCCTTTTGGCAAAAGACAAGAAAATCTTACAAAGTGTATGTTTCTCCTTGAAAATTCAAGTCAGCAATTACCTGGTTTAGATTTGAAAGTAATCTTGTTATATAACATATTTTTCAGTCATAAACCCTTAGGTATTCAAATACTTGAGGAGATTTATGCTTCTAGAACACAAGTTTATGTTATAAACATCACCGAGTTATAGATTTCTCTTCCAATTATCTCTAAAGGTTCAATCCTAGAAAACAAACGTTTTTCAAGACTATTTGTTTGACAGTTGTTCATGTAGTTGCCCTTGTTAGGTTTACTTTGTTATCAGGGAGCTAAGGCTCAGCCAATTCCATCAAAATCAAAGTAAGAAACATGCTTATGTTCATTTTTTCATATTAGTTAAAAAAAAAAAAAAAATTCATACGACTTCCTCATATTTTTTTTCTCCTCTAAAACGAGCTATCCTCTCTATATAGTAATATCAAACATAACCATATGCATTCATACCACTTTTTGAGAAAAAAAAAAAAAAATCTAGTTAATGTTTTATTTGACAGCTATGCTACAAATAATTAAAAGAAAAATAAGACTCAAGTCTCCGTGCTACTAAATCTCAAAAGCTGTCTAGAAATCATTCCCGCTGCTGAAGGAAGATTTTATTGTGCTTCTGCTGTGTTGAGAACCTATGGTTTATGCTAAAGGTATTTCCTGTTAAAAACAGAAGCCCCAAATTCTATTAAGAAAGAGGACCTCTTTTTGTGTAAGAGCTAAAACATAATTGAATTCAACACTTGTGATAACTTGCTATTATGCCTTATTGATTCTATCACCTTTTTCCTTTGCTGTTCTGCTGATATCAGAGTAAGCATTTCACAGCTAGATTCTCATTTTAGGTCCAAGCAAAATAAACTACAACTGAATTTGTGATACTAAAACTACAGCTACAGTTGCTATACAAACAGGAGACACAAAGAATTTGCTGATACTTTTTTGACAACTTTATTTTGCTTGTAATCATAATTAGTTACGCTACTATCAAAATGCCTGATGTATCTGTCTTATACACAGAAGTCATAACAAAATAGTCAGAATCATGGAATATCCTGAGTTGGAAGGAACCCACAAGTATCACCGAGTCCATGCCCATGCTCCACACAGGAACATCTAAAATTCAAACCCTATGTTTGAGAGCGTTGTCAGATACTACTGAACTCTTGGAAGCTTGGGGCTGGGACCACTTTGCTGGGAAGCCTGTTACAGTGCCCAAGTTTCAGTCTCTATTTATAGTTAATATTGATATAGGTGAAAACTAACAAAATAAAGCAAGTTTTTTTCCACAGATATAAAATAAAATATATCCTCCAGCATTAGAAGAAAATAGCTACCTATTCGTGTAAATAAAGGATTTATACACTGACTGTTCATTATTGCTAGCTAAATTCTCTCAAAGAATTTTAAATTCAGACGTTTTATGTAAATTTGTATTCATCAATTAGAAAATTAAACTAAGATGAGTCTAATAAGATGTCTGTATAATGAATTATAGTCAGTCAACGCAAAAGATATGGAACTTCTCACTTGAAGTTAAGGATTTAAAACCACCAAAATGATAGATATGTTGTCCTGTTAAAACCTGCAATGAGAATTTCATTAAAGACCATCCTCTTTTGCAAAATATTTGGTTTGCCAAATGTGAAAAACACTGTTAACTAATGTATTTAAGAAATTGTGAAAAACACGTATGATATTCCCTATGGATTAATAACCTACTGGAAAGCTTGATGGCGCACACATACATTAACCACATCGGGTCATTAATCCCAAAGAAATACCTTGCAGTGAGGTCGCTATTTCTATTGTAAGATAATGAAAGGGAGAAAATCATACCTGTTTTTTTCTGGGGACTCCATGGCATTTAAATTCCTTCGGCTCTTACAATGAAAGATTCTTTTCTATTTGGCATGACGCACACATGAATTCAACTGTTTGGATACATGCCAGCTGACAGACTAATTTAACTACTGACATTATTTTGATCAGTTTATGCTATACAAAAGAATTCAGAGGCTCCAAATCAATTTTTCTAGTATAACATAGCTTTCAAAGGATTTCATCAGCATTTCTTTACCAGATTTCAAGACTTAATTTCCAGTCTTGAGGTAGAGAGGTTTGTACTTATTCTACAATGCTTATTTGTGTATCATTTAAAAAGTTCTCTGGTGCTCAAAGACAAACACACTTAAATTCAAGGAAGTGCTCTAAGAAATTAATTGTTCTCATACATCAAGCTTCTGAAAAACTCATTAAAACCTTTTACTTGTCAAACTAGTGTAAAAGCAGGTATGACTTTCATATAATCATTTGAAATTTGAAGTATAATGCTATGGCTAACAAGAGCTCCTTGTATTGTTTGCCACCAATCCAAGAAAGTAGTGGTATACAATACACAGTCGAGGTAGGTAAGAAAAGATTAGAGAAGTAAAATATCCGTCAATAGGGGAATAAATACATCCTTTACTCTCTCCTCCCACACCCCTCTCACTCTTTCCACTCCTTTATTTGAACAAGCAGCACAATGATGAACAGAAAATCTTACAGGCTATTCCCAAATTTTAAAAATACATTACCTGAATCAGTAGAATAAACTCGGAAACTCTTGTCCCAGAAGCCACAAACCAAGATGTAACGATTGTCAGAGGTGATGACAAAACACTGGGAATGTACCTGAATACTTTGGTCTAAAAGGTCAGTGATTTGCCTTCTGTGCATACCTGTATTGCTGGCTGAACAGAAAGACACAAAAATCAAGAAATTTCAGCAGCTGCATACAGAGAACAAAGGCACATTTTAGAACCTTCATGATCAGAACTAAACTATTTCTTACTGCTGTTACTTGTTTTTGTGGCAGGGGTATTTTCCTTCTATTTTTGCCATAAAATACTCATTACACTTCTGGGAACAATGACAATTCCTTGTAGTATATATTCCAAAACAGAAGAAATCCTTTCTTTAAGTGAAATGCACCTGACAAATATAAATGAAAGACTGAAAAAATGATTGACATATAAAAATGCAGTTAGATTCTCTTCTTAAAACTTCTCCTACTACAGGAATTTAAAAATGAAGAGAAAAAAAATGGAAACTAATGATAAAACAGTAGAGATAGGTAGACGTATACATCACAAAGTGTAGAAAAATTATCAGACAAGCCCAATGTGATTTGTTGTTTATTTTTCTTTTACTGTGATATTTATTTAAGATGTATTTGATAGCAGGTTTTAAAGTGAAATATACATTTCCTGATCCAAACATATTATTTTTAAAATGAAATTTATTTCAGGAAAGAAAAGAGAGTTATAGCATGTTTTATTCACTATAAATTACAAGTAATTCATTTTTTTTTTCAGAGGGAATTGATTTCAAAATTTGGGAAAAATAATTTTATAATCTCTATAAAATGGTTTAATTATACCCATATTATTCCGGACTTAATGATTATAGAATCTTATCTAGCAAAATGGCTGCACGACAACAGTCTATATCTACATACTGATTCCATGCAGATCCTATTGATGTGCATACTCAGTTTAGAAATCAATTCCCACAGGTTGACAAAACTGTCATTCCACCCCTATCTAGAGAAGTTCATTTTTGCTGTGTGTACAATGCTTTTATAATTGCTTGCATCACTTCTTTTTTCCTCAAACATCCATCCTGAAATTGACAATTAAAAAACATAGCTAAGTTTGCACCCTAACAGAATTAAAGGACAAAAGAAAAATCCTTTATTTTTGCCCCCGTGAACTGTCAGACAGCTTGTTTGTATTTTGATGCTAGGTTGCTTGGGCTTTTCCTTTTCTGATTACATTTAAGGTTCAAATAGCCATGCTACAGGCTCCAAAGTTATACTCAAGTACACACTCCCCAAAGTACGGGTCTTTATGAAAGAACTGACCAAACCCTAACTATGTTAATAGAAAAATCAGCCCTATGTAAACTAATAAACCTCTACAAATAAAAAATCATGAATTGAATCTATTACATCGAGTCATTAAATAAAAGTGAGACATTCATCCACCCCTTTCTAATAAAAGGAAAACATACGCAAATTTAACTAGTGATGGTGATCATAAGATGCAATATCCTTGCAAAATGAATACTAGTATCTCAATGCTAAAACCGAGTGGGCCATATATTTCAACTTTAAAACTGCTCTGCAATTACACATTAATACCCTCAGCCTGAACAGCAGGTCTATGAAGAAAGGATTGATCTCCTTTAATGATAAAGCCCTGGCACTGTGGTTTTATTCTTCACAACACGGTGCAGTTAAGAACCCCACTGTTATTATGAAAATTTCCTCAGCAAAGGAGCTCCATCACATTACCAGTGCACCAATTCATCATAACGTGCCTCGCTCCTGCTCATCAACAAGTCTGAGTGATGAAAAGATCCAATATTATCCTGACAGTACTTCATGCACATTCTCAATCACACATTATTACAGCATCCATATTAATTTTCACTGACACGCGTCCTAGGCCTGTTCAAATTAGGCAAACCAACGAGGGGGAGTTGATGAAATACCAGCATAGCCACAGCTCATTGCATTCCAATTTGCATGCAAATGGTTTATCAGGAAAATTCCATTCCCAGCAACCAGCAAGTGAAAAACAACCGTAATCTACACTTCAGGGCCACCATACAGAGCTTAATGAATCGCAAAGAGAGAAGGAAGTGACAGACCTATGAGAGGATCGATTTCCACTGGCAGCTGGTAAGGCTGGTCTTGTACAGCACCTTGATGAGCTGCAATTCAAGAAAGAAGATTTTAAAACTCCACTTTTTTCCTTTAAATGGGATGCCACAAACATTTTATAAATCAAAGCAATGTCCACTTTCTTTTTTTTATTTAACCATCCAAGATTTTTCTGCACCACTTGAACTAAAAAATAAATAAGTAAACAAATAAATAAATAATCCAGGTGCTTTCACAGGCTGCTTATTAAACATTTATTTTAGATTAGTGCTATTCTGAATGTATGCCATCAGCAGCAGCTCCAGTCCTGAGCCATAAGCTCTAGCAGATGCTTTACTGGCAACCTCTCCTGTCGCAACAAAACAAAATTAAGTGGTAAAGAGCACTGAAAACAAAATGTGACAACCATCTGCTGACTGTAGCAGATACTATTTTCTCCTTTACTTTTTAAAACACTGCTTTGAACAAGTGAAGCACAAAGGACATTTTTTTAAAGTCAGTTTATGATGCAGTCAGGGAAATCTCATTGTCATGCACTATTTAAAGAATCATCTATCATCAAAAACTATTTATTTGCAGGTTTGCATAGAAGTTAATATATAATTCTGCAGACCTACATTTCATCTGAGCACCTGGCATACTGCTGAGATGTTTACCTCCTAAATTTTCATTTAGTTTTTTTTTTTTTTTAAAGCCTTTTTTTTTTCCCACAGCTTCACTAAAATCACACAAGCAACCCCCACCAAACAGCCCAAGGCATTCTTGGAAGTAGAAGAAAACATAATGGCTGAATACTTACATCTATGAGTTTTCCAACTACCCCGCCATAGCTTAATATAAAAATCAGTGTTGATTGAATGGCTTCATAAGTGTTTGGGAAGTCAAAGCACTATTGTAATGAAACACTAATGCAGAACAAAATAGGAAATCCACATGACAAAATAGAGGTGATCTGTTAGGCACCAGTGCCATTAGGTATCAGCAAAGCCACTAAACTCATACAAAAGCAGGAACGAGATTTTTAATTACATATCAGTGACAAGTGGTCACCTGGCAATTTAACTTTCTTGTCATGATGCCTCATTAGTAAAGACAATAATATGCCCACAGTAGGAGATAAGGAACAGTAATGACACCAGTCCTCTAACCCTAGCAAATCCCATTTTGGTATAAAATTTGAAGGCAACAATAGAGAAGGCTTATTTCAGGTGTCCCTATCGAGATCTCTTAAATATGGTATACCATTAACAGCTTGTAGGCTTGATCAGTGTGGTGGTGGAGTGAGGAGGGATGCAGCATTTATTGGTTGGATTTAGGGTTTTTGCTTGGTTGGAATCTGAATTTTTTTCTTGAACTGACAGTATTCTCGAGCACTTGGTAAAGGCAGGACAGTTTAAAAATGCTTCTCAATTAAAAAAATAGTAATGCTAAAGACTACTGCTCTCCCTTTCAGAGGAGAGGAGGAAGAAAACAAAATCTAAAGGTTTTGTTCAACTCACAACAGTTGACTACTAAACCAACAAGCAGCTGCTACTCTCAGCAATTGCTTGTTTGCTCACAGACCTCCAGCCAGCAGACTTATGAGGAAATCAGCATCAACTCCTACCACTTCAGAACCTCTTACCTGCATGTGACTTTTGCACATCCTCAGAGACTACTTTTTAAAAGCCTGAGTGTTATATGCCCAAGGTCACACATTCAAGGTAGGAGAGCATATTGTCATCCTCCTTTCAAACAAACGTAAAGAGCCTTGTAAATAGTTTTTGCTCATAAGCTGTAATCCAGACAAGCCTCCCTTCCTTCCCACCTTTATCTGCAAGCATTTTTTGCTTGACTGAAATAAGACATTGATGTTTCTATTTGAGCAAAGTTGAGAGGCAATTTATAAGAATTAGAAAAAAGGGTGGGAGTCATCTGGCTATTTTCAAAATGTAACCAAGGACTGTAGGTAAAGATTTCTTAGCAGGAATTTCAGTGATGTGAGCATCAATTTGGTACTTATATCTTCTATTTAAGATATTTGAATAGAAGGTCTTTTTTCTTTTTTTGAAAAGCCTCTGACCAGATTTAATTGCAAAGCACCAAAACAAAACTACATTTTAGGGTTTGGGCCTGAGACTGACATATTAGGGAAAACAATATGAGTCCTTTTGGGATTAGTGAAAATTAGAACTGAGAACAGAATGGTTCAACATATTTTTGAAAGGATAATTAATTAGACTGGTCGCTATGCAAATGGATACAATGTTTTCCTCTCATACTGACAAACAGATAAGTACCTAATAACTTTGGGATGCTTGAGTTACAGAAGATACTGATTTTCCATATATTTTTTATCTTTCAATTCTCATTGAGTGGCTTTCAGATTAGGCTATTATGTTCATACTAAACAACAAAAAGGTAGCAAAAAGCACTTCAGCCAGGTTCTGCATGCTTTGAACTTCTCTTTGACATGATATTGTGCAGTTTTCCATCATCTGATTGAAAAAGAAACTGAAGAGGAATAGTGTGACTGTTTATAATGATCTATTAGGGGTATACTGTTTTTGTCTTCTTGCTTATTGGCATGGAAAGAGACATTTTTTTCAAAACAGTTTGTTGTTCCATACTTTCTGTGTAATACACATCTCACTACACAAGAGTTCAGATGACTTTTTCAGGAGAAACTAACTCCACATGTGAAGAGCATACTATATCAATGAACTGGACTTGTAGCTCACACTTAAAATTTCAAACAGCTGTGCAGATAATAAATGTACATCTTGATAGCAATGATTTCTTATGCTACTTACTTTAGTTTACTTACCAGGAAGATTATGCCACTTATTCACAGCAAATAGCCTATTTGCAGTAACTGTGATCACAGCAGGATTGGTCAGACCAGGCTGGGTGTTGGCTGCTACATGAGTGACAGGGGAGTTGGATGGGAACTTTAGAACCATGATAACATCCTGTTGAGCTTGTTCTGTGAACATCAACGGGCTCTGCAGGAGGAGATACTGTTGAGTGCACACAACAAGAACCCAAATACATGGGAAAACATGGGATGGAGAAGAGAAGACAGGACAAGAAAAGGAAGATTGCATTAAAACTCAGAAGATCCAATAGCAGTTGCAATGAAAAGAAAATGCAAAAATAGCAGAGAGGTTTGTGGAAACAACCATTTTAGATGGAAATCCTTTATGTACACAATTATGCTGAGCTTTGCTGAACAAGTGTGTCTATATATAAATTTTGCTGCAGATCCCTGAAGATTAAACTGAAAGTTTCCAATCACCTATCTCTGCCAAAGAAACTCTCCTTCATATCTACAGAGATAGCATGTCAAGGAAAGCAGGAGGGAACAAAATAAAAAGAAAAAAAAAAAAAGAAAAAGTGAGCGAAAGAAATTCCTGCTTTTGGTGATTGTCTCAAGTTGCATTAAATTGGCAGACTACAATTCTCTACAAGCCAGATGAAAACGTAAAAGTACATTAAAATAAACAGATACACACATAGCCTAGATATATGTTCTGTATACATTTCTGGTGTACAATCATAAGATTTATGAATGCAAAGGCGAAAACTTCAGTGGAAATGTGTTTCAAAGGACAAACATAATTAAATGCAGTTGTAAAAAATAAAACGTGGACATGATTACTACCTTGCATTGTCTCTAGAAATGTTATAGGAAGGGAATGAATCCAGATTCATTTTCAACAGAATATTTTTAGGTTTCATTTTTTTAATTTAGTAAGTTAAAAAGATTAATAACTTTCTAACTAAGATCTCTAACAACAGTGAGAATGTCAAAACAAGTATCAAGGACCTGAGATCTGGATGTCACGCATAAGAAGGAAAAGCAAATGCAATAATAGTGCATTTGGGATTGTGTGGTGCACCTAAAAAAGAAAAATCCATTGAGATACAGAAATACAACCATCCTAGTCAAGAGCAACCATATTGCTTCAGTATTTGTATTTTTCTGGTAACTGCATTAGAACACTAACAAAGCGTTCTTGGCTATTTTCCACCTGCAATATTTTATTACATATATGTATATGTGACTATATACATCTAATGTATATTTATACAAAACTAATAAAAAAATTAAATACATTTGCATTTTTATTATCACTCCTTTTTAAAAAGTTATTAAGAGTACTTAGAAAAACATATTGCTCTCTGCATTCCTATTTACAGTCTTTGCATAAAGGTGTAAATAAAAGCAACTAATAAGCTACCCAGACACCCTTCTGAGCAAGTGGCTAAAAGCCAATCAATATTATGAGTTAATCCTCCCTGGATGCTCATTCAATTAAAGGTGTCAGTAATGCCTCATCTGATGTGGCCTCAATTAAATCCAGCTATCTGATGGTTGAAAACACAAGGGGATACAGCAACAGCAGCAGACCCAGACAAATAGGCAGCCTTCGTGTGAGTGCTAATTACTACACCTGGTGTATATTATGGCTTGTGCACTTAACGCAGCACGTGGTACCTTTCGATTCAGTTGCATTCATGCATACATGCACACGCACATTAAAACAGAAAACTCAGGAAATAATATAGCCAGAAATAATCTAGAATTGTGACAGGGAAAATACCCTCACTGCATTTCAGCTCCAAGAATACTACTTTTTAAATGTTTAATACAGCCCTTTTAAAAAATCCTGCATTAATAACAACAAAACTGATCAAAACAAGTGGAGAACTGAGGTGTTGTTTTTGTGTGCGCCTCAGCCTGAAAAACCCAAAGGAGTTATAAACAGTTTACTTCACAGAATTTAATTTTTCCATTACATATTAAATCTTCATTAATTCAGCAGAATAAAAAATATTATGATAAAACAATACAAACTGCTTCCTGACATCAGATTTATTTATATAACAACAAGTCTTACAAAAACCTCAACAACCAACTTTTTATGTTCCTCCTTTTCATGAAATAAGTTTCCATGCATTAGAGCAAATGCTTAATGCACAGCACCATGACAGAGGGACACATTTATGGTGTGCAGCCATCTGATGAGGGCACTTGGGCTCCCCAGCGTCCCTTTTAACAGGGCTCCTCCGAAGGACAGCCCATTGATTGCGTACACCTCAAGTCACTGCATTGGCCTGCTAGCTCTCACCTGCCCTAGGATGCCGCATAGGAGGTGCAACAGGCTAGCAGATTACAGATCCACACAGTCAGCTCTGTCCATCCAGTACATAGGATCCCAGGGCAGAAGTCTGCCTACTGCACAGCTGCTTAAATGCTTATGCCTTCTGCATATTCACATGCTGCAGGAAGGGTGTTGGGGACAGCAAGCTGAGCATGCTTTATGCACATCATATCAAGTTTGTGTTTGAGAAAGACTAGTAGATGAATTGGATAAGAAAGCTTACACTTTTTAGACTCTGTTGCAAGGTTTGTAAGCTACTTTGGTCAGATTTCCAGTTACTGTGTGATGTTTCTAAAACCATTTACACTGCTGATATGTTTTTAATCTACCAGTTACAGATGTATGTTTTAGATTGTATGTTGTAGATTGTATGTTTTAGCCTACCAGTGTAGGACACATAGATCATATTTTACAGAACATACATTAAAAAATCCTTTTTAAAAATATTTCAGGATTATATATCCATCTTAACAATAAGGGAATGTAGGCATTTGAAAAACTTGTGAATTAGCAGACCATTTACTCCACTTGTCACAGTATCACTTAACATACTTAGTTCTGGATCTGTGACAACATAAATGCTATTTTAGTCCTAAGGACTGCACACAACATGGTATGGAAAGTAATCAGTAATAAAATAATAGTTTGTATAATAAAATCATATTAAACACAAGAAGAGGTAAAAGGAAAAGCACGTTAATGCTCACTGCCTGGATTTTATCACCCTAGCTTTACTGCAAAACACATTTAGTCACATTCTTTGCTATGTAAGTTTCAGCTCATGAATTCCTAGTAATCCTGGTTTTAGGGGAAAACCTATGCCTGGGGGAAAAGACAAGGAAGTTCCACCTCCTAAATCCATGCTTCTCGGGGAATCTGCCAAAGATTAACTAAATTGTCTCCATGATGACTGGCTCTCACCTGTACAGGTATGGTATTAACAAAATAAACTGATGAAGTGTTCTTAGATTACACTGACAAAAAGGGTCTATACTAGAAATCAATACAATCCTTCCAGCAATAAATAACAGTTAGACGTTGCATACACTCACAGTCCTACAAACTCGTAACTCATCTGGTCTTTTTAATAACATAGTTCCATAATCACATAAAAGAAAAGCTAAGTAGCAGGTACTGTAACTTTAAAATAGCACAGGAAGTGAACAAAATGGCAGGTCACAAAGAGTTAACATGGTACTTACCACCTGCATGGCAGAACTTCTTGGAGGATGTGGTTCTATGAGCAGTTGAGAAGGGGTCTGTCCAAAACTTCGTATTTGAGCTTCAACAGCCTAGAAAAGGCACAGGCAGGTTTGCATGTTAAGAGGTGCTAATTACAGGCAATAGAACCATAACTGTCACCTGAAAATGTCATTCCACACTTCTGGCTTGTTTCATGTCGAAAATCAACCCCGTGTGTTCACTGTGGAGCTAAGTGCTTGGCACTGGTACTAAGAATGAGGTAATCATTTTAGTACTGTGGATGCTATTTCCATGAGAAACTCTGCAAAACCTCATCCTGCTCAATGATATTAAACAGAAACCAGCTATTATAATCAGAAACCCTCTTTATTGGCTTCATTTTTCCTTTCTAACACTGGCTTATCCTGTTTGTATCATAACTCAGACATAAAAGTTAATTTTTTTAAACTTCCTCTATGCATAAGTGTTCTTCTTTTTACTTAAACTCTATCATCTAGTTTCACAGCATGAATGACAATGAAAGTCACACCAAGCTTTTTGCTAATTTTAATTTTTGTTCAAATAGAGAGAGAAAAAAAAAAAAAAAAGGATGTATAAAACCAACAGCAAGACTGTTAAATGCAACTAAATGAAAATGTGAAGATATAATGCAGCATTTATTTAAAACAAAACAAAACAAGGCTCTATCTTCAGCATCTTACTACATCACTTTCTTCATTGGGTACTAATGAAAGTACCATCCCATGCTTTGTCATTTCTTGAATAATTATTTCAGAATGTGTGAATTTATACCTCTTTCATACACGTCCAACTAGTCTTCCATGTTTCCACACAACAGGTTCAAATATAAAATAATGCAGCCAAAACTCAACATGTCATTTCTTGCCAACCACGCCCTACACTATCCATAGGATCATGCTAATCCTACAGAAAATCTTAAGTAATTCATCTTAGATTAAATCTTTTTCATTGTGAGCTAAACTAAGTAAAATTAACTTGTGTTTGCTGTGGGCTAACAGCTCAATTCCGGACTGACACTGATTTCTCTCCTGCATGGTGCTTTGAGCCCTACGTTCACAAAAGCGTCTAGTAGTGCTGAGTACCTAAGGTGAGGCTCTAGCAAGTACTATTTTTCAAAGTTCTGAAGTTCTGAAAATCAAAAGCTTCAGTGAAGTGTTTAAAATGGGGCACTTTAATGCTAGAACACAAAACCACCAGCAGCTCTTTAGCATTCACAGCAAAGTGCCTCTTCTTTCCTTCCCCAGTTCTCCATTGTCCTGGTTCAACATTTGTGCTCATCTTAGTCTTACAACAAGTATTTTACATAACAATAATGACTATTACTAGGACACACAGCAGTCTCTCGTTACAGAAATAATAACATCAAGAGCAGAATGTACCCAAGGCCTTCAGATCACCAAAATAATCATATTCTGAGATAGGAAATTTGCCATTGAAAACAGCTGACTTTGCTGTATTTGGCAGGGCTTTTGAAATATCTGAATTCACTAGAATTCAGGCCTTGAAATTACTGTATGGGCATGCCTGCTTGCTCTGGGAAGCATCTTAATCTTCAAAGAAATGGTGAATAAGTAAGTTTATCAAAAACTGTACGTGTAATCTGTCATACAAGTGCTGAGGTTCAATGAGTACTTTTTGAAGATTAACAAAACCAGATCTGTGAACTCTAAAGCCCAGTAAGCCCATTGAGTTCCTTTCCTAGAGACCAAAAAAAATGCTACATTAAAATTAAAATATTGGTGACTCATGATATCAAGGGAATCTTAAGAGCATAGAATCTGAGGTCCCTTAAGACTTGAGACATTAACAAAGCTCTATCTTACTGGTCAGCAGCTCTGCCATCTCTGTAAAAAGCTGTCAGTATTAAAACATTCAGATTAAAAAATATTTGCCTGCACTTACTTGGAGATTGAATGGATATTTTTTCTAGAAAGTGAGAATTCTGTTTTGCAATGAGGGTGGCACTAGAAGAACACGGGAGATGCAAAAGGCTGTCAGTCCTGGATACAATCTATTAATTGTACAGCAAAACCTTTAGGGGAAACCTACAGAGTTTATGGAATCTACAACTTATTTCCTGGATATTACCCAAATTGAATAAGATACTTTTGGAAGCATCACTCGCATGCATTTATTTTAGATGAAGCAGAAAATAAAATGGATAAGATGAGGAAATAGTAAGCTTCAGATTTGTTAACTTCCTTTTACATGGACATACTATCAGTTTAGAAACCTCCATTCCCAAATAGGCATTTAAAAGGAGTCAGGATTTTGTGCTACCCTAGAAATTTGCTGTGTCCCACTGAAATCTCTACCAAGTACAATCTCATTTATAGTGCCAACACTGAAAAAGGATAAATTAAGCACTGGAATATATCAATAAAGACTGATTTAAACACATTCATCATAATACGAGCACTTATTGGTATAAAACAAAAATCAGATGTTAAAGTACACTATTTTCCACAATCCAAACATCAAGGAACTCACCATCATCCAGTAAAACAAAAACTGTTGGAGACAAAGTTATGGTTCCACTGCTTACTCACATACATGATGCTCATCGTTATCATACTCCCAGACCACAAAATAGCAGCAACAGCACAGCTAAAGATCTCCCATCCAGCCTCTGTGCTGGGTAGAATTGTTCTAGGGTTCTAAAAATAAGTATAAAATATGCTACTCAACCAGCAAATAAACAGCTATTGCCTATTTTCACACAACTCGTGTTCTGTCAGCAGAACTGCTAACCAGAAGGACTATGTGTTTTTGCCAAAAACTCCCTTAGAGACCCAAAAATTCTGTTTTCAGTCTGTAACTTGAGTTTATTATTTACAGTTCAGGTGCAAACAAGTCTTATAGACTCACTGGGTTCCATATGGTGCTCCCAAAAAATAAGAGAGCCTACATTTCTAGGAATACAATAACTCACTGATATAAACTTACCCTATCAGCCAACTGAAATGGGAATATCTATATTCAGATCACATCCTACCACAGGTAATAATGTTTGATAAAACATCAAAACTGTACACAGACACAGATATTTGTATCTGTATGCTCTCTTCACTGTATATCTTCAGAGAATCAAGTGAAATTTGAAAAAACTTGAATAAATATCAAGGCAACAACACTTGGGCAATTATGTCTAGACATAGCAGCAAGACTTCAGCCAAAAAAACCTTTTGCATTCCTTTTCATTCCTAATAAAAATGTGAAGATTCTTCAGCTTCAAGACTTCTTTATGCCTTGTTCATTATGACCACGACAACGTACTAACACCTCCAAATGATGTTCCTTGTCCCAGACGATATTTAAAGTCTACCCAGATGTCAACATCTTTCTGACGACATCTCAGTCAGAAGGATCACATACAGGAGATTGCCAGATGATATCCCTACATCATCAGAAATGCCCTAGAATCATTCTCCATTTTCTCAATTTACTTAACAAGAGAAATTTGGGGCTTTTTAGCCGCTCAGACTTTTACTCAGACTTTTGTTCAACCTGTCAAAGGAAATCAGCTACAAGCAGAGAATTCTTTCCTTGGAGAGATAATTAACATCTCCTTTGAGACAGAGGAAAAAAAACATTAAAAAAAAAAACAAACAAAACTACATACCTGAGAATATACAGTAAAATGGCAATCGGTCAAGAGGCCATCAACTCACTTTCTAACAAATTATAGCCCAGATTCTAATATCATTTCCTTGAAAGATGTACTAATAGCACTAGTTAGTACCGTAAGAGATGGCCAGAATATGCATTCTCACATTATTCAATATTGTATCATATAAATATTTAGATTATTGTAGGCAAAATATTTTTGAAATTTTCAAAATTATTAAAGGTAGTGTATCGCTGAAATGTAATAACCTTTGTCTGAAAAGTATCCTTACTTCTACAAACCATTATCTCTGAAGCTATGCTGCATACCACAAAGTAAAATATATTATCATTCAACATTTTGTTTCACTGCTTCTCAGATATCTCAGTAAAATAGCTTTCTTCCTGTTAATTCTTTACAAAAACAAAGCTTTGGTAAGGCCATAATTGTTCCAGATGCCAGAACAAGAAGTAATAAAAAGAAACAAGCTAACTCTTTACTATAATCCACACAGAATGCATATCCAACCACATATTAATATGATTAATGTGGTATTTCAAATATTAATGAATTTCTACGTATAAAAGTAAAAAGCAAATTTCACAAATATCTGATTACTACAATAACGCTTCCTAATTAATCTCCTGAATGATCTCCTCTTTTCTTGGGGAGTGGGAAGGGGAGCGGGAGAAGGAAGCAAATTAATAGAGAAGGAGTTAAAAAAAAGGATAACTTGCCATAGCTATAAAATAGTTTTTGGTCACTGCTTAATAGAGATTGTTTCAGTCTCTGAACATAGTCTCTAATCTAACTGTGAGCAAGTTAATTCAACAGCATGCAGCACCCACCAAATGCGGCTGTAAATTTTTGGGGAAGGAGGGTGATGGGGAGGTTGAACATATGGATGCAGTTAAGGTAAAAACAGATGTTTGTTACTTTTCTTTGCAGCAACACTCAGAAACTAAGTCAAAATTGCTTTTTTTTCATGTTTATGTCTGAAAGAACTATAAAATTAAATATGAGGGAAGGAGGGTGGAGGGGGATCTGCACTGAGTGTCACGGAGAAAGAATGAAATGGTCCCTAGTTTTGAACTCAAATCCTGAAATGAAGGCCTGTATAGTTAAAAGGTAAGACATACACCATTTAACTCTAGATTTAAAGACCTTTAAAGAGAACTAGCTCAGAGTAGCTTTCATCATGCATACTCAGACAAAAAACACCGAACAGTCTTAAGTCTTAGAGCACAACATGCCCATGTTACACTGCAACCCACAGCTTGAACACCTAATTACAAGTTACACTCTAATTGTTACAGAGACTACTTCTATCCCTGCATCTTTACATATCTGAATGCGATCATTGCCAGTTACTTTTCTAATCAGTAGGTTTTAAATGCCAAACATTTGAAAGCTCAGATGAAAAAAAATTCAAGCGTAGCAAGAAATATTCTTTCAGCATGCGTGTTAAGGACACAAAAGGTTTTGGGTTTGTCTTCCTCCTTTCTACCCATTATTTACGTCCAGAAAATAACAGCCCTCACAAAAATAATTACTTTGGCTCTCTGCCGCTCCTACCTCACTTTTCAATATTCAAAAAGGTTTACACACATGTTCCTCGGTGATTTCTATTGGCTCAAGCAATACACAATTGCAATTGCTTGCCCTGCCTTTCCCTCCACCCAGATGTTGCTTTGCAGCACCAGAGAACACAGATCGTTTGACAGGTTTTCCCTCAGACGATGAAGCAGAATGGCTTAGCGGCTAACTGACCAGCTCCCTCCCCTGGGATGACGATTAAAATCAAGCCCTGATAATAAGTGATCAGGAAACCTCATCTGACCAGACAGTCACTTGTGCTTCTGCAGTATGGTTCTTAGTTCAATTACTCATGGACTACAGGACAGATAACACTAGCCAGACAACAAGCACAATTCATACCAATTAGATAAAATTCCTGAAAACAGGCTGAGGATTACAGAAGAGGAGCTCATTGTAGTATCCTCTCCCTTGTTTCATAACAATCCCCATTAGGTCAAGATTGTGAAAAATGGACAAAATGCTTTCCTGAAGACGGCAGTGTATATGCTCAATGACTGTACACCTGCCCTGGGGACATTGCACTACACTTGACCCAGGGAAAAAATACAGCACTCAAATGTTCATAAATTCATCATAAATTCACACACTTGCATAAACTTTTCAAAATACAAGAGACCTAATTTCTTCATGCCAAAAAAAGATATATGTATCTATTTTTTATTTTGACTTCACAAAGCAGGTCCTTTTTACTGAATCATTTCAGTTATTTATTTTATCAGTCATGCCAACCACTTAATGCACTGTTAAGCATGAAGAGAAATACTACCAACTGGCAGCGCAGGGGGATGTTACCACAGCACACCAGCACGCAGTTACATAGAAAAAAGTGCATAACCCTTGTTTACCGCAGTACTTTGGCAATATGAGCCACAAAATAGAACACACCACATGACACACACACAAAGAAAAGATTCAAAATGAAGACAGGAAAGCCATCAAATATAAATGAAGCTTAGATTTTTTGTCCTTCTCTGTAGCCTCTGTGAGATCTCTTTGTACTTTTACTACTACTTTTTTTTTTTTTTTTTAATTAAGTTTCTTATTTATGCTTGTTCACAATACTGTAGTTGTCTGCAAGTTAGGTTACTATTCCAATCACTCATTAGTTTTAAAATCCAAACCACCAATATTCTATGTGTGAATATTTTCTACTGTTTAAAACACAGAGAAGTGCAAAAGAGAGCACAGAGGATACTTTTATCACGGCCTTAAGAACAAAAATGCTAACACCGCTCCTAAACCACATTAGGAAATTTTCTGTGAAAATTGAGAAATTAAGTCTTTCTGTTGTGACAGACCAGCATGAAAATTACATGGCAGTCATTAAAACAAATCAGGAAGTAATCACAGTTTGTGAAAATACAAACAGATTCCCCCTCAGGGCCACATAAGTTGCTCCGATCTGAATATATACATTCCAGGCATATTAAGGTCTAGCACGGCCTCACTGCAATCTCCAGTTCATGCAGCTGTCCGTCTACTACAGCGTAATCCCAGCTGCCAATCTGAAAGAAACCAGTTAGTCAGAGCAGACACAACCAACAGAAACAAATGTCACTCAATAATGTTCAGAGGCACTGGGTTCATGGATAATTTCAAACAGTATCTCTGTCTGGAGCACTGATGTGCTCATTCAAAACACCTAAATCTTTGGCTACTGGAAAGAAGCAGATAAAAAAACTAGAACTAGAAAAACAGGTCTGGAAGTACTTCAAAGAGACTGACAAAGTAAAAAGGGAAAAGACTCTAAAAAGAAAGCTAAGAAAAGTTTAAAGACCTGCAAATAAAGTTGGATGCAGTATGAGCAAAATCCCAAACAGATCTGTGGCTAGTTGTTAAAGATACAAGTCTTCCTTCTACTTGAGCAACAACACAAAAATTGCTGAATTTCTCTACTCGCTACAGTAGATGAAGATTTCAAAATCCCTGGCATTTAAAATCAGTAATTATTACATATAAAGCATTGGTATTGTCATATGCATTACTTTGAAATTTCACAATTTTCTGGCATTATTCATTCATCCCTTGAAAAAGCAAAGATAATCTTTAAAGCTTGCTTCCTACGCACAGTCTAGCTGCTACTCAGCCGACTCCAAACTTTCTGATATAAAACATTTTCCTTTGGAAAAAAATCAAACTGTCCCAGTCTCTTAGCATTCCATGGAATTTCTCCAAATTTGATACCATCTCTACTTATAAAGTAAAACATTTCAGTCTGGGGGAGGTTGATACACTGGTGTGTACATCCAGCATCTAGTGGTCTTAAAACTGTCTTGCATGATCACCTGTCAGAATTTCTATCAACTGTGAACAAGAAATAAAGAACCTCATTTCCTTAGCCAAACTAATATATTTATTTAAACTAAACCATAGCATAATCAAAATATTGTTTTCAAAGCATGGATACAACGTTATCTCTGAGTTTTATAGTGCATCAAATTGTCTTTTTTTTTCTTTTTCTCCTCACCCAATAAAATACAATGTTTAGCTCATTCTTGCTTTTTGGGCATTGATTGAGGGAAAGCATGACCTCAAGCTTTCTCACTCATGAAGCAGCAATTGCTCAAATAGGACTAATACAGTAAAGTTTAGGAAATAAATATACCATCCACAGACACAGTGGGAATTCAGGAGCAGAACACACTAAGCTACAATGAGAACATACAATAAAAACACTCCAAACAAAAATTGTTAGTTTCCCAACTGCAGCACAAAATGTTGGTCAGACTTCACAAGGAACTTGTAAATAATCAAAACATGCTGGTGACAAAAATTATGAAATGTTTGCAGAGGGTTTGCCTCCATGCTTGATTCAAGGCTAAATGACTTTGTGAATGCTAACTGCAGCTATTACACTAGTATATTCAATTCTTTCCACGTACAGTGGGGGAAAAAAACAGAAAAAAGAAAAAAGGGGAAAAAAATGCATTCTGTTCAAAAGCTACTTTTGAAATATGAACAGCACTTTTTTCTGTCCTTTGTTTACCTTTTGGCTTACTCCTAAGACAGGCTAGCCAGGCACAAAAGAAAATGTGAAGAGCCCAGGGGGTCTCAAGGCCTTTCTGGCTCTGATAGATCCACAAGACAGGTCAAGCAAGAAGAGGTGAGGGAACTGACTGCACTGAAGATTTCTGTACAATGAATTTCAACCAGAGGCTGAGAAAAAAAAAGCACCCTGAGATGAAGAACAAATTTACATGTGTTACTTCTTTTCATGAAGCTTTAACACTTTTAGTAAAAGCAGTTGTTTGATTTGTATTCTCCTTAATCCTTGCACATCAGGCATCTCAGATCTACTTTAACTCTAAAATATTACCCATTTCCCTTTTGAATAAAATATGACCATCAAATAAAGTTAGAATCTATTCCTCAATGAAGAGAATGCTCAGGTCAAATATTTTTCTGGACTGAAACCCAACAATATTTTTCTACCTTTTCCTAGGCACTGTAGCAAATACTTACATTAAGACAAAGGCAATAAAACCCCATTTGTCATGTCAAACTCTGGGCTAACTGGAATCAAAGAGGTGCCACACCTCCCAGATATCACAGCAAACACTTGATTATTTTCTGTTTGCCTGTTTACTCAAGCACCACAGATAGGTAACAGTGTAAGCTGAGATGCGTGAATTCATAGGAAAAAGACATGAACTGGTAGCAGTAATGATGCTCCTGTTATTTTCATGTTTCTGTTTTTTGTATTCTTTTTGTGTTTTTTTTTTCTTTCTTTTTTTTCTTTTTTACCAGAAGTGAACACTCATTTTTTTCATAGGAGAATCCCAATCTGCATACAAAAATCCCGACAAGCTGATCTCATGCAATAGCTGCAAATGCTCACCTACAACAGCAACTCTGGCTCTGCTCTTTTCCACCTTTCACCAGAAGTGATCAGGGTTTGCTTGCAGTTGACAAGTTTACCTGTATGTAGCCATTAAGTCACTTTGCCTACTTAAAATATAATCTTCTTAACTCTGGTTGCATATGATATTTTAATAGTAATTTTCAATTAGAATTAGACCGCATCTTCACATTTATTTGGCTTTTCATGCTGTTCCTGTGTTGCACAACATCAAGCATACCATCTGTGCAACACACTTCTGGACAGAGATGATCCAAAGATTGTTTAAACAATAGTTCGAATTTTGCCTTCATGAATTTGTTACTTACTGTGTTAAACACATTTCAATTTACTGTTCTGCGACAGTATTTTCTAATCACTTTATCCTACTTTTTAAAACTCATAGCAGCCACAACAAAGACTGTTGCCCAACCTGCTAAAACCAGACTGATCATTTTCCCATTTAGTAAATGTTAACTATGCTATAAATACAAATTGTGTTTATACTTTGTGAAAGATTCACTGCTGTCAGAGTTCTCCAGCTGAGTTGGAGCTGAAATATGCTATTAACTCCCACCACGAACACAGCTAAAAGAGAGGCCAAAAATGCTTTCTCTGGGATAAGATATCAGATCTGCTACTGCTGTCATGAAACTGGGGTCATGTAAACTAAACATCCTTGTAACTCTTTTTGGAAAGCACAGAAGTCTCTCAAATTGTAAATATTTAAAAATAAAATTAGACTCATAAGAGATAGGTCTAAGATGCATAAAACTTACCCACAGATATTAATCTAGGGCAACATTTAAAAGCTATTATCCATAAAATAATTTATGCCATATGCTTTAAAACAGAAAATAAAAGAATTATTTCCTCTCTTTACGTAATCAGAAGTGGCACATTCAAATAAAGTACCAAATGCTATGTCCAAGCTGATTCTTCACAGAAAGAAATTTTTGAAACTCCTCAGTTCATATGGAAATAAAATATCAATGGTACAAAGAAAGGTGCCGACAGAATGGAGAAAGCTGTGCTTCCTAATGTTAAACAGACTACACAAATGCACTAAAACGGAATCTTCTCTGCAAAGGAGAGAAAACTGAATCATCTACAGCTAAATGCAAATCGTTGTTTAATGAAAGTACATGAGATATTAACTGGATGGGACTTACGCTCGTCTCTTCCAAACTATTATTGCTAACTTTAAAATCATCAGTCGTCCTTAATTACTGCTTACAATTATAATGTCAAACAATATTTTAAAAATGATTCAAAGAATACGGCTGGATGCTTTTGATAAGTATGGTAGAAAATTTCGTATATCCCCCAAGGTTGAGGGGCTCCTGTAGTAAACTGACATACTCTCCAATATTTTGCATCCTTGCTATTGACTTTATCTCTTTTCTTTAAGCTTATGCAGTGTTTATGCTAGCCACACAGGCGTATGAGTAGAGAAATAGACTTCCAAATTCATGATGACCCACACTTACTCTACGTCAGAGACGTAAGAATTTCTATTCTTCTGACTGAGAATAATAGAATACAAACCAGTCTAAGATACAAATTATTTTTTATGGATTGTACTTCACCCTTTCATCAGTTACTTGTCTGAATGGCAAAGAACTAATTCTATTTATTTATTTTTTTAAACACTTGGATAGCTGTTTCAAAAAGAGAACAGAATTTGTGATAAGAAGGTGCTGCAAATTCTCCCCAGAACTGCTGGATTTATCTGTGGTGCTGTGATTACTTGCCTCTTCCATACAGGCAACAAAAAATAAAACCTTCCACAGCAAATCTTATGACAGTAAGTTCCACAGACCAAAATGGGGTTTTCAAGACAGACTCAACTGAAGGTAGTAATATAGCATACCTCTGCTGGCAAATACCGTATTTTCCACAGGAAAGAGATGTGATATTTACTGCTTGTCACCTAATAGCAAGTTCCCTCTGCACTTGAAACTTCTTTCAGCAGGATACACGACTACAAAAATCAGAGTCAATGACAACGCTGTTAAAATTGCTAGAGGAAAAAAAGATGACAAAGAAGGAATGGTCTCTGCAGAGACAACTTGTGCACAGACATGCGAGCAGATGTATTGGATCTCTTGCCTTGCTTCTCCTGGCTGTAGTTCCCTTCCCCCACTTTCTCTGACTCAAACCCTCCTCTCTTGATCTGCTCCCCTCCTCCTAAGATTTGCCTTTGAATTATGCAAGCTTTGCACTCCCCAGGGTTTATCTGCCAAAAGGTAGCATGTGGCCCATGGTTTGTATTTTAGTTTAAAATTTTCGATTATAGCAGTCAGATCCCTTCAAAATACTTTACATCTTTTATTCCCATAAGCAGAAAGAATGGCAGGAAAAAATTGTTTGCAGCAGTATGAGGGGATGTAAAGTTCTACATTTTCAGTTAAAAAAAAAAAAAAAAAAAGAAGTAAGTTGGAATATGGTTTTAATCAAGTAGTTTTCCTTCCTAGACGAGTGCTTCCTTCTTGTAATATATATAACCTGACTGCCTATAAAAATAAAGGTGCCAGTTGGAGCCATTTAGGAGACCTAAGGAAATTCTGCATTAACCTGAACTCCTCCACTCTTCAGTTCCTTCCTCTATTATTGTGTGTGGCCTCTCCTGATGAGTTAGGTCACCAATAGACATACATTTATCTGCGAAGATACTTCAGAAACACATGCATCATAGGCATCTCATTACTGATGCGGTCCAGGCTTGATAGCATATTTTCTCTGAGATCATCTTAGTGCAGAGGCTGCCATGGTTTAAAAACACATGCTATTATTTTCCACATAATAACTAAGCCTTGGTAACTTGCAAACCTCAGAGTACACAGAAGATTTTCCTCGTTCTAAGTTTGCAAAGACAAAATATATATTCCACTACAACTTTCAAGATATCAAGTCCAAAACCTTGAACTTTGTAGCAAGAAGAAAGCTGAACACATCTTTTCCAAAGCCCACAAATCTAGAATAAAATTTCTGGTCTAATACTTGCTTAATAAACAGATAGTAAATCTGTGGTGTCATGTCTGCCTAAAAATGCTATTAATTGTCCAGATCAGAAACTCATTTGGCTTCTAACCAGGAATTTGGTGGAGAAAAGAAGAAATATTTTCTGGCTAGCTGACTGAAGGAGAAAAATAAATGCTGATTGAAACTGCTCGGCAGTACCAAATGTTAGCATATGTCCTCAGGGAGATGGATTAGTAAGCAAGAAGAAGGTGAGGCTGTCAAAGGTGCATGATAAATTCATTTAGCACATATATATAGAATGATTATGCACACAGATATACACACAAGCAGATTTTTTATTACTTTCATCTTTACTCACAAGTGAAAACAGAATAACTCACCATTGGTGATGGCACTCATTAAATCTCTTTGCAGGGTTATCAATATCATCCCAGAACTGATCATATTTACCAGTTCAAATTGCATATACACATGTATATAATACAAAAATATGCTGTCACAAAATACATGCAAGTAGGAAGGGATACTTTACTAAATAGGAATCTTTACACTGTTGCAATATTCTTGAACCTGCTATAAAAATAAGGCTGAAATTACTAAATAAAAATATTCTATTGGATCAATCTTCAAGTAATTCAGAATAAAAATATTACAGATAACATTAGTTCTACCATCTGCATTTACCAGTATGTATTTTTTACACCATCGCTAGTGTTTCATAATTCTCCTGCTGTTAACCTACTCCATTATCACAAACTTAACATCCCTGCTTTTCTCTCTCTCCCGTTTTCATTTTTATACAACACCCAGTTCAGGATGTATACAATAAATCAAAAATAAGAAATGTCATAGTGACATACAATTGAACAGGACTTGAAAACTCTAAAGAGTTGCTAACAAAATATATTAATCACAGAATGGTTTGGGTTGGAAGGGACCTTTAAGGTCATCTAGTTCCAAACCCTCTGCTATAGGCAGGGACACCTTCCATAGATCAGGTTGCTCACAGCCTCATCCAGCCTGGCCTTGAATGCTTCCAGAGAGGGGGCATCCACCACCCCTCCATGCAACCTGCTCGTGTCTCACTCTCACAATAAAGAATTTCTTCCTAATATCTAGTCTAAACCTACTCTCTTCTGTTTTGAAGCCATTCCCCCTCGTCCTGTCACTACAAGACCTTATAAGAAGTCCCTCCACAGGTTTTTTGTAGGCCCCCTCCAGGCACTGGGAGGCATCACATCATTTAATTTCTTTGTTGAACACTTTGGATAAGTATTCAGATTTTCATTTATTTATTTTAAAATCTCACAAAATCATGTTGTTTTGAACCTGCAGTCAGCTCCGCAAACCTATGCAGTTGCATTAATGTATTTACGAAAGTACGAAGTGCATCTCTAACTGAGATTACTCACACTTCCAGACAGATTTGTGACTTCCTTGGTCTTAAATTATATTTTCAGGCTATGACACATGTAGAACAGATCATAACTAAATTGACTAGAGAACAGTTCTCAAAACAATTCAAAACTACATGAAATGTGTGTTTGGGAACCTACTCTTTTGATTACTATTACCCCAATTTTTAGTGTCATTGTTTCATAATCTTAAAAAGAGAACTTACTTTTATGTTTTTGCTAACAATATGCACTGACTACTTGGGAAGTCAGTTATTTTAAGAGAGAATTTCACACAATACTCAGACTATTTTTGAGCTCACAAGTAAACTCAGCACTTTGGGAGTCCAATAGATGGCATTATGTGATAGAAGTGCTTCCTTGACGGTGTAAAAGGCAACGGTGATAAACTCGATTAAATGAAAAAATGACCGCAAACAGTAACATCTACTAACTATGAGTCAACAACTGTTTCAAATCTGGCAAATACAATTTTCCTTAAAAGCCAATAATTCCAATAAGTTTCTCTTAGCTCAAGTGAATGCAGTAATATGCAAAGTCTGATATGCAATAGCTCAACAATGGATCAAGATGAAGTCTGCAGGCTGACTGTAGCCCAAATAACACTGACATCCACCCCCAACTTTTGTTACTTAAGCCAGTCCTTGTGTACCTCTACATGCCCTGTGTGCCCCCAAACCTTTCCACTGCACCCACCTGCCAGCTACAATCCACACTGATGCTATGACATGACTTTCTCTACAGAGGCTGCCAAGATGCCCCAACAGCCAGATAGCTGGTAGGTACAGGGGAAAAAAAAGGGTATTACTGAAAGTAGTAATTGCTTACTTCTCAGGTCTTCTTTCAACAATCAAGATATGATGAAAAATTAGCTTAGGTTTAGTCTAGAATTCTGCAGCAAACTTTAAGCCTAATATTTGTAAATGGAAACATACATATTTTTTTAATCTGCTTCCAGATTTATTTGCTGCTGGTATGCATCTAGACATGCTTTTAAAGAAATTTGTTAAGAGCATTCACATCCCTATGTTCTCAGTGACTCAGGATATTTTACTGCAAAGTACCAATTACACTTATAATCATACAATTAATATAATTACTGTTGTCCATTGCCTGAATACTTATGAGTAAAATGGCTTTTAATCACCCACCCTCAAACCACCCTCATCAGACTTTTTTTTTCCTTTTAGAATACAGCTGTTTAGGTGGAGGAGGAATGGGTTCTTAAGACCACAATAACATTAAGATATTTTATCAAACAGATTTCTCTAAATAGTGCTGAGCCTGAGTAAAAGACTGAATTTTTCCAATGTTAAAATATTTAGTTTTCCTTATGGAAAATATATGAAAAGTTAGTAATAATTTGATAGCAAGCCAAATAAAAATTATGGAAGCTACAAAACTACAGAGTGCTTGATTTGTACTCTGAATGCAGGACTGCATTAGAAGACAATCGTTAAAACTGTGAAAGTTAATTCAAAAGTGTAAACCAAATCAAGATTGCCCACAGCCTTCTTCTATGAAGGTCACACTATTAGTGAACAAAATGACTGCACTCATAGCAAGTGAAGCAGTCTACAAACATTTATTTTCATGCTGGTGTTCTGAATCTAGGTGTACAAAGCTTAAAAACAGCTTGCTTCCTTGTTTTTCAGTTTTGCATGCTCTGATGAGCATTTCAGGCACCCTGCATTTGACTGGCCTGTAATCAAATCACTAGAGAAAGCAAAGGTTTGAACATTCAGCAGCAGACCTAAAACATAGTCTTTACACTTTTCACAGTGCAGTGTTTAACAAATAATTTTGATTTCTGCATTTGAAATAAAAGCTTACCTCTCTCAATACAGGATCTGTTATTGAACTTAAATTAACAGCTCCTTCATATGTCAAATAGTAGAATACGTTCAGGGATCTGGCAGCCTCTGGCCCTTGCTGTTTGTAGCCAAAAATCAGATCAATCCACTGGTGAAGCTGGCAGGAAACAAACTCACTTTCTAATGCCTGCAAAAAAAAAACACAACAAAACACGCAAAATATATAAACTTGAGCTTGACAGATAGTCAGCATTTCTAAGTAGTAGAAGTATATTTCAAACAGTATACAAAATTATCCTAATAAATCTTGTTACAAAATTGACAATGGCATTTCAGATTCTACCAAAACCCATATTTATATGTGGGCCCTGTGACAGATAGGTCTCTGCCAACCAACTCCTCTCCCTGCTGACCATAAGACCTTGCTGTTTACACTACAGTAGTGAGAATAAGAAAAAAAAAAAAAAAAGGCAGTCAGTAAGAAACATTTCTGCATTTACAGGCAGCCAGAGTATGTTTTTATGAATTCCCAAGATGAAATTATGCTTTCATGTGTGTCTTCTGCACAAGGAATAACAGCATGGTAATCTGATTGTGACAGATAAGCAGAAGACTGATAGATATGAGGAAACTGAACTAACTAGGTGTGTTAGCATACAAAATATTTACATGATAGAATAGCAGCCTCATATTACTTTTATGCACTTCTTGTACACCACCTTTATACAAGTCTACACAGAAACAGGACTAGTATGCTGAATGATCGAGCCACTTTCCTGAAGATTTTACCCAGTTTCAATCTAATCCTCAAGACAAAAGCACCCAAACAGCAATGAATCTCTCCATAATGGCATCAGACGTAGCACAAATATATAAAAATATAAATTAAAAGTAATTGTAATCTAAAGAGTTAATATGCCTAGGTTAAATCACTAGCAGGACTCGTTTTCTCTATTTTACACAAAGGATTCAATATTTTTCTTATTTTAATGTGTAGGCAAACTAACTAAATCTGATATTTGCTTTATCTAAAGAAACTAGTAGCATTCTCCTTGTAAAGGAAACTCCTAATTTTGAGCAGAGGAAGTTAAAATTAATCTAAAAAACAAGGAAATCACTCTGTGAGTTGCACAGAGAAATGATGGGTTGGTTTCATTAACTGATGCCTGAAAACAACATTTAAATTGACACATAAAAACAGCAATTGTCTTAATTTGTGTGGTGCACACCACACAAAAGCCCTAAATATGTTCAAATTAGAGCAGGCTGCTTGATTGTCACTGCAGTCTTGTGTCATATTAATGCATGACAAACATTAAACCATACACTTAAATGGCAATTTATATCATTTAAATGTTTACTGCCATGTCAGACCATCACTCATTTAAATGTGACTTTCTGACAGCTAATTTCAGTTAATTTTCCTCGATTCACTTAATTAGAACTTTCAATCAAGAAAAGACCTGTACATATCTCCTACTTCATATCATTCTTTTTTATTATTATTTTTTTTATTAGGATCCCCAGCTATGGAATTGCTGACAGCATTCCTTAAAACAAATAAAACTACAACATGTAGTATCTTTTTGGTTGATCGTACAGAAAAATCCTATAACATAGGATTGCTTAGATGGGATTTTTTTGTCTTTATTTATTTTTCTTTCCTTTTTTTTTTTTTTTAATAAAAAAATAAAGTTTCGACCAAGACACACAATTAAAACTATAAAGAACCACAAGCAGGCCAATTAAAAATTAATGATTTCAAAATTGTTTAATAAGATAAAACCAGTCAGGAGTCTCATGAGTGTGCGTAATACTACAATGTGCAGCCATAAAATTCTATGGCGTTCAGCAAACGACAATGATAGAAATTAATTTTCTTGCTTTCTTGCTAAAAAAAAAAAAAATAAATAAAATTAACCCTAGAACATACTGTTACTTAATGTCAGGAAAAAAAACTGCTTGAAGGGTTTGTGACTGTTCCTAATATATGTGGTTAGCATGTGCAGAGGTAGTTCCTTTTTCCTTTTCTTCAAAAGCCAGATTTGTAATGGGTCACATTATACTCACAAAGAACAGGAATAACTGAAGGAATATCACTCTATAATCTCCTCCGATTAACAGATATCTAAATCTGGCTTAAAAAAAGCAAAAGTGAAATACACACTGCCTTCTCATGGGATGGCTGGTAGCCATCCTGAAAGTACTCCTTTTTTCCAAGTTTAAAATTAATTTACACTTGTAATTTATAGATAGTCAAAACTAGATAATTCCCATTTATTTTTTTCCATATTAGGTCATTTTAGACCATTTTCCTCATTTGCCAAAATGCAGACACAAAGGCTCAACAAAAAAAAAAATGACTACAGTCAACAACAATACCCAGGACCCTGAACGTAGCACACATATTCAGACAATAAATACGCCTGCCTGTCATTTCAGGTTCACAGATAAGCTCTCAGTTGCAGGGAGGTACTTAAGCTGTGATCCTATATATGGAGGAACAATAGTTAACAGGCTGTACACCAATTATAAAATAAAGTGGATTTTCAGGGGAAACAACTCGATGGACTGTGTGTGACACACTTCACAGTCAGGCGGGAATACACTATTTAAACTGGGTATCACTTAAAAACCATCCAAAAAATGAAGAAGTTCTGATGCGCACAAATATCAAGTGCTAAAAATGAGTTCTTTAAAAACTTATTACTGTTAGCACTTGCCTCTTCTGAAACTAAATTAAGGGTACAGAATGCTAAGCATTTAGGATTAGTTAAGCGCCCGGGACAGACAGCGCTCTTTAAGGCTCAAGTTAAATATGGCATTCAGCTACGGGATATGAGCATTCTTCCAATGCTGCTCCTAACGCTCCTTGATCAATTGCTACAGCACTCTCACCACAGGCTGGGAGCATCATTTACACCCAGAGAGTGCTTGCGGTAAAACGCGTAAAACAAGAAAATCCTCTACAAAGGCCAGCCTCACACAGTAATATTCAGCCCAATTGAGTTATTGTAAAATAAATCAGTGACTAATCCCCAATTGTTAAGGAGCAAATAAGACCATGAAAAGACTGTCATGTGAAGCCCCACACAAATTGTCAATGCTGTCCACAGGGACTCATATTAACTTTGACAAACTGTCTTGGGGCTGATATCTGTTTCTTTAATGAGATGTATTAGGCAGAGACTAAAACATTTGAGATATGCTAAAATGTACAGTATATAGATGTCAAACACTAATACCTATTAGTGACTTCCATTCCTCCATCACGAAGGCAGAAACACTTGAGAAACAACAAATTGAAGCTTTGATTTTATCAGGAAATATTTGTTTATTCACAAATATTTTTCGCCGACACAATCGGATACCAGTAAATGTAATTAAAGTTGTTTCTTTGAGAATTACTCTGATATGCATTAATTTGTGTGCATCCCTTTATGCCCTGAAGGGAATGAATAGAGAATGATCTGCTGAGGAGAGATTATCAGTCCAACACTCATATAAAGGATTTAGCAAAACAGTCAAGCAACAGAATTAAAAAACAAAACAAAACAAAACCACAGCACATTAGAAAAGGCTTTTGTGTTTTGTTGTTGTTGTTGTTCCGTTGTTGCTATTATTTTTTTGAAATATAAATAGTCTGACCACTTACCACAATACAATTCCTCATCCTTATACTTTGGATTTGGATCATGACTTGTATTTGTTAAGTAATTATCACGGGCTTTTACCCCTCTACCTTTCTTTGGTTTTTATTTCAGTATGCCTATAATAATATAGTATGCCTATATATGCCTGTATGAAATTATGTCTACTGAAAATTAATATATACTTGAGAATGATGGTATTTTGAAATAAGGTGAAAGTACTGAGTGTATTTCTTTTCACTTGCACAGGAATTCATCCATAACCAAGCTTTTCAGAAATGTAAGACTACAGGTTTACTTGCTTTACACCCGTGTGGATTAAAGAATATACGCAACACTTCTTTCAATAGACAGAAAAGAAGTTCCACCTATACAAAACAAGGTATGTCGTTAAATTCAAAGTAGAAACTTTTGAAAAGACAGCAAAACTGTTTCTCAAGGGATCATCTTTTCTGTTCAAATAAAAAAAAATATCCAGGAATGTACTACATTGGCAGGCAAGAAATGACAAATTTCAAGTACAAATAATTGCCTATTATCTCAAAGAGGCTGAATATTCTCATTCCTCTTTGAAGTAAGGAATTTCCTTAGAAATGCTCGCAATAATAGAGGTTTTAAAAAAAACTTTACATTTGAAAATCATTAACGTATGAACAGAAAAACACGAATTAAGATTTCACACATTTTTAGCACAAACACAACTTTGATGTGAAAAATACTCTTAAGCACAACGAAGCACTCACACAAATGAAGTACCAAGTAATTATTTTAGGCTCATGAAGTATGTATTCTGGCTTGTTCTGTGCATGTACATTTGAAAAAAAAAAAAAAAAAGAAATTTAAAAAAAAAAAAGAAAAACAAACTAAACAACTGAATTATGTTTGCATGTGCAGGCTTTCAGACACTAGCTGGTAATGCTGCCTTAACATTGATATATGACCTTTCTAAGTTACAATGAAAAAGGCTGTTTTTTTCAGCCTAATTAGAACTGTTTCAAATTTTCCTGCTAAATACATGATAGAAAGTCCTTTCAACTTTTTTTTTTTTATTATTATTATTATTCTAGAGTTTCTTTCCTTGTCAACTTTGTTCCAATCAAAATATGTTTTGAATTACATGATTTTGATTCAATATGTGGATCACATTTCACTTCTAAGATTTAAAGTCCAAAAAGGAAAAGTTTAGGCTTTTCAAACAAAGCAAAAGCAGCCACTTTGAGGAAAGCTATTCACATTTACCAAGACTGACAAATTGTTTGTGTGCACCATTAGGTCTAGTTTTTGCAATAGTTGCCAGATTTCCTGTCCTCCTAATAACACGTTAACCCTTGAAGTGCTGCTGGCTTTATCTTTCGAGTTTTCTCAGTAACCACCACTATTTAAAAGCAAGTTGCCAATGTACTTACACCAGAATCACTAGTTGATCTCTTGAATGTACAGCTGAGATTTTGTAATAGTATTAAAAACTGTTACAAAGATACTGAACTCCAGCCTGCCATGAAGGTATCAGGAGGAGGAGGAGGAGGAAGAGAAGAGCAGATATACTAAGGAAAAACTCCATGTTCTGCAAAAGTTAATGCAAATTTCAAAAGGATGAAACCTTGTACAAAACTTTTTACGTGTTTGCTGGTTTCTGACTTGCTGCTATGTAACTGTGTCCAAGCAGAACGCTACGACTATACCAGATGATACAGAGGTTTATTTAATGTACTTTACAATTTGTATTAAAAAAAAAACAAAAAAAATTAAAACAAAAAAAACCAAACAAACAAATGGACAAAAAAACCCCCCACAATATTTCAGACAGGGAGTAATTATTTTACAGCTTAAGTTACACAGACAATTTCATTTCCCTTTAACTTTTGTTCCCCTTAATTAAAAATGCTTCCCAGAAGTGCACTGCCAATGCATTCATCATTACCATGATAGCCAAAGTTAGCATTTTACTTTCTTTCGCTACTAAGTCACCATGATAAAGAAGAAAAAGAACTCTAGAAAATATAATCTTAATAAATAGGTTTAACTAGTGTTACACAGGACTGACGTTATGGAACACAGGCTATTGATAATGTGACAACTCTGCAAGATAAACTTCTTTTCCTGTTACTTTTCTGTGTTTATCAATAAGGTAACAAGCAATGAGAATGGAGAATTTTTCTATTATAGCATAACTCAATGGAACATAATTTCGTGCTGAGATCCATTTCCGCACAAGTAACATGTAAAAAAAGAAAAATATTTTGAAATCTAATGTCTCAAGCGCCCCTTGAACTTATGCAATTATTACCAAAACAAGAATGATTTAGTATAGTGTTTAACTATAAATTCTGAATACTTCTTTTGGTAACTTTTACATTCAGTCCACAACTGTTATTTTGTAGCTTAAAACGAACAAGCCAGACAGCTGCTACGTGTTTTATAAAAAGAAAGCTGCATTTCCTTTGAAATTCAGCTTTAATCTCAACTTCAAATGTCTATCACAGGGGGTAGGATTAAAAATTCAGGTGAATATGAAAACTTGCCCTAAAGCATTCTTAGCCGTTTTTACTATAAGGGGCAGTGATCATCCTTCAAATATATTCTTAGTATATGCAACATGCTAAGCATACCCACATAACCAGCAAGCCTGAGAGCAATATTTTATGGCAAAATTGGTACAATTTACCATGAACAGCATACAGATAAATTGACCAAATAATGCATTTTTATTGTTAAGTTTCTAAGTTTAGACATCTAACTCCAGGTGCCAACAACGAAAATGTTTACACAGATGCACAACTTGTGAGCAATTTCACAGCCTTCGTAACAGAACAACTGGCAAGTACAAAGAGAAGCATCCTACCCTGCTTGCAGGACGTCTTACCTTATTCCTTACAAGACTATGGCTATTAGAACATTTGAAAACTTCAGACTTAAGACTCAAAACGTGACATTGCAATGTGAAGAAAAGGAAGTAGGCTAAAGAAAGCCAACATGTGTTCCAAAAGCAGTGGAGTTATAATGTTACACTGCTGAATAGGGGCTGATTTGTCTTGTCATGTCTTTGGTATATCTTTTTTCACTGAGTGTGCACACTGGTACTCAACAGGTAACAAACTATCATTTCACATGTTGGCTTACCTCGCTTATTCACATATTCCAGCAGTGATCACTGTGAAAATGCTACCTTTCCCGATGAAAACAAGAGTGGGCAAACCGTGTTGTAGCCAACTGGCTCCGTAAGAACACAGATGCCTTTCAAAAGGTACACTAAGAAAGACCCCTTCCCAGACAGAGGTGGAAAAGATTCAGAATTCTTATTGGGACCCCAAAGTATCAGGAAGATTTTATGAAATTTCCCTATGTGAGAAATAATATATAACAGTCACAATAAATTAGTAGCTATGGAATCATATAAACAGCCACCTTCACTCAAAAGCATGATAATACTGATATATATGGCTTGCATTTCTCCTTCTCCAAAGGCACACAGAAAATCAGATCATAACAAGTTAGACCATAACCATGTCTTGCTACAATCATGGCTAAAGGCACATTTTTATATCAGCAGGAGGTGCAGCTGATTCCTCCACAATATTCATCTCTCCTCTGCTCTGAACTTTCCATGGCGGTTTAAGTATCTGCTACATTGTCTTTCTACAGAAGATTTGACAACATCTAAAGAGCAAGAAAGTTTGGATGAGAATTCTTTTTGAAAATCCCCACAAACAGCACTGAAAAGGGGCATGAAGCTCCCTCCTCCCTGAATTTCAGCAGCTCCTTTCAGTTCCTCCAGCACTTGCTCGCATGAAGATTGACAGCCTGGATCTGGAACCTATTACCCATGGAAGAGCAGACTGTTAACCACACAGCTGACAGTTGGCCCAGTCGAATTAGTTTAAATGAAGTTTTGTATTAAAAAACAACAACAACAAAATCCCACAAGACACGACTGCATTTCACAGTGCTGTGTTGGGTACTGACAGGGCTGACTGAGCTGGCAGCATGGCTGTGCCATCAGGTTAGCACAGAAAGTTGCCAACCTGACACATCTTTCCTCTCAGGCCAGGGCAGGTATACTGCTTCCAACATTCTGGCTAACTCACCTACCCCTAACCAGGGAAGTTCTGCATCACATTTCCTTGCACCTTGTCACCATCATCACAGGTGCTTTCAAATGTGAAGTATTAGCCTAAGACAAACTGGAAGGCAAGATTAGCACACACTTCCGTAAGTGCATTTGTTGCTGTAAACAGAGATCCACCTTTTAATGTTACAGATTTTTTCTCATTAAAAGAGAGCTGCAACACGTACAAAACATAAAACCATGCAAAAATTTTCTTGCCTTTAGGTTGAACAAGTCTCTGTTCTTTCACAGAAGATAGAATCAGACTGAATTCTGAAATTCAGAAAAGCGTTATGGCCAGAGTACCTTTATCAAACGCTGGAGGTTTAGCTTACTTTTTCTAAATGAATACATTGCCTGCATAACTGTTGAGTAACGTACAGTGAATCTTACTGAATGCAGGAAAGGTCATAAAGTTAGAGAAAATGTCTGAAACGTCAACTGAACTCACACGATTGAAATGCAGAAAAGGTTTGTGTGAGCACAGACAAAGCTACACTTGAAAGCTTTCATGTTAAGCATTAGGCTGTGTGCTACAGGTTTTGATCCCATTTTTTATCCTGAAATTAAAGTTTAGGATTACACACAGTCTGATTAGCAACAGCACAATACACTTCATGCTGAGAGATGCTGGTGATTTTTTAGCATGTATTTTGCACCTAAATGTGCTCATACATTTTTCCCTTCTGATTTACTCTGTAATCCCTAGAAGTCAACTGTTGTTTTACTTCTGCACTCTGTTTCAACAGCTTGGAGCATTTACACTCTGCTTTGATGTGTCAGTTGTATATGCAATTCGCAAGGACTGTGATGATCAACAAGTATTAATACGCATGTAAGAAGAGACAGAAATGGTGGCAAACACATGGTCTTCAAATCACTGCAAACAGTACAAGCAAACATCTTACAGGAGTTGTACAGGCTAATCTAATTTGTCTTTGAACCCAGTTCTGGGAAAAAAAAAATGTTCTAGAAAAATTTATTTAAGATTAGGAAATAGTATGACAAAAGGTCAATGAATTTAAAATTCTAAACACAATTTAGATGCAAGTCAGGCAGACAAACCATTTCAGTCTTGTCATCTGACTTGTCTGCTAATTCACAGAATAGGAAGTGTTCAAGAGCTTTTGGAGAACAGATTTGTGAAGTCATTTAAGGTACCACATCTGAATAAGTCAGTTACAAAAATAGGAAACAACACTATATCATTGTGTGGCACAAATGCGCAGCCCACTCTTGAGCTAACACACATATAAGCATGGGGTTTGCTTCCTTACAGTAATTATCAACAGTCAAATCCTGATTTTTTATGAAGACATTGTGTGGTTGCTTCTGATGACAACATAAGGTACGTTTGGCAGACACTGCACTCTTTGGCATTTAAGTGGAGTGATGCAGCAGAAACATTACTTAACAATGACAGAGAAATAAAGAATTTCTACATTAAAGACATTACTCAGTTTGAGACTAAGGCTCTCAAAGTTTTTCTGTTCTTCAAAAACAGGTATTTTTAATCACAAGAACTAAAAGAGGAGGAACTGTTGGAAGGACTGGCTCCCCTCTTCTCTCCCCACACTACAGCTTCTACATTTAGCATGTAGAAAAAAATCAAATCTGTGGAAGACACTATTTGGAAAATGATGTGCTCTTTGCAAACTTGCTCAAACACAGCGGGCTCTCATTTAACATCTTGTTCTGGCAAATTTGCTAAGTAAGCTACTAGGAAGCCTGGATCCAGACAAGCCAGTGCTCAAGGGCGGCTCACCTTCTATCAAATCCCGTAGTGCAAGCACTTCCACAGCCTCCTGATTAAGAAGGATCCTTTCCCAGCCTTGACTGTGAGCCATGCCCTGTCCCAGCAAATTGCCTCAGCTGTCGCCTACTCCCAGGGAGTAGTCTGTCTACTGCTGGTATTTATAGCAGAACAAAGAGCTCCCAGGGGTTAGGTTCAAAGCTTGAAAGAAGTTAAACTGAAAACTGATCATATCTGTAAATTACTTCTTGTATTTTCCTTCATTAGGAAATGTGAAGTCTCACTTTTTAAATTCTAATTTCATCATGCATTGCATGTTGAGTTTCAATCAGTTTTACACACAATGCTTTCTTGTGGCTAGTTTAATTTCTTCTAGATTATATTCCCTTCCTTCACCTAAACTGCTTCAAATTTTCACCAAGACAGCTGTACACAAAAAGACCAGTGATATATTGAGTACACTGAGCACGCTCAGGAAATCAAGGTGTAAACACCTCCAAGTGCAATAGACATTCTGTAGCCAGTCAAGAGTAAACTTTTCATAACCTTTATATTACTCTGCCATGAACCATATTAGTGGGAAGGGAGTAGGAGATGAATACCATTAACATTTGGAGGCTACATACTGAAAAAGCATGTGGTTAAGTTATTAACATTTTAATGAATTAATTCTTTACAACTACAAGCTAAATGAGATGTTAGAAGAACCTAGAATTTTCCCTTGCAATAACGTTTTTTCTTCATAGACATTAGCTTACAGAAATGCAAAACTAAAATAAAACTATACTGCAATAAAACAGTATATAACTCCTATCTTCCAATTAATTTTCTAGTTCAGAGGTTGAATTCCCAGAGACAGGTCTAGCCTTTTGTCTTTACATGGCAAATCACAGAGGAACTGATCTACAGCATTGCTTTCCAGTGGGGAAAAAATGCAAATGAAAAAATAAACACAAAAACAAACCAAGACAAAACAAAACAACCAAATGCCACCACAATGTTTTTAAGTAGTAACAAGCAAATTACAAGGTTTTGATCAATTAACATTCTAATAAAACTACTTATTCTGAATGTGGGTAACAATCATATATGACTATTTCAAAATAACCCCCCATACCTCTGGCATGCAAGCGTTATTAGCCAGAGTAAGATAAGCTTAAGAATAACATTAATTCCTTGTCTTAAAGTCGGTGCTGCTCAGAAGCGTGACAGAGTGATCCTACCCAGGGAAGCTGAAGGCTGCCCTAGTTCCCCATCATTATAACTACACCATACAGCTATTGCAAGTGTTTCAAATAACCAAATACCTGTAACATAAGTCTATATATATCATGCAGGCAGAGCCTAAGGAAAATTAACACTGTTCTCAAAAAGTATGTTTGTAGGTTTAGTTCTACTCTTTTTATTTGGAGAACTGCTTCTTTTTCTTTTTTTTTTCCTTCTTTTTTAATGCAAAATGGCAAAGAAACCTTGTAATATTTTTGGGTAAAGAAGATGTGTTCTGCTTGCAATTGGCCTGATTCAGAACTCCTCTGAGCAGGGACAGGACTGGGGTCAGCAGGACTACTGGTAAGAAGGCAGCATACAGCTGGGGTCTATCCAGTGCAGGCTGTTCCCACAACCACAGCCCACATAGGGCTGGCTTGGCGTGTTCTGCACATCTGGCAAAGCACTTCTGTTCCAGGGGAGCAGCAGCAGTTACACTAATTCGCCAACACAGACTTGCCTCTAGGCAAGCAAAAGGCCAGCAGGCAGGCAGGGTTTGTGGGCGCGAAGGAGCACAGCAGGAGCTGTGGGGGGCCAGGAGAAGCCCCACTAATGAGGCTCAAGTGCCCAATGGGCCCCCCCCCCGGCTGTGCCACCCTGCGCATGGGGTGATTGGAATAAATGGCCATAGTAATTAACTCCGATTTGAAACCATCTTACTGGAAAGGGAGGCGAGGAGCCGTGCAGCTGATGGGCTTCTGGTAGAAAAAGGAAGCTTTCCTTTACTCTCGTGTTTGTATAGGTTAAAAGAGCTCTTCCTTTCAAATAGGTATTTGGTGGCACTAATGAAAAGCAGCTTTCATTCAAGGGCCTCCCCATTCATTTTGAAAGGAGGAGAAAATAAAGGCTTCAAAGTAGAACTAATTTACTTCGCCCAGCCCCAATTTTGGTGAGCCTGTAGGGCTGCATTAACCCCAGAGCACAACACGGCAAAAAGAGAACCATGCTTTAGAATACCTTTTTCATATGAAGTTTAAACATTTTCGTTTGGTTTGGGTTGTGCAGTAGGTTTTTTAATGGCAGATATTCAGGCCTTCATTCAGCAACGCAGGCCGCAGCTTCCCCGTTCCATGCCCACTGCCATGCATTGCCAGCCCAGCAGCAGTGTTTCCCTCTGGCGGTGGGAGCCGTGCAACCAAGCCAGCGGTGCCCACCTGCCACTGGGAGCAGCACTGGCAGCCTCTGCTGCCTGCAGGCAGCTACACTCACTGCACACTTCCTTTGCCATCTCGCCACTTTATTTTACAAAGCGGAATTACAAAGAGCGAGGGTATTACTACCTGCTGTTTTACAAGCAATCAACAATTCATTCTACCAGTGTTGTCCCTTACCTGCTGAGCAAACGCTTTAAAAAAGTTCCACTAGCTGCCCAGTAACAACTACAGTATGGTAGCAGAAGCAATTCACTGAATGTTTATACTGAGCCTCTGATTTATTTGACAGCTTTACACCTTCAAGACATGATACAATTAAATGTTTTGACAGCGAAACAAAAATTGTGTAAATTAGAAAGTCATTAAAGAAGTACAGAATTTGAAATTAAACTGCAGTCTAGGTATAAAATATGGTTCCTAAAATGGTCCTATAAAGTAGAAAAAAAATGTATTTAACTTTTAAAGCATGAGTTTTTATCCATAGGCCTTCTGCAACTGTGTTCAACAATTACACATCAAAATGATACTTCATTTAACCACTGAGTGCATATAGTTCATAAAGATTAAAAATGCAATTCGGTGATAATTGTTTTAAAAGGTAACCAAATGGTGATTTAAGCAAAAATAGCGGACATAAGATATTAGGAGATCTTGATTTATTGTGTCCTTTCTTGTTATTTCAGTTGTTTCAAAATATAAATTAACAGCTGCCCTGATGGGTTAGGGGACAAACAACACAACTTCAAGGCACTCTAGTTCCAGGCTCAGACAACCCTTTGTGCTTACACAGACCAGAGAGATACAAGCTGGAACTTCTTATCACAGAGAAGAGGGCACACAATGCACAAAGAATGTTGAATACAGGGTGCAGAAAGAAAGAAAAAAACAAAAACAAAAACAAAAACTGAACACAACAGGAACTGATCATTTCTATGTTTGCAGAACAACGGTGGGAATCACTAGCCATGTTCAAAATGAAAATGAGAGTGTTAAAACTAAAATCTTAAAATCAAAACAAATGTCCCTAAACTGCGGCTGCTCTCTTCGAGGTCACCGTGTATCTTCAAAAAACAGTTTCATTATCATTTTTGGTAGTATGTATATAAAATGTAGGCTTATTGCTAGACTTAAAAGCTAATTGTTTAAACATTGTATAATTATATAACCATTATTTAAACATTAAAGTCTTTAAGCAACTACACTAAAACATTTAGAATCAACTTTGTAATGCAGCTGAAGAGTACTGTTGTTCTAAGGCAAACTGTAATCCAGCAAAAGGTAACAATGACCAGTTGTTTATAAAAACCACTGAAATGTTTGGGAACTAGTTCACATTCTCATGCTGTGTTTATGTTTCCATTTATCATCCTTCTCCCTGAGAAGATAGCTCAAAAGGAAGAAAGAGTAGAGAACAAAATTTTGTTTAAATTACACATGCAGACGTCAGGTAATTTAACAAATCGAGACAAAAAAGGGATGCCTGTGTACAGCTAAAATCATTATTGCATTAGATCATTTTCTCCTCTCTCTTTCTTTAAGGGATTCATCCTTGCCATGCAGTTTATTTTGTATATTCAGCTTTGCCAAGAACTTCTAGCTTGCAAACTAAGAAAAGGAACCAGAAATACCATCAAAATGTAAGAGTATACGATCTATAAACGTTTCTGCAGTCTTACTAATCAAAGAACAGACCTGATCTCTGGTTACAAGTGCACACCTTAATGATCAATTCCCACTCTTTTCACACTTTTCTTCTTTTTTTTTTTTTTTTTTCTTTTTTTTTAAACAAAATACAACACAGTATAGTATAACACCCACAGGAAATAAATTGGAGGTGATGATACAAGTTCAGGATTGGTACAGTGGTCAAATAGGAAACAGTTATTCACCAAATCCTTCATTAGGAGGATTATACAACTTGGTTAGTTACAACTGCAGGGAATTCGATTTCTGAACAGAAATCTCATTTTTGCCCTATGCTCCTAAATTACTGAAGCAACATACATTTCCTTAACGATGTATGCAATAACTCAACATGGGGAGACTTTTTCCTTACACCTCATTGAAGAAGATTCGAGGAAGCCATTTTGTTTAATCAGACATTTGGTTTTCAATTCCAGATTCAGTGACATGCCACGGGTTTTAGAATAAATAATTACAAAAACTGTGAGGATTAAAGTAAAAAACAGCATCCCTTAGAAAGAATTTCACTTCGGCCTTATTCTCCTGTTCATTATTATATTGGGATGACTATAACTAAAGAACCACATTTGAAAAATGTTTTCCTGTGACAAACTGATGAGAATTCCTATCATGCAAAAAGACAGGGAGTATTTGCTTGTTACAACAGAATCCAAAGTAAAACAAACTTCTGTGTCAAACTGTTCTCATTGAGTTCCTCATGTATTTAATGTAAGGACTTCCAGAAAGGACAAGTATTTCTGGTTGAGCCTTAATGTAAAATATTACAAATATTTATAACTACAATACTTGAAGTCTTTTTTTTTTTTTTTTTTTAAACTGCTTAGCATATAATGCACTTACTTCTCCAAAAAAACGTTCCCCCCCCCCAGGATGCAAATACGTTATAATTAAACAAAACATCAAAGTGGACATACAGGCAGCCACCTCACAGAGGTTGATCTTTTATTAGACGTGCACTACTGGCTCCCTTAGCATGCACACACACATACCAGAATTATTCCACTGTCACTCAACCTAAAATAAAAGTATATAAGTGGTATACAAAATGAGTAATTGTACAATTTAAATTAAAAAAGCAACAAACAAAAAAAGAACTAAATCAAACCAGTCAACCAACCAAACAAAATTGCACTACACAATACAATAAAAACCCTCCTTCCTTTCTCTCCCCAAACAAAATTAGATTGCAGTAATACCGATAGTCTCTTCCAGGGATGGAAACACACACTGAAAAACTCCTTACTGAGAAATCTTTTAGACAAAGTCAGGATTCTCTGTTCACCCTTATGCATGCAACCAGCTAGACAGTAACATGTGCTATCCATAACAACTTCGACGTACAAATGAAAGCATCCAGAATGCTCAACTGGAATTATCATAAACTACAGACAATATTCCTCTTACAAGAACGAAAAATCCTGTAAAATTTGATAATAAATAAATGTATAAATATCCTTGTACATAAATGTACAAGTATGGAGGAATCTTGAAACACTGCTTAGCTGAGTGCCCTGTTCCTGAAACAATAATAAAGGAAAATTTTTAGTGATTTTACGTTTATGCCATCGAGATGGCATAATATAATTATATTATATTATAAATATATATATAAATATAAATATATATAAATTTATATAAATATATATAAATTATAAATATATAATTTAATATAATTCATGCTTCAAATACTTGTAAATCAATGAAGTTTATCCCAGATTACATAGGAACAAAGTGTTCCCCACTTTTGTTGCATGAAGGCAAGCCACAAAATGACCAAAGCCTTTCCAGGGAATCTGAATGTGACTCAGAAAGAGGCCTGCATATTTCTACATTTTATTCTTTTGTAACTAACTTGATCATTATTAATCATTTAATTGTGACAACATCTATGTTATTTTATTCATGAAATAGTCGTGGAAAATTTCAACCTCTAAATGAGATTGTGTGACATAAAACTTTTCTCAAATTTTAAAGCATTTAAATATGCTTAAAATATCAGAATCAATATCATAGCAACCCAAATGACAACTGAATACATTACAGAAAATCCTACTCTGTGTTTTGCTGTAAACTGTAGGCGTTATTATATTAATAGCCAAATAAATACATGATACAATGCAAAACCTACAACTTCAGTACCTCCTTTAAAAAGTACATTCATTTTTATAAAACCCCTATGCACATAATCTTAGGAGCTTCTCACAAAGCATAGTAAGCACCATAGAAGGCTTTACATATTTAGGTCACTTGTGCAACGTATGTACACCAAACATAATCCACATAGTTTTCTTTTATACAAAAACATTACAGACCACATTATAAAGATTTAGAGTAGCAATACAGAATAAGGGGAAAGTGCTAAGATTTATTAGCCAATTAAATGCATAATTACTGATTTATCCTTCAAATTTCACATGAAAAGCCCTATTATTGTAAGCTGAAATGAAATTTTTAGTGTATGATTATTGGGAAAACTGAACAATTTCACAGGAAGTATTCAGCTGAGTGCACCCACAAATGCACCTATACACAGGTGGGCAGGGAAATAAAAAACTTCAGAGATGCAAGCTGCACGTTCCAAGAATGCAAGTGCATATGCATAGCAAGTGTATACGTCATGTTCATGAAGTTATTAGGACAGTTAAAGCTATATGGATTAACGTCTGACATAACTACATCTGTTTCTGCCCCCAAATTGAAAGCTAATGGATTGATAAAATAATTTCCTGAAATATAAATATTATACAGTTTAAAAAAAAAAAAAAAAAAAAAGCTGTGTTAGGCTTTGAAAATAATTTGTGTTACCTATTTTATTTGTTCTGAGCAGAGCATATATGTAAGACATTCAGTAACACACCATCCCCAGAAAAGGAAAAATAAGAGTATCCAAGTAAATAAAAAACCCTTAAAAGTCAGCAACTCAACTATGGACAGAAAGTTTGCCAGCTGCCCTGAATTCCTGTGTTTGCTTTCCAGTCATTTCACTGTCATTACAATGTAATGTTGATTACGTAGCACTGTACAGAACTTGCATAAGCAATTGGAAACCACAGAGTATAAAGGCTTGAAAAGGGCCAAGGGGTAGGCAGTTTCAGCATTGTAACAACCTGAAAGCAATGGAGGCTGCCTCATCCTGCTGCCCAGCAGCTCTGGCTGCACTGCCCAGCCCAGGAGGGCACTCCTGGAGTGAGGTAAAGGGAGGAACAGAGAACAGTAGACACTCATTCCTTCCAAAGTCTGCATAAGGCAGCATGAAGGATGTGGGAAGGGAGAGAGTGCTACACTGCACTCTCCCCATCCCCAAAAACACACTCTCTACATTGCTCCCTCCCAAAACAATTCTCTTCTTACTGTTATGGAAGAATTAGGAGTTGAAGATCACTGTCAACAATTATGGACCTCAAAACATGGTATTACTATTATTTTTTTAAACATGTTTTAGACTTCCTAGTTCTCACCTTCAGTCTTCTATACACAGAATTCAAAGATTACTTTAGAAATTAATAAACAATAACACCTAGACTCCTGCAAGCTAATAATTTCAAGGTCAACAGCTTTCAACAACCAATTGCAAAATGTAAAGTGAGAAAGCCTGGTTTATTGGAGATGAAAAATCAAAAAAATCTCAAAAAGACAGTGTTAATGAAAGCTTCAAGTGAAGAATGGTTGTAGACTAACTTCACTATGTAATCTAAAGATCCTTCTATGTAAAACAGCAGGAGGTGCACATTATATTGAGTGAGACACATACTAATGAATATTTTCAAAGGCCTGACAGCTGCTGGTCATTTCAAGCGAAACCAACTGTTTAATACATCCACTAAAATTCATAGTATTAATAAAAATACAAACACAAGCAACTAAGTTTACATGAGCCTTACATTAATCTCACACGGGGGGGTATTAAATAGAAATATTAACAATGATTGGAATTCAGAAATTTGTTACTGTTATAAAAGTCTTCATTAATGCTATACTTACAGCGTGCCTCCTCTTTTTTAGTAACTAAATCCCAAAGACTTTCCTTTTATAAAAGCTTGGACTTCAGCAAAACAAAATCAAAACTGTGCCATACATTTTATTTTTTTTTTCAACTGAACAAAATAATTGTTCATCCCTCTGATGAGATGTATCATAATCATATCACATAGAGATCAAAATTATTGTAATAAACTAAAGTATTATTTACACACAAGAAAACTATCCAAAATATTCATGATAAAAGTAACAAATTACCAAACAAAAAAAATACAACAATGAAAGATTTAAGTAGTGGTACAAATCCAGCCTTACAATTAGTGAAAATCATTTGCTGATTTAAAGCTTGTGTGCTCAGTTCAGCTTAAGTAGGAACTACAATGACTTAAAACACTGAATTCAGAACTTATTTTTAACTCTGTTCCCTAAGGAAATAAGCCCTAGGTGCCTTGTCAATTCATCCACCTGCCCATCCCTTCCCTGCTAACATTATCTATAAATCTCTAGCTTAATTCAAATCGATTTGCAGGGCAGGTAGGAGCCTGAAATATAATGCCATTTGCACAAGTTTTTTTTAGAAAATCCAGGGTCAGTCACAGGCAAGAGGGATAAACACGTACCCTAACCAAGGGAAAGCCAGGCAGAAATGTGTCCTTAATACCCACATGACTGCATCTCAGCCAGCAGATGCACACTGGCCACATTATTATCAGTAACGAAGCTTCTGAGTAGCTACCAAATGTGGTGGCATCTCTCCAGCTGCAATGTCATGAGAAATATCTGGGAGGAGCCGGACTTCTTGTTAAGAGATGAAGGGTAGGAAAGGAAGGGCACACATAAGTAGGAAACAAGACTTCCACAAAACCACTGCTCACTGAACAACTGGTTACTTTTTACGGGTAAGTGCTTCAACATGAATTTCAGTAATATAACAGATGTTATAGAAGAACTACTTTGAGAAAAGCATGAGATAATGCTGTAGATCTTCAGAACACAAAGTACGGGAAAGCCCTTTAAAATTTGCTCATAAAAATGTGTATATCTGTTTCTTTAGAATTTACTTCTAAGTATGTAATCACGCAAAATAATTTTAGTGTCTTTTAAAATGCACTTTATGCAGACATCCATTATTCTGACTTATAAAAATGAAAGTAAATTAAGATCCACACAAGAAATTACACGCAAGTGTTAATACTTCAGTTAGCAAAATACACCGACATATTTTATAGCTTACTGGGTATTACAGCTTTTACCTTCCTAACAAGCTACATAAACGGAAAACGTGCAATATTTTTAATTAAGTACAAAGAATGTGGCCACTGATGCTAAAATCGTAGACTTTTAAAAAACACAACGATTCAAGGATTTTTGTCAGGCAAACTAAACAACGGAAAAGTCTGTACATGGTCCTTCAAAAACTGAGCAAAAATCAGTTTTCTCTGTGCATATTCTTACAACCCACATGTGTCACTTCAAACTCCAAATCCAGATTTTGGAGAGAACATGCATGTTTTTTGGACTGCTACAGTATGCTATGGAGCTACTGTTCCTACATATACTTAATATGAACCAGTCCCTGAAACACTAACTGAACATAAATTAAAAATGTTGTCATTAATTTTATTTCACTCTGGAATCTCCATTACTCAGAACAATGGGGCACAAAACAGAAAACCACTACACATACATACATTGCTTTGTGAAATTTGGCATCCATCAGTGTCATATAAAACACATTAAAAAAACAGCACTACCAGTTTTAGCACAAATATTTAAAGTGGTTCGGTATAAACTTTACGTCCAAATAAAGTCTACTAATATTCAGCAAGCAGTGCTGCAGCTGCATTAGCTCATGTAATGTTTCACACATGGAAACCAAGATGCAAGATTACCTCATTTATGGTAACACTCATAAACTACACAGTACACAGTAAACATGTCTACCCAGCAAATTAAAATATCACTGCACTATGCAGCAGCTGAAGCTATCCAGAACCTGTTTATAATCCAATAGAAACAGAAATTTGTCTTCAGCTCTAGAAACAGGGGGGAGGGAGGGGAATCAAAGTCTAAGTAAAATAAACTGCACTGCAAGTGTCACTTGCCCCAAGACTTCCTGCTTCCCACAAAAGACATGCACTCATTCTGGAGATCAAAGGTCACAGCTTTACAATAGAATACATTGTAAATAGGTTTAAAATAATTGAATACAACTGCAAACCAAGGACTCATTTATAGCTTGCTGGGAAAAAAAAAATAAAGCTGTTTTAAGTCATTCCAGTATATGAACTGAAACCTGTATTATAAAACTGCATCTGCTTCAAAACTACCAGATCGCCAGCTGCATACCAGTTGTATTTGGTCATTCCACAGCCATCTAAATAATGAAATGCCTTGGAGTAAATTATATGCCACCACTGTTTTGAATATCCTCTGCAATGTCTGGAGAAGCATTAAAAAATAGCCGTACCTGCCTCTAAAAGGCAGGGGGCCTGGTACCTGAATACTGTCCCCAGAAAAGCAACAAACACTTACTCTGTAAGGGCAAGTATTGATGCAAGTGCTGTAAACAGTCACCTGTGAGATAAATTCTTTCTCACGCTGTGCTTACCAAATCAAGCTCACCTTGTGTGAATGCCTGGTGTCGTGGCACCTACTGCAACTGGCTCATCCATGAGGATGGCAGACTGCTCCTTCCCTGTCTGACTTGTGAGGTCCAGGTGCATGTGCCCCAAACCAATCAACATGTCCTGTGCCTGCAAGAGCTGCAGGCACACAACCAGCCTGTTCTTACATCAGGTACATGAGTACGAGATGCACTGCAGGCCTCCCTGCAAATGGGCATATGCTTAGCAGCAACTGTTAGCAAAGATACCAAACATCAATGCAACCATGTACTCCTCTGCAATTTGATACAGCCATCTTTATTCATTAACAAAAATGTCTAACTTCTGAGCTGAAACAGATCGAAAACTGGTTGAAGAACAAACATACCAAAAATACGCACAATACGTTATAATTTATTATAGCCATTGTTGCAGACCACAGACTCCTTCGTAGTTTACAAGCAGCACTATTTTTCAACCAAAGCAAGCAACTATGTCACACAGGTCTACATTCAGAATCCACAATAAAATGTTCAGAATTATCATGATTACCAAAAGCTGTAGCTCCTTATATGTCCAAAGCCTTGCATAAGTTTTCATGGGATAACCCTCTGAAAACAAACTACTCCCTGATAGTTACATTTACTGGGGTTTTTCTGGCATCGAATCCATCCCACATTAGTAAAGCTCAAATATCCTCCTTCAGGGCATAACAGATATGGAGGTATGTTGAGATTTGTTAATGCATTTGCTACCTCACCAGGATAAGGGCAGGAAATCATTCTATTATTATTTACTTATCTCTGCTGTTAACCCCAGTTCCCTCTATTAGACTAGCAATTACACCACTACAAAACCATAATCACTAGTCACAGCTAAAAGGCAGTGACTAGTTTATCTCATTACAGGACTGAATTGATGCTCATTTTAACAATGACACGCAAACAATTAACTACTGCCACTTCCTTAAATCAGTGGTTTTCAACCTGTGGTTTGCAGATGCTTTTGGTCTATGGACTACTTCTAAGAGACCATAAAGGGTAGTTAAGGAAAGTAAGTAGGTTTACTGTTAAGACTGGTTAAATTTGCTACATAGGAAAATGCATCTTCAGTCCAAAATCTTAGAGGGCCCAAGAGAAAGAAAAAAAAAAAAAACAAACCCACACACACAAAAAAAAACCTTGAAAGTCACTGCTACAGTTCTTCCCTTCTGCAGCAGAAACAGACCTTGGAATTCTTACAATGGCTCTGACCTCTCAACTGTCACAGATGAAAAATTTTCCCAGCAAAACTGAAAGTCTGAATAGTTCAGGAATTCTAGGTTGATGTGATTTCTGATGGAACATTCATCTTTGTAGGTGCAGTCCTGCAGATTTCATTATCATTGCTCTGTTCATCTGTTCTGGTAGTGTTTGTGGCTGTTAATAGAAGTCTATAGAACACTTCTACACAACAAAATAGATTTCATCTAAGAAAACATATAAGCTGACAGCATAAGATGCAGAATACCCTCTTTTTCTTTCCTACATGTTACTTATTCTGAGTAATGAATTTCCAGATTTTTCTTGTAAAAATCCAAATGTTTCATGAAGACTACTATCCACTCTGATCTACACATCATCATCATCATCATCATCATGAAAACAAACATCCATTCTCACTTGAATATGACTTCAAAATCCTCAGAAATACAATTTCTTTGGCAATGCACTTCGTTAGCACACTGGCCTTCAGCACAATCTTACCATTCCGCATTATTTCATGGAATGCCAAATAATCATATGGGACACAGATAAACAAATATGTATCGTCATGTAAACCACAGATTACCAGTAATAAAAATCCAAAATCTGTTTACTTCTATCACAGAAAGATGTAAACCCATAAACAAATTCTCCTCTTCTTTCCATGAACACAGCAGTTATGTTCTTTTTCTAGATATTTAAAAGAGAAAACTCTTTAATGCTACAACTAAATCTTTCCTGCAAAGCAAGATTCTGTCCCTGCTAGAGGACTGACAATTAATTATTCTGATTATACCAACCTTTTCACAAGCGCTCCTTAGTCACATCATCCATATTTTGGGGGTACTTGAATTGATTCAGTGCTTTCTATAACACTATACCATAATTTCTTTTTACTGTATTTCATGCCTAGGGCATGATTTCTTTAGGTTTCAACTGCAGTACAAAATCAAACAGTTTCTGCAGTGTCACTCCACTCATTTCCAATACCCTAATTATACAAACATAACTATTTGTTGTACTGAAAGGCAAAGCATATGGGAACTGACTCTAAAACCAAAATCTTGCCTTTTCTTTCATAACTTAAAGAATGCTTAATAATCTGAAAAATGGCACCCCCGAATACTTTCAAAATAGACACCCGCGATTAGAAGGGATGATAGATCATCATCTTTAGTCTGTTCTCCAGTTAAAAAATAGGAATAATACAATTTTCTCATCACACAAAGGTCACGTAAAGGTAAATGTTAATGTTTGTGGATGATACAGATACTCCAGCAGTGAGTGCTAAAGAAAAGGCCATGCGTAATGCTGGTTTTGGAACACAGTTCAAACAGCATGCAGTAAAAGAGGAGGGTATAAATATGACATTATGGAGGAAAAAAAAAAAACTGACTTACACCTTGAGCCCTGTTCATCCTGTAGACTGAGTACCGCCAGAATAAAAATAAAAGCATGTGATCATTTAGTTAGAGGCTAGTTGCTAAGTGTTAAGCTGAAGAGAAAAGAAGGGATACAGTTATCATTTTGGTTTTGTTTTTTCAAGTACTCTAAGTTCATAAACTTATTCCACAAAACCTACAGACAGACAAAAAAGGACCATTTTAGTTGAAAGACAGAGAACATATCTCTATGCAATCTGCATTTTATTTCTAAACTTACTGAAAAGCTAAAAGTAGTAGGTAGTGTAGTATCATAGTTCTGAAGGAATTCACAACCACAATACTTTCTTAAAATGTTTTCCCATTGCTGACTTTGTGGAAAGGCCCTTCAGCTACCAAAGCAAACAACCGAATGAAGTGAATTCAAACATGTAATGACTGTAAGGTCAGCACATGACCGCTAAGCATTCATGACCTCAAATTAAGAGGTATTACCCTCTATCTACTAATCCTCAGGTCACAAATGTACAGCCTAGTCCGAGAACATTAAAAATTCCTGAAATGTGCTTACACCCCACTGCTTGAGAAATAGAAAGCTAACATGCTTGAAGTGATCAGATAAGTGAAAAGGGCAGTTCTGTTCTCAAGCAGCATACTAAAAGTCGTGTCTTTCAGTTGCATTTTCTGTTAATAAATTCCACTATGATTTTTATATTGTTATAGAAAAACAACTAAATTCTGAAAATAAGCACTTTACTTTCACAAATCCTAACGTTTCAGATCCAAAGAATTATGTTAAAGAACAATGAAAAAAGAGGCTACATTCATCTTAGTAGTAATGCACTCGTATAGTATTAACTACATGATCAAACTACCTGACATCTACAAATTAAGTTCTACATTTTGACAGGATGGTTAGACACTCTTAGTTCTGTAATGCTTTACTTTTTGTCACTTCCAGCACATTTAAGACATGTAAGAGCCTGTCAGAATCACTCCGGTGGTAAGATTACAAAAATATTTTTACTAAGAATAAAATCCTAGCCTACTATACTATCATTACACATTTTATGTCCAAAATTTGCCTGTTAAAATTTAACAGGAACATTTGCACTTCCCAAAAAATGCACATTTTTGCATTCTGGATGAGTTCATGGACACTGAAGAGGTTCTGTGAATCTTCTAGCTGAGAGCAGTTTTCACTACAAATTTCATACCTAATATGTGAACCTACAATTTCAGTAAGATATCAACAGGATTACTTTTTAGGTTCCTGAATTAGGGTCTCTTACATAATGACTGGAGGCTGCTGTCTTGATTTGTCAACCCCTTGTGCATCTCCGTCATTTTTGCATTAATGTACAGACACAGAAAGAGCTCCAGAAAATAGAAATACATGTGTCAATTATACTGATTTCTCAGAGTAGTTTCTCATTAGCTTCCTGTTGAGTTCTCCTCTGCACACACCAACAACTTTCTGGAATCAAGCTCCTCTGTCACTATTCATCTGCCACAACCTTCTCAACATTTCTTACAGAAAACTTTGGATTTGAAACTCTAAATATGTAGCATTTTGTTTCAGTCCGTAACTGGCTTGTGGAAAACAAACTCTGGAGGCTATCTTGGTTGCATTTTTTCTCCACTTACACTCCCGCTTCTCATAACTTTGTAAACATCATGATAAAAGAAGGAGGAATACAAGTAATCTTTCAGTCAAAACCTAAGACTGTGGACCAGTTTCCATGTCCAGGAAAGACCATGGTTCACTTCAGGGAATACCAATGGAAAAAAATTGTTAACTTCCTCCAATGTTGGGACTTGTAAAGAAAGAGAAAAAACTGACATATAACAGAGGGAGCCATCTGGCAGACCAGGGCAAGACCTGGTTTGCCCAGCACTGCTATCCAATGATCTTCTAGCAAGCTCACGTGTTCCCAGGTCGACCTAATTGGGGAAAATGTTGTATATATGCTGAAGATGAGGTATTCAAATCAAATCAAAGATGTCAGAGCTTATAATATATAAAACATGCCAGAAATAAAACTGAACCCTGAACACATGGAATTTACCCACTCTAGTGCACAGCATATCTCATAGCTACCTTCCACATCACCACAATATCAAAGTGGTAGGTAAAACAACAAAAGTTAACATACTATTAAAATTTGAGTATGAGGGCCCAAAAATGGGTCATAATGAGGTTAGATGACATGCCCTATGGGAAAAACCTCAACACAGAGTGAAATTTTCCATTAAGTGGTCATCTGTGGTTATGACAACAAAATACAAACCTCTCTGTATTTGGGAGAGATGCACCCAAAGACAATTAATCTGAAAATTGCTCTCCTGTAAAAAAATTTTAAACCAATAATGCATGCAGGGCAAACTGCAACTGGAACAGACTTCAATAAATACGTACAGCCAAAGAGGAACACAGTCTGCTAAAAACCTGAATACGGCTTGGATTTGTCCCTACTAGCAGTAAAACCAGGCATAGAAGAGGCTCTGGATGTCAGCTTTGCTTGTATGCAGCTTTGGAATGGATTTTAATCATAGCTTAATTGCCACATAGATACATTCCAAGAGTGCGCCTTCATGACATGCTTGCATCAATTTTAAGGGAAGATACTGAAAGTGAAGACATCCAAGTCCAGTATGGATAGCTCATGTGCTTGTAGTGTATTTAAGAACAGTTTAATAACTTAACTGGGCTATAAATAAGATAGCCGCATCAAAATATGAAGGAATATTTATTGTTCTGTGATTTACTACGAAAAGCAGAGAACACTCTAGCAACTCTTGGAGCATGCTTTCACGTCTCCCATTCCTAATCCTCGTTATAAAGTTCTTTTTTCTGTCTCAAAGAAGATGGCAAGAGATAATGTCAGTAGCAATTAGGGTCTTTACTGCCCTTATAGACTCTTCTGATGTGCACTTTTTCACAGATCTTTAGAAACAGGACACTTCTCCCCATTTTAATCTAGGTATACTGTCTGGAACATTCCCAACATCACTGCACAAGGTCTGGGGTTTGTTCTTGTTTGTTTTCTTTCTAAACAATGTAGAATGTTGTATTTTTAATTACTCAAAATTAATGATGTTATAAATAAAACCTCCACTATTACTTTCACTGTTCACATTGGGAAACTCAAGCACTCAGGTTTCCTAACATTTGTAATCAACTTCCTCTAAACTTCTTGCATGCTGCTGAACCTATCATGTTTTTATAAGCCCATTTCAATTCTCACTGGAAACAACTAACTTGGATCAGACCCAGAATTTCTTCTTAAACAACAAACTAGAGAAACAGAATAAATCCTGCCGATTTGGACAAGAATAAACAAAAAGAATCTCACAAGTGTTATCTCACTTTGTATATTACCTATATAGAATTTCGTTTGCTTATCACCTATCTGAATATCGATTACATTGCTGCTGTTGCAAATTTCTTTAATCTCACTTTACAAGCTGTTGCTCTTTATTAAGAATGCTGTTCTACCTAAATAAAATCCAAAGAGGAAATAAGCTTCAGAGTGGAAAGAAAAAAAACTCCTGGGGGAAAGATAAGATTTCGTATTATTACTACGTTGGAGATTCATTTTTAAACTTATTTAAGATGGAGAAAAAAAAAATTACTTCTTAAAAGAAATAAGCCAGGATAGCTTGGTTCTAGAGCCTTCTTAGAGCTACCTCAACTTTATCCTTCTGTAGGGACGCTGTGCAATATCCTCCTACAAAGCAGCTGCACTGATGGAAGATATACCTGTCCTCCGTTGCTCGTTAAAAAAACCCTCTGCCCGAAGGTGCTGTTCCTCAGATCTGCTCCAGACACTAGCAAATGAGGGCTCTCTCTAACACATTTCAGTCCAAAATGAACCACGTTAAACAGCTAATACATTTTCCAAATAATTTAACTAAAATGGAAAGGATCGGGTAAGCACAGGCATAAGTAATTTTACTCAAAAGAGTGTTTCCACTACAGTGTTTCTAATGCAGAGGGAACTTCTGTGCATCAAAACCAGAAACATTATATTGGTTTGAAATGCAGAGCTGATGGTGTTTGTAGCTACGCAATAATGAAATACGGAAATTAAAACTGGTCATTTCCTGCAATTGGTTCTGTAGATTACTATATAACTAGCAAAGCTTTCTGATGCAATTCAACAGATCAGCAAGTACTTTAAAAAGTACATAGTAGCTAGAATATGCAGCCTGTTCACTAATAAGGACTGAGAGTTGAAATTGCAGCCTAAGAGATTGAGGCCTTAAATTACTTTAAAAAAGGAAGAAAAAGAAAAACATTAAAACAACAAAAAGCACTGAAAAAAGACATTTAGAGCCCTTACTTATTTAAAGCTGGAGCAACCACTTGACCAGAGGAACTTACTGCCTGGCCAGTACACTCATTACTCAGGTGAGCATGACCTTGTTTGTCAAAAGCCTGCATTTGTTTTGCTGAATACATTCTCCAACTTGAATGATGGGCTCCTTAAACCTCTCCTTAAACCAAAAAGGCTATACCTGAACCTCCAATTAAAGGGTAACAACTGGCAGACATGAGGAACATCTAGCAGGAGGCTGATGCTGAGCAGATGGGCTGGAGTGCAGCAACCTTTTCCATCAGTTTCCACCCACTGCTTTTACTAAAGTGCATAATCATCACGAGCCCGACACTACACTTCCTCAAACAGCAGCAGGATACCCCCTGCAGAGCACAGTGCTGCTGTAGTTGAACAAATACCAGAAATGCGGCTGACTAGCACTTGCCTGGCTCTGCAAGCCCATGCTGCTGACTGCAGTTTCTTGAGATATCAACCTTTACAGAGAAGACAGTTAAAGAAGTTACCATTTCAAAATGTTTGTACTTGCATGACATTATAATTCTAATTATAATTCTGCTAACACAACTGCCAGTAGAGCAATACTGTAAACCAGATCACTAAAGTAATAATGAAGGTAAGGGGGAAAAAAAATCTTTACTTCATTTTGGTGTAAAGTAGTCTCACAAACATTTCTTCCTGAATGAAGGCACAGGTGGGGAAGTATGCTGAAGAACATAAAAAAGACAAAGGGGACTTCACTTGGCCACATGTCCTGTAAACCCTGTCAGTTTGGGAACTATGTCTTTTTGCAGAGGCAGATCTGTAGTACAGAACTTTAGCACTATTTAAGTTGATGCAGCTAAGAAAAGGGAATTTTCATTTATGGGAGCAAGAAGAGGTAAGTACTGTTTCTCCCATGAAAACCTCATATATTCCTGTGAAGCCTGTCTTAACCACTGAGCATAAGATCCTGTATCTCATCTTACATGTTTTGTAGAGCCTAAAAAACTAGACTGTCTTTTCATTTATGTAAACGTCCATAGTCTCTTTTTGGTTCCTGTTGCTATTCTTACTGTTCCTGAGTGTAATTGCACACTCTTTGAAAAAATATTATGTTGTAGCAAATTTTAATTTTTCATTCTATGAAAAATCTTTACACCCTTATTCATAAAATATAATGTTATTTCCTCATGCCTCTCCTCAGTATTATTCACTATTTTGCAAGCTTCCATTACACCCTTTCTTATTTTCCTCTATTTTGGGAAGAATAAATTCTCCATGCAACTTATTCCTGCCCTCATACCATTGTCATAAGCTTTCTCCAGACGGTTTTAGCCTGTTCCTCATTCCAGGCTTGCAAAGAGTGCAGTCATGCCAGACAAAAGCACTAAAAGCAAAGCCTCAGATGACTTTTTTTTTCCTCTATCCTTCCATATAGGGCACAGATGGCCATGTATTCTTGACTCCTCCCCACTTCAGCTGAAAGCCACAAATTCTCCTTATTTCACCACAGCATCACGTATGTAAACATTAACAGAATCCCCCTTTTTTTTCCAGTACCTAGAATAGAAATTTCTCCACATTTTCACTAATTACTTCATTTAGAACAAACTGTCCATTTAATTACCAGCATATTTTCACATATAGTCTACAAATAACTTCAGATAACATTGAAAATAGTGCAACAACATATTCTACAGTCTCTTGCCAGCACATTCTGCTGTGTGGAAATCCCGACTGCTATTATTTCACCTTGCAGGAGGAACTAGTTTTGGTATTGCTTTGGACAGCAACTTCCAATCACTACCTGTAACTCTTAGTAAACCAAGGAAGGAACCGCCATCACTTGCAAACTTTCTTCCTCTTCCCCATAGATTTTGCTCATGATGCAAGCTGTCCATGTTCATCAAAATTTCTAGCATGTTTTCAACAGAAAGCTTCACAGCACCATTTACAGGAAGTGCCCAGCCATGGCATTAGGAAAGCAGACAAACAGAAGACAGACAGATTTAGTGAACACCTGTTAAATGGGGCAATGGCACCAACACGATTGTTTCCCACTTCATTTCACACAGTAATAACTTTAATGTCCTCCGTGCACTCACTTTTAAACACCAGTTCTACAACATCAAACAACAGAAAGCTGAAAGCAAATTTAATTGTCTAGACTGCCTCCAATCAACTTTTTTTTTTTTTTTTTGCATAACAGTGAATTTACTCACTTTAGTTTTCTTTCATATTTTTAAAAACTGCATATGCTCAAATTATTCTCCTTTGGCTTTTTTGTAATCTTTCACGACATATCATTCTCCCCCATGTTTTAATACTTATCTTGGCTACAATAAAATCTCTTACTCTACTCATTATACAATAAAATCTCTTACTCATCATTATCTCAAATGTTCAGTTTTACTTCCTTTTTTTTTTTTCCTTTGGACTCTTCTATATGCTTTCTAGCTCTTCTAACTACCACCCCCCTCATTTAGAATATTTGATATTCTACTTAGTTTTTCTCCTCTTAAGTCTTGGACTTCTCACGCATGGATGCATTACAGATCATTATATAGTGTCATAATGATTAGCAAGTAATTGAAAAGATTTTTAAAGCTTTTTTTTGTTGTTTTGTTTCATATTTCAACATGAGAGTATTATGCTAGAATTACTTAATACATTCAGTGATGAAGACTGTCTGATGAAGACACTGACTTCTTTAATTATTTTTTCCCCCTATAATAGCAAAGACAGACAGACTGCAGGAGAAAATCACGGTCCAAGATTCCATTAAGACTTCTCTTTTCAGAACAAGGGGCATCCATTATACTTTCAAGAATGATTTAACTCTAAGCACATGCAGATTAATTTTATTCTGCTGAAAAACTGAAGTCCAGAATGTAGTTGTAATTTCAATATAGTAACTTGCATGCAGAGTGTAAAGAGATGGTAAGAATAGCAAACAAGATGTAATGAAGAAATTATTATGAAAGAGAACATTTTACAAACTGTTTTCCCTCTTATTTGCAGATCTGGACTGGCTACAAGAAAGATGAGTACTTTTTGCTAACAAGTTATGACATCCTATCTGTGTTACTGCTTTCACTGAAAAGACAAATTTTTTTTGCATTTTACCTCACATTACCTTTGTCCTACAGACATGCCTCTTCAATGTTTTTACATCATAAATATTGTCCAAACCTCACCTTCTAATATTAGTGTATTTTGATGTGTTATGAAATTAAAACTAAATTCTTTCAGCGTTCTTTAAAAAAGTTCTGTTCAAAAGTACAGCTCTAGTTCCCTTTGTGTAGGTGTAGGTGTAGGGCAGTGTTGGTGTGGGCTTACTTAAAGGGAACGCTGGTCACAGAGTGGAACTGCACTCTCCATTTGTAGAAGCGTTGCTTGAAGAAAGGATGATGCTTAAATTCACACTCCATTTCTTTCTTTAAGTGTTTAAGAGACTTTCTTTGCATTAAGTACATTTATGTACAGTGCTTTTACTTCCAGGACTACAGGACTGCCTTGTTTTCACAGATGAGGAAAAAAAAAGCTGTGTCAAATCAAATCAAATTTGTAAATACACTGATTTCTATATGCCAGCAGTCTAGACATCTCACATCCTGAATTCAAGGAAGAACAGAAGCTCTGAGAACTTTCTGAATTCTAAAACACTTTAAGTTTCTGAGACTTCTATGAATGTATATCTTGCCTGACACAAGGTCTTGCAAAAAACTTTTCCCACAGAGACAACCTGGATGAAGTAAAGTAAGATGAGGTAAACGCAGCACAGTGTTTTAAGATGCATTGTCAACATATATTTAATTTAAATGGATTGTGCACACGCACACAAAATGTCTGTATATGACACAAAAATAAAAATATTTGCCTGGAAGATTCAAGTTATAGATGACTTTCCAATTCAATTTTTCTATTATAAATCTATGAAATTGATTATTTAAACAAATTAAAATGCATGTAGAGTTCATAAATATCCTCCTTTCAGAGGATATTGTATTGTATAAATTCTAAATTGCATATAGACAATAACTTCCAAAGCAAAGCTACATGAAATCACCAGACATCAGTAACAAAAATGGACGCAACACTTCAATTGCATATGCATTTGATGAAGAGTCTCAAAAAAACAGTATTAAAACTCTTCTTCTTCACTATGATCCATCACCTCTGTTCTAGGCAAATAGATACCTAAAGCGCAAACAGAACCATCTCGAAGAGCCTGAGTGATGAGTTCACAGCACTATTTTTTCCTACTCTTCTCTTGTACACTCAAATTCTGTAAACATTTCAGATCAGTTCTCACTCATATTGCCAGAAGCATCCTCATGGCCCAGCGTAAACAGACCAATCTGTATTCCAGCTTTGAATGATTATATCCAATCCTGCTTAAACAAGAATTTCAAGGTTTGGATTGCACAGATAGTACCTCTAATGCCACTAGTTAACCTAGCTTTCAGTTCAGCCTTTTTCCTTTTCTCTCTAACATATGTAACTAGTAACCTATTACCAGTAACATGCTACTAGCAATCTAGCAATCTACATTCATGTGCTTTAATTCACACAATTTATATCCACGTAATTTTCTACAGCACTTGCTACAGAACTTACGCTTTATGTATGTGTAAAAACACAACCTGTGGAACTCAGAAAAATATCACATAAGGAATTCTCCAAGGGATCACCAAAGTCCAGCACATTCCAACTTGCAGGCACTGTCTCAGCTGCTTGTTCAGTATATTTATCTGACTAGCAGTGGTACACTTAATATACTGAAAGTAGCATAACTTTTTTGAAATCAACTTTGTTTTTTCATTATTTCACTTTCCATGGATAGGAAAGAGTGAGAACATAGCAACTGTAGTTCTTCTGCATATTGCTGGTGTGTTAGGTGGCAGGGATGTTGCTTTTTCACTGTTTTCTAGCATAAGGTAGAATAGTCCGTGCTAGAGAAATAATTCTCTATTTCTGACCATATATGACCATACTGATCAATGATGACCCTCTAACTCTGATTGTATATCTTTCTTACCAACTGCTGATTCTTAATAGTGATTCATTTTGCTCCGCTAAGATTTGAGTTTGGGTGAGCAGCTGGCCTATCCCTCCTCTCCATTTTGGTTATTGCACCAAGACAAATTTTGTTTAAAGTACCTTTATGTATTTAAGTATTTCATTTGTTTCAGAAAACAACCTAGCTTCCAATCACTACATTTTCAATTATATAACAATTGGATTTCAAAACTTTCAAACTGACATAGTAATCTCATCACATTTCTAATTTGTCTTGCATTTTCTCCAGTATTGAGTAAAATGGATAAATCACTAATCATGGAAGGACTAACTCTCCAATAAAGCAATAAAAATATTTAAATTGAGATATATTGTGGAAAGCTGTCTTGACAGACCTCGACAACACTATTATCATTGAAGCAATCTAATTCCCAAAAAGCTGAGGCTCATTAAAGCTATGCAAAATTTAGTTATTATCAACTGATTAATATTTTAAAATTAATTCTTATATATTCAAACAATCACCCTTCAAACACAGGACAGAACAGACCACTTCTCTATTTAGAACAAATGTAACCGCCTTATCTGGAATTTTATCAATTCCTAACTCTCTGTGGAAGTGTATGACTTTTCCTTGGGTTGTACCTGGTTTTTGTGAATTCCCACTCTGTCATTCATGATAAATTTCTACCATCAAGGCTTAATGGGGAAATCACTAGCTGCAACAGGTGAATTTAAATTTCTAAATCAGAAAAATACTCTGAAGAGGAGCTTCTAAGACTTTGAAGATAATAAAAGACTTCAGAAAATTTGGAAGATTGGATGAATGTGTTTATCTTTGTGCCTGAAACTCAATGTATCAACTACTGCTATAATTCTTATCAAACATTTCTATATATAGACAACACCTGACTACAACTACCTCTTTATGCTCTTCCTGCTCAGTTTACCTTTCTCTTTCCTGTATGTTTCTCAGAAGCACTGCATTACTATTTTTTAAGATCAAAATCAAGCTAGCATTCTCCCCTTTGCTCATACTGATGTCATACAGACATCATAATTCACTTTGAAACAATAAAGTAAAGATGCAATAGTACACAATATTTGGGATATTTCTGGGTTGTTTTTTTTTTTGGGGGGGGGGGGGGGCAGGAAGGAGGATTATCATTTAATCTGATTTATTTTAAAACTTTTATTAAGCTAATATTTAAGCCCTATTACAAATATATACATAATGATGCAATTAAAGGTTAATAAAAGTATTGTAAAGCATATCTGTGAAAACTGAAAAATAATTTCAGTTATCTTAGTGGTTGTTCTGTGACATTAAATATAATCCAGAGCATTAGAAATATATATATTAAGCTTTCAGACTGGTTAAAAAAAAAAAAACAAAAAAACCGGTTACTTTTCCATCAAACTATAGTCTCTCTCAGAGAAAAATATTCCTCTCATCCCCACTGATTAGCAGCATTGTAAAATACCGTGCTCTCATAAACTGATATAAAATACCAAATATACATCCAAGCAATATATGCATTTTAAATTTCTTTGTATCGCCAAAAATGGCATCCTGATGCTATCATTTAACTCATCATGACATTCCATCAATCAAACACCACTTTTAATCATACACCATTCTGCTTTTTCTCCCAAAGCAAACACAGAAGATATGCAACGACCTTTTTCAACCAAAATATGTACTTTACAGAATTAGTATTAGATTAAGAATCAGTTTTACATCAGCTATCAGCCCGTCAATTAATGTTCCAGACCCCCGCTACTGACCCAGTACCGTACAAGCTGTTATTATGCACTGTCCTACATATCATCTGTTCCCGGTGCTGGTCTGTTCCAGAAAGACAGACAGCTGCAACAGTATATCCCTGTTCAACCTGAGGACCATCTGACTTTAATTGTAGCACACAGCTTGATGTGGGTCTGGTTATGAGAAGCCGAAGTATCACACTGTAATAATCTGGAAAAGCAGAAACCTGCCAACACAAGGCTGCAAACAGGGCTTGGGCTGTCTGGCTGTCTGACGGGCTGCAGGAAATATGATTAATGAGCAAGGTATAATGATATCAGGAACCCGATTAGCACCACAAAAAGGTCACAGATCAAAGTAGTATGCATTTCATGAGCTCCAATCATTGCATAAGATCTGTGGACTTAAAAAGGTAAACTGAAATGCAAAGGGAAAAAATATTCATGTGTGATACAAAATGAGCGCTTAAAATACAATAATCACTATTTTTGTCTGAACCAGGAAGCTGTAAGCAAATATTAACTGAATGAATCAGCCAAAGCCACAGTGTAGTAAATGTTCTTGATTGCATTTGAGAGAAAGTGAACTTCAAGCACTTCTCATAAATGCTCCCACTCTACTTAACAACAAAATTTGATGTTGACAGTATCATTCCATTAAATACTAAAAAGAAAAAGCAAATTAATATTTCTGTGTGATTTTCTCACTTTACTCCACTGCCAAAACAGCAGATTGTAGAGGGCACTGCCCATAACAGCACTGAGAGGGCTGCCACCACCAGGAGAAGGGTGAGTTTGTCACATAAAAGCAGTTAACTGGCACTGAGGCTTACATTTAACACTGCCAGATAGACCAAAACTTGGTATCTGAATTATAGTATATAATATACAGTACTATACAGTATCAAGGATATACAGTGTCACCAAAAGGGTTGTTGTTTGATACATGTTAATAAACTGTTATTTCACACTTTCAAAATTAACTTATTAAAAAAAAAAAGTTCTGTTTTGCCCAATTATGCAATGTTTAAAAATGACATTCCCCTGTAAAAAGTTGCTTCAGAAAACTTTAATTTGTAGCTACTTTCATATGTTCTTTGAATACGCCATTTGACAAGAGGTACTTTTTTCATAGCAAAAGTCATGACGTTAAGCAGATTACTAACAAAGTCTTCTTAATTAAAATACTCTCAAAAGTCACATTCATTAATGAATAACTTCTTGAAAAAAAAATCTGAATGAGAAAGAAACAATAATTATATTTAGATAATAAATAAGACCTCCCAATTTTGTAAGTAATGCTGAGTAAAATTAGCAAATAGTAACTGGAAGTAGTTGTAATCTTCACCATTCAAATGTACAATGGTTAACATACTGCTGTTTTCAGACCCAGATTACTTTCTCTTTAAATGAAAGAGTGGATACATAACAAGCACTTTCCAAATAATGTTTTCTGAACTGCTTCTTTCGGGATTTAACAAAATAAAGACTTGCTTATTGTAGACTGGATGAGGGCATTGAGTGCACCCTCAGTAAGTTTGCAGATGACACCAAATTGGCAGGGAGTGTGGATCTGCCTGGGGGTAGCGAGGCCCTACAGAGGGATCGGGACAGGCTGGAGAGCTGGGCTGAAGCCAATGGGATGAGGTTCAACAAGACCAAATGCCAGGTCCTGCACTTCAGCTACAACAACCCCAGGCAGCGCTACAGGCTTGGGGCGGAGTGGCTGGAAGACTGTGAAGAGGAAAGGGACCTGGGGGTACTGATTGATGCTCAGCTGAACATGAGCCGACGATGTGCCCAGGTGGCCAAGAAGGCCAATGGCATCCTGGCTTGCATCAGAAACAGTGTTGCCAGCAGGAGCAGAGAGCTGATTGTCCCCCTGTACTCAGCACTGGTGAGGCCCCACCTTGAGTACGGTGTCCAGTTTTGGGCCCCTCACTGCAAGAAAGACATCGAGGCCCTGGAGTGTGTTCAAAGAAGGGCAACAAAGCTGGTGAGAGGTCTGGAGCACAGGCCGTATGAGGAGAGGCTGAAGGAGCTGGGAATGTTCAGGCTTGGAGAAGAGGAGGCCCAGGGGAGACCTTATAGCTCTCCATAACTTCCTGAAGGGAGGTTGTGGTGAGCTGGGGGTTGGCCTCTTCCCTCATGTCATTAGTGATAGGACTAGAGGGAATGGTTTCAAGCTGCGGCAGGGGAGATTCAGGCTGGACATTAGGAAATATTACTTCTCAGAAAGGGTGGTCAGGCACTGGAATGGGCTGCCCAGGGAGGTGGTGGAGTCACCGACCCTGGGGGTGTTCAAGGAACGATTGGATGTTGTGCTGAGGGACATGGTTTAGTGGGAGCTATTGGTGATAGGTGAACGGTTGGACTGGATGATCTTGTAGGTCTTTTCCAACCTTGGTGGTTCTATGATTCTATGACTGTGCAAAAAACAAAAAACAAAACAAAACAAAAAAACATTTGGAATATGGATGGAGTTTATTACTTTCTAAGAGAAGACTTTAAAGGGATTTTACACTTTGTGTCCAGAAGTTTAACAGTAATAATCAAACATAGCTGGCTCCAGCAATGAAGCACTTCATCCTGCCAATATAGCACAAGTAAGAGATAACAGAGGTACAAGAAAGGCAGACACTAGTAGCAAATACTATGCAAAATCACAGAGGATTGAGGGAAAAGGCAGGTCAGAAAGTATAGAGGTACTATCTGTAAATGAGAAAAACCTGGCACCATGGCTAAAAATTAAGTAAAGAAAATTTAGAGCTAAAATCTTAGAAGAGAAGGAAGCAGGAGTTAGAGAATAACTTGCATTCATTGTGTTGAAAGCCAGATCTGTAATTAATTGAATGAGAAATACATTTTATGCAAAAGCTGAAACACCAGAGTGGTGAGAGATCAAGGCCAAGGGCTGCCTTTGACGAGTCTGCCTGAGTACATAACTTTTCATTCCTCAGAACATTCTGAATCACCAACACATGCCAAACTCAAAAGGGTGTCACGCTACCTCCCTAACCAATTACCTATCAGCACAACAGTAAGATGAAAAGTTGTGTTTGAACACGGTTTGCCAAGTAGTCCTGCTCAATGTTAGTGTATTTTATACCTCACTTAAATACAGCTTGTGAATGCTTCTACACAAAGCCAAACACTAGATTCACCTAACACAATTTGTGATTACTGTGGTGTACCCTATAACTGCCGCAAATGTTAAGGTCATCAAGCTCGATAGACTGCACAAATATAGAGCGAACAACATCTCTGAAGACCACGGTATCATGTCACCAGTAGAACTGCAGTTTAAAACATTCTGCTAACTTATAAATCACAGGTTTGTTCAGCACTTTTTTACTCTGCACTTTTTTGAATAGCAGCTCCAATGTTTTCAGCACTCAGTTTTCAATGCTCATAGCTTGAGAATGTCAGGGCATTATCAAGTCAAGGTCTGCTTTCTGTGAAAAGTTTCTGAGAGTCTTCAAGCCTTAATTCACTCTTCCCCAGTTGCTGACTACTACATGAGAGCTCCAGCCTTATTTGTCAATATTCATTAAAAAAAACCTCATTTATTTTTAGAGTGCCACTGATGCAGGGGCCTTCCATTTTGGAAAGAGCTTAATGTAATAGCTCAGAGAATGTGTTGAGATGCCAACAATACTATTGTAGTATATATTCTGTAAGTCATCCCACTCAGAGAGCACAGTGAAGACAGGAAATGCTAACACCAGGATTTTCCAGAACACAGAAGAACACAGTAAAACAAGTTTTGGGAATGAAGTGAATGAAGGAGAATTCAGTTTTATTTCCTTGTAAAAACAGCTCCGAAAAATATAATTTTTATGGAAGAAAGGGAAGAGGTGGCAACAGATTTAATACGCAGCCTTCTCTCCTAAAGCATTCACTGGTCTTCAGAGTTAAATGGATACTAAATCAAAATACCTAAAATTACATTTAAATAACTGGAGTGAAAACTGTCCATGATTAAAAAGCTTTTTCAAGATTTCTGTAAAGCGATTATTTTATTATCTCTTTAGAACTACAAGAGCTGACATAAAAACAAGATCTCCTGTTTATTTAGACCACAGAAAACTTTTTTGGTCAGTTCTGAAGAACAAGTCTTTTTTCTTCTTAAAACTTTTAATTTCACCATTCCTTCAAATTATTTCATTCATAACCTGATACGTGAATTGTAAATAGTTGTGCATTACAAAGATCCAGATTACTTCAAAAAGCTTGCAAGACAAATGCTACTTGACAGAAAACAGAAGAGAGTCATCTTACCAGTCTGTTTATGCGAACGAATTCTTCTGGGGTTTTGGCCCATGGTGGAAGTTCAACATCAGACACAACTGTCCCATCATCCATCACCCCTAGATTGTAATTGTTGCTGTTGACAAATATCTCTGGGAGGTAATAGAATTCAGGAATCAATTCCTGTAAATAAATGAAAAACAATGCCATGCTATAAATTCTGTCAAACGTACTCTGTCACATTAACAAATAATTATTAAAATGGCATTAGGCAGAGGCAGAATACAAAAAGTCCACCCACAGACACACAAAGAAGGGGGAAATCTGCTATTTCGTATTTTCTAAAATTTAATCCTTCAGATATCATATCTCTTTTTTATGCCTGTAATATGACAAAGAAATACAACGCAACATGCTATGAAACAGAGACAGAACATTGCTTTTGGTAGCATATTATCCTCAGAGTAACTCATAAAACTAAATAAATGAGTATCACATGACACAATCTTCAGTGGGAAGTAACAGACACACGGATGATGTTAAGAAGTTGGGAAAGCAGGTACATTTTAATACAATACAGAATTTGAAGCGTGGACGACCGTAAAATTTGAGTGAAAGTAAATATTATCTGAATGAGTTCAATGCCTAGAAGTAAATTTTCTGTCAAATCCAAAATAACTGGAGTTATACTATATGTTCGGAATAAAAAATTCAAAGCTGAATCAAAACAAAACTTTTCTTCCATTATCAGATGGTTATCACAATTATATGTCTAGTCTATTATTACAAGAGAAGAAATACACATCATTTCATACACACACAAACAAAACTGAAAAAAAAACAAAAGCAGGAATTTTACATGGTTGCAAGGGCTCTGTGTGCCAAATCCCTTGACAGGATTATCATTGCTTTAAACTGTGCTGTCCCATGGTGAATGGGACTACAAAGTGGCATCAAAACCATCTGTGGCTGGGCTGCCCTGGAGCTACTGTAGGGAGGCACTGTATGCAACACTCAAATGGGCTGAAGAAAAAAATGCAAGCACATATAGAAAAGGAATTATAATTTCCAAGTCTTACAAGAAAAGCACTAAGTAATACTAATGGCTACACAAAGAGCTTTTGAAATGAAAACAGTGCAGAATTGATTGCAACATGCCAGGAAGCAAGATTAAGCTAAAAACAAAACATTTTCTTTTGAACAAGTGGAATATTTCTCTGTTTTGCACTCAGAATGCAACTTTATAGGCTGTTCTTTCTTCTGTAGAACATGTACAAGCATATATAGAAAAACACCTAAATCAATGGCTTTAGAACCTTATTTATTGACTTTTAGAAAGGTCTGCAAAATCCTGATGTGAAAATTAATAGAAAAAGTCTATTATATATAGTATGTATATTTCTACCATTTTTTAAAAAGCAATTTTGCATGGGAACTTGATATTCAGACTGTAATGTACCAATAATCTTGGCAATTTGATGGATTTTGAAAAATCTAAATTAGAAAATTTACTTCCACTGTGAGGAAAGAATCAATATACGTAATTGCTTCAGGAAGTCTATTTCATAATAAACAACTAGTGTAAAATTGGTCTCTCATATAGCAACTACAAACTGCATGCTGTTTAAGAAGTAGGAAAAAAAAAAAAATCAAACTGCTCCACTGGACTCGTCTACAGTGGGTGTAGTACATAGCTCCATCAGAAGCTCAGTAGATGAGAAACCCAGTCCTGACATGATTCAATGGATCAGTGGTCTCCCAGATAGTCCCCAACGACTAGCTATGGCATGAGCAGCCTTCCAAAAGACTGAGTGCAATAGGGAGGTCATCAGATTATGGACAAGGTCAATCCGAGCAGCCAGAGCAAGAACAGGAAAGATCAAGCAGGAATTAAGCTATTATCACCTCTATCCTTGTGTGAAATACTGTTTGGCTTTTTATTGTGCATCTTTTTGTTTACAGTCACCTGAACTAACCAGGCAGGGTAAAATGCTCTTTTGTACGAAATGCTTGACAAGTACTTGATAAAAAAAGATTTGAAACTATTAACTGAATAAGCGAAAGAACAAAAATGTATCTCAGAGAAATGTTTGTAAGAAAGAAAGATCACTATCATAGAAGTTTCTGCATATTTTATCACTGCATTCGAAGTACGAAAGAAAAATAAGAAGTGTGGACTGTTAATTCAGTAGCAACTTGTATCACAAATACAAAAACAGACCATGACAGTGGAATACTTAAAACATAAGCTCATTACATATGTTAATCATGCTTTTATATATTTAATTATATATATATACAGATATTCCTTTGTTTCTTTCAAGATCAGAAACCATTTAGCTTTCTAGAACACACACTGTTTTCATTAGATAGCACAAAAACAATATGCGGCCTGGAAACTTAAAGATCATCAGTAAGTTCTGTTAGTTTGACTATCAAAACTTTCCGTAAAGCATTATTTCATTACTTGTTTTTTGTAACAATGCATTTTTTCAAAAGGAGCTCCTCTATTATCTGATTTTGTTCTGTTGATCATATGGTAGCATTTATACACGGAAAAAGCAGCTCAAATAGATGTACTGTGCCAGTCTTACTGAGTAGCGCTTAATGCCAACTTTCAATGGCTTTACGTGGATGAAAAGGATTACATTAGCAAAAGGTTATCGAGTTTCCTAAAGCCTGTTGATAAACTTAATAATAAAATATTTACAGTTTTATCAAGTTTACAAATCTTCTTCATTTGCTAGTATTTGCTAGTCATAGTCACTAACAGTCCATATTTGTGGTGTCTTCTCCTTTACTTCTTTAATTAAAATAAATTAAAAGTACAAACTTGTAACTGCAAGTACTGATAAAACTATCTTAAAGCATCACATCACATACAGAGACTGACACTAAGACAGCAATTGCCAACTCACTTGTGTAACTCCGTTAGTAACTCAACTGTTTGGATATCTCTGATAGAATTAAAAATAAAAATAAAAAAATGTACTTTTTCCTTGCTTTTAGGCAGCAGAAGGAAGGATTTACTTGTGGTTTCACACAAATACTGCATGAAAACACAAGATCAGCAATTAGAGGCCAGAGGGAAGGACCAGTGAGTACGGTATAGCCACTTGTAACCCACACCATATGATCTTTCAAAATATTCTTAGAGTTTAACTGGCTTTGAACTAATCCATGCTGCTGATTTTCAGAATCAAGTATGGGTTCCACACTGCACCTACATCAACAATTTCATTTGGCTATTTTAGAACTGCTTCCTAACATTTTCAATGGATGATTCTACTACTCATTTCGAGAAAAACAAACAACAACAACAACAAAAAAAAAACCAGTATAAATTCACAGAATCACAGAATCACAGAATTATCAAGGTTGGAAAAGACCTAGAAGATCATCCAGTCCAACCATTACCAATACTTCCCAGCTAAATCATACCCCTCAACGCAACATACAAACGTTTCTTGAACACTCCCATGGTCAGTGACTTCACCACCTCCCTGGGCAGTGCATTCCAATGCCTGACTACCCTTTCCAAGTAGTAATACTTCCTAATGTCCAGCCTGAACCTCCCCTGGCGCAGCTTGAAACCATTCCCTCTAGTTCTATTACTGATTACACGAGAGAAGAGGCCGACCCCCAGCTCACCACAACCTCCCTTCAGGAAGTTATTTCCTTATTAAATAATTCCTTATTATTTCCTTATTATTATTATAATTCCTTATTATTTCCTTATTAAATTAATTCCTTATTCACTCTTCTGAAAGTCCTTAAGAATCTACGTCACATTCTTCCCCACTGGTCTCTTTTTGCAAGATAAAGGATTCTAATCAATTTACATTTGTTATTTCTAGTAAGTCTTCCCTTCTGCCTAGCCATTTTGATTACCTCCATATTTTTTCTACTTATTCTGTATATCTCCTGGCATTTTATGCACATGTACAGAAACTGCAGAATTATTCCACATTTCTTTTGTTTATATGATGTCATGGAAAAATGAAAACATCTGTATGACTTGTTAAAGCTATTGCTTTTGCACAATCATGCCGAAAATTAGTTTCAGAATTTCTCTGCTGGAATTCACCAGTTCTCTGGGGTAAAAAGAGATAAGCAATACTTTGCTCCTTCTGCCATGATTTATTTCATTCAAACTCATGAAAGAGCTCACAGGGAACATCAACATGAATTTATTACACAGCATTTACAATTGGTGATTTTGTGTGGGGTTTTTTTTTTTTTAATCTATTAAGGATAAAATATCAGATTTTTAACTAAATTATTATAAAATCCTGCATATAATTAAAATATACTTTTTTTTACCAGACAGAAGCCACATTTCCTAAGAAAGCTTCACTAACAAGATCTTTTTTACAAACAAGGTTTATCAACAGAATGTCAACTGAACGCTTGTAATTTGTTTTCATGTTTGTCACCAAGCATAAGAAATCTGAGAAAGATAATTTGTCTCTTAAATGTAATGAAATATTATTTAATTTTTGTTTAGAAAGTTGTAGACTGAAGCTCTTCAAAGCTAAGTTATACGATCTACTAAGGTGTCAAGAATCAGTGAGACAGATTACATAACCATATTAAAACATTTAAAAAAGATCAGATTTTTACACTAAATTATTTGACAATCACATTAGGCAATATTAAGCCTATATATAACCTGTCAAGCAAAATAATAAAAATGCATACTAGAATTCCAAGTTCTTCTTCATATTGCCATACACTACAGCATCTGTTAGGGTATTTAAATGGCACTTGAAAATACATATTGACATATTACATTAACTCAGATTTTTTTATTATTATTATTATTATTATTTTTGTTATGCTTTCATATAATCACTTTTATAACTACAGGAAAGTAAAATTTCTATGTACCTTTAAGTTTCCCTCCATTTTCTGTATGTTGTTTCTCTCAGAACTAAGAAATTGCCTTAAGACACTGCCTGAAATCCTCCCAACTTTTAAAACAATACTTCAGCAAGTTACTATTAAATTTCTAAATTGAATTAATGAAGAAATTCATTTTCTCAATGTCTAATCATCCTGTTAAATTTCTAAGAAATACTGAAAATATTTCCAAGCATAGGAAAATGGTTAAAATCTTCAGTAATTAACAAAATATTTTAATTTAGTATATTAATGCATAATATAGAAATGCATAATAAATGCAAGTAGCAATTGGTGAATTACTGTTAAAAATGCATCCTGAAGATGTTTTAAATCCCGTTAGTCAACACATTAATTATATGTAAATAACATTGTTTTACTTTTAACCGAGACTATAAATAAAAATACGAATAAATCTGGTACTCGAATACCACTTCAATATGTAATATGTAGTCCAGGTTAATTTAACAGAGAAAGTCAAAAAAGAAAGGGCATGTACATAATTGCATACCTTTCATCCAATTTCTTTGAATTACTGAGAAGAAGAAAAAAAAGAAAAAAAAAAGACTATACTAGATCATAAAAAGATCTAGATGAAATCTTGAGAGGTCACCTTCTTCACCTTTTCATCCTCAGACAATTATAATTAATTATTCTTGAAAGATGTTTCTCTACCTTTTTATTTTAAAATCTTCACTGCTGTGTTTCTACAAAATTATCCATCCCAATCGCTAGGTCTTCCTAGCATCTGGGCTGCTTTTGCTGCAGCTGGAACCCACTTCCTGTCCCATTCAGACTGAAAACAAGCAGCAGCTGCCCCCGTTTACACACACCATTTTGTAGGAATAGCTTTAGCTTTTACCTCATAGACAGAAAGATCAAGTCCCATCAGCACCTTCTAATCATTTTTCCCCTCCTGCAATAGGCCACACTGACCGCACACCTGCACCAAGCCTGGCAGGGCAGCCCACTGGAACAAGAAGCGTCCAGTAGAAATGAAGTGCATTTTCCCTGCCATCCAAAATCCCCACCAAGCAAAAGCATCAGACCTGACGCTGACACCTCTCCCCTTGTTCCTCTTTTCTCCAAAGTAAACAACCTAAAACCTCCACGTTTGTATCACTGGTTTCATTTTCTTGACCTCTGGTCATTTTCCTCTGGACTTCAGCAGATTTGTCCATATCTTACTTGAAGTTTATTTCAACCGCTCCAGAAAAAGTTCAGAGTAGATATTCGAAGTATTTGTTTTTTTCAGTATAATTAAGGTTGGCTATAGAACAAGCAGACCACAGATATCTGATGGAACTTTCTGGTCCATAAACCCAGATGTCTGCATTATTTAACTACTGCTACATCCACAGATTACCACATATACACATTTGACTTAATGGAGTTGTTTTGTTTTTTTTCTTTAGTCAGACAAGTACTTTCCTGTTATGCATCTTGGCACAATTTTACAGCAAATCTTTCAAGAAAACCAAGGATCTACATCCTAAATCTTCAAAGTTTTACTGTACTAGGCAAGCAGCTTATCATTGAAAATCTGAATTACTAGGTACCAACTTCTGAATTTGGCTAGTAATTGCTCTTGGACATCATTTACCTTGCTAATAATGTGACATGAAATCTATCCTACACAACAGTAACGCTGACAGTTTGGCAGCAACTTAACTCCTTATAATTTCTGAAACCCCATCTATTAGATGGAGAAGTATAAAGCAATGCAAAGCATATGTAAAAAGCTTATTGGATTACAGGGTGTCTTAGGCATGCATATGTTAGGCAGCAGCCTGTTTCAATAAACACGAGTTGCTTCACTTTTGGGAAAGACCTCTGAGACTGCCTCAATCTCCCATGACTTCCTTATAAGCCAAACAGACAAACGAAGATGAGATTAGGTTACAATAATGTAAGAGTACCCAGGCTGGAAATCCATATTCCAAGAGCAGTTATCAATAGCTCACTGTCAAACTGGGAAGACACGGTAATGGGGTCTGCCCTGCATCTTATACCAGTCAATAATCTCATTAATGACCTGGCATAGAAGGTGCAGTAATAAAACTCCAGATGACACTACGAAGGCAACAAGCTGCTCAGAGAAAAGGATGAGATTTTCAGCCTATCTTGAAAAGCTCTAAACATGGTACAAAAGAAATTACAAAAGTACTATGCTTGGAAAACAGAAAACAAATGTAAAAAGCAACACTGATAACAACTATATTGTTGCAATTATAATAACAAACCAATTTAGTGCAACAGGTTTGCTATGAAGCCAGAAATAACTGCTTCTGAAAAAGAATGAACAAACCTACTTATTAATCAAAGAAAAACAGCAACAAAAGAAGAGAGAGACTTAGCTTCTCTGTATTTTGGAGCTTAAGACTGGTCCCAAACTAAACTGTTTTTCTGTTAAACATTACCAAGCTCTCAATGTCTGATTTTTATGCAACATTAACAATACTAACAAATCCTAACTAGGATTATAAACACTACCAGTGTAAATTAAGTAGCTATTATATGAATTAAGGATCATAAACACTAGCAATGTAAATTAAGAAGCAATTAAATGAATTAAGGATCATGCCAGTTCATTACTTAGAAGTTACTAAATAGTACTTTCACAGAATTAAAATACATTTAATAATTTTCAGAGTAGAATACTTAATTTAAAGACACTCAATACTGTAAAGACATGAGTGCTAATCTAACTAGTAAATAACAATGACGGAGGCACTAGCAAAATTCCAAAGAACCTTTATTTTGCATTACTTAAATAAGTGAATAGGGAAGAAGAAAATTAAATTGTATGCAACAAAAATCAAAAGTTTGGAAGTTCAACCAAACATTGTACTACTCTGCAGCATTAGTTTCTCACTCTGAACATCGATCCAAGGCCTTCACAGGTTATCAACAAAGACTGGACATGACCACACATATGCTTTGGTTTTCTCTGTGGAAGTGTGGTACCAGCCAACAAGAGCTGCTTCCAAAGCTAGCTCATGTTAGCTCCCCTTGTAACATGTGATGCCTCCAACTAAAATTATTGTAAATCTTAAGAGAACAAGCATCACTAATTTACATTCACTCTCATCACACAATAAGCAAGGAGAAACCTTTTCCATTTCTTATAAGTTATCGACTCAGTGGTTCTAAATATTCAAGATTATTTCAGCTAGAACAGAAATAAAACCCTTGTTTTTCCTGCATGTTCCTCCTTCTGTGCAATGAAACAGAATAAATAGCATATACTTTGGCCTCACAATTTCAAGATTGAAAGTAGCATCCAAAATCCTTTGTATTTCTATAAATGGATGCATTAAACTGGTAGGTTTTCATCAGCTGTAGAAGTAGCAACAAAAGCCTAGGGAGCTTACAGTCAAAAAAAAAAAAAAAAAATTACTTAATCCTTTTTTTTTTTTTTTAACTTTTTTGTCATTTTAAACATTTAAACACTTTTTTTTTTTCCCAATATGCTGGTTGCATTCAGTTACCACTGAAATATAATACAAAAGATACAGCTATAAAAATAGTTACAGTGTTGTAGTAGAAGCAGACTCCTCCCTCCTCCAGTCAATCTAAATACTCAGACCTTTCCAGTTGTACAATGTACCAGGACTCCTCCAAAAGTAATGCCTCCTATTTTATTCTCAACACAGTCCTTCTGGAGACATATTCTTTATCCCTTATCTATTTATTCCTAATCATACAACTAGATTTTGACCCTTCTGGATCTAAATTAGCATCTTCCTTCCATCTGTCATAGTCAATTAAGAAAAGAAGGGCTATACCAGAAAATGCCCAAAAATGAAGTTGATGTTCAGATCTGAAACTACATAGCATAATATAGACTTGTAACTGCAACATTATTAGCTAAAATGGACAGAAACATGAACAGAACATTTATGAGTCTTACTGGTTAAAAATCGATAAAAATCGTTTTCAACAGCTTAAAACTTCTGTGGAGGAGCAAAAGAACAATGAAACACATATCTATAGCACAAAGGCCAATTCTGCGTTATTGCAATCTCTGGGCTAAAAGTGCTAAAATTTTACAAAAGAAAATTCATTGAAATATTCTGCAATGTACAAATGTGCACTGCATCTTTTCGTAAATGATAGGATAGTTTCCAAACTTTCCTTTTTTCCATTAGCTGTGGGCCTGCAACCACAGATAAAACAAACAGAGATGCAGCACAAAATATGTTACACCACCCAGGAAAGTTTTTACCTTGATATCAGAAGTGTCACGCTGACTGTTGCGCCATGCTCTTGAAATAGATGAAAAGGTTCTATCTGCATGATCGAACTTCCCACCTTGTAGATTTAGGAAAAGTGTTGTGAAGGGTTCCTAAAAACATTTCAGAAACAATAATTAAAAACAGCAACATACTTCTTTAGTAATTTCAGGAAATTTGTAATTATGTTCTGGTTAGGTGATGATGCTGTTCTTCTAGAAGATACATGGTTAGTCACAAAAAGTTAGCTCTATTATCCAAGAGTGAGAATTACAGAATTATGTTTATTTCTTCCATAAATTATTTAATTTCTACTCCATGCACATAAATACAGATACAGGAAAGCAAATGTATATGAAATAAATATTCACAGTCTGGAGGAGAAGCCACAATTAATTGCTTTCAAAAATATGAAAAAGTTCAATATTTTACCTTAAATTTTCTTAAAAGGAGCATGTAATACATACATTTTACTCTGTTAAAAGTAATCTATTAATATATGGGGCACCATTAGATACTGATAGCTTTATGACCGTTATTGTTAAATATGTAATTTGTGATTTAGGAAAGAAAAATGTTTGAGATTTTAAAGCCTCCTCTTAGTTAAAGAACACTTAAGCACATATTAGTGGATAATTGCTTGAAATTAGCTAAGTGCTATAAATTACTTCAAGGATTTATGTATGCTTGTACCATTCTAACAAGCTTTAATTAATGATGTACTGCTAATGCTTTCCCAAAGAAATTACTTTCTAAGAGATAAATTGCCTTTCAATCTTATGGAAAAATGCTTTGTTTAATCAATATATTACCAATACGTAGTGTCTCAAAAGCTACTTCCATACAAATTGCAGCAAATTTAAAAAGAATAATTATTTATATCATAGAATCTCAGAAAATAATTCATTTAATATCATTAGGAAGTGAAAATGAAATACCTTCATAAGACACCACAGATGTTCAGTATACAGTTTATTCGGAAAATACGCAAGGAAGGAAAGTTAACTATGTTTAAGGTAGCATAAAGAACATACACTAAAAAGTAATTGTTAAGAAGGAAAAGTTTTGCTTATTAGAAAAGTCCACACCATAAATATGAAAGCTTTCTGTTTAAACTCTGGAATACATTTATCCTTGGTAATCAAACTAAGGTTCTGAAAAACATTTGTTTTCCTTAAAGTTCCTCAAAAATCTCAGTATTCTCCTGTGCCATTACTTTTAGTTTCACTCATTCCTAGCTATTTTTTATTTTTATTATCATTTAAAAGAAGTACGTTTTTAAACAATATACTTACAATTCTTAATAACCATGCGAGTGCAAAACTTGCAGTTGAATAATGTGTACCATAGTGAAACTTTGGAACTTGATCATCTTCCCATGATTCATATCTCTCAGCAAAGAATGCTGCTCTCTTTGGGTTCAAAGCTCCAATAGGCTAGAAAGTTTGTAGAAATAAATATGTAATTAAATAAAGATAACAGTATTATCACATCATACCTTTCCATGCCCTTTCTAGCAAGGATTATTATCACCGTGCGTGGAAAATAATGGGTGTGGTGTTTTGCAAATACAGGTGCTGTATTCTGTAAGCAGCTGTATAATCTCCATATTTCCAGCCAGAATCCCAAGCACACACACACAGCTGTTTGGAAAAACAAGTCTCTTTTACATCCATATAGGCAAAATTTGTTTTTACTACTGATTATAGACAATCACTGAAATTCAGTTCACAAAATCTCTTGGACAAATTTAATCTCTTGGACAAAGAGGTGTTAATTTGTGTGCTTGGGAGGGAGAGGGGGGTGGTGGTTGAATGGTTGAGTAACCAAACTCAACTTTGGAAATTTTAGGGGGGGAAATATCAAGTAATAGGATGGAAGAATTTACCAGTGCAGATTTCTGACATTACTCTTCTTGTCTGTATGCTTTCTATTTACCATCTCAAGACAAATTTTACTTAATGAATAAAACCTGAAACACTGCAGTAGGCAAATAAAATAGCTGAATATTAATATAAAAATGTGGATATAAAGCATACAAATAGCATATGTGTGATTTGAAAAAACTACCAAACTCACACCAACATAGGTAAGCACTGAACAAAGACTGACGAAGACATAAGAAAAAGAATGCTTTGGCATCAATAGCCATGCATTTCCTGAGTATAACTTGACATAAAGGATACGGAAAAATGAGTACATTTCACATTCAGAACTGAGAAAACCAAAAGTGAATTTAGCTGTATAATAGGTCTAATATACCTTCATATATATGTGCAGAACAAATACATAATACCATTTTGTGTATATATGGAAAACATTATTTGTGTATTATTAACATAAATTATGCCCATCTGAAAAGACAACGTAAGTCCTGAAGTGTAACTTAAAAATGCACAGAATTGTTTTCTTATTTCTGTTTTGCAAAAATAAATAAATATACTACAAGGCAAAAAGAAACTTTAAGAGTATCCGAACACAATCAATAACCTAGTTAGTAATTCAAGCGCAGCTCAAGCAAAAAACTATTGTGCTATTTTGGTTATTACTTTTCAAATATCTGCTTCTTTGTAGCTCACATGAAATTTGGCATAGCAGCTTCAAAGTACTTTCTCCTCAAGCATAGAGTAGATCTATGAATGACCAAAGATCTTATCTTCCATGTTCTACTTAAAGCAGCTTTCAAATTGCAATAGGATAAAGAAAACATCTTAGGTTAATTACTATTTTTGCAGTTCACTAATTTGAAATAGAAGCCTTTAAAATAAACGGTTCTTGTATAAAAGCATTTTTATCTGATTTAACAAATTTATTCCAGGGAAGAATGAAACTGAGCCTAAGAAGTCTTTTTGTTGCAAGAACCATTCTGGAATCTCCATCTGTACTGATTTTCCCTAAAGACTCGGCTATGCTTGAGGGGAAAAAAAAGAAGAAAGAAGGTCATCGTTAGACAAATTATATGAATTAAAATAGAAACAGTGTTGTGATGTATGGTTCTGTAACAATTTATGCTTTCTCTTTATCTGCCTCTATTTTTATTACTTTCCAAATGAGTATGGCTCAAATCAATAGTTATAAAATTACATTCCTTGAATATAAAGCTAAACACAATTAGAATTGATTTCATTTTCTTTTCAGAAAAAAAAAAAATAATAATGGCATCACACAGAGATCCATATTGCCAGAATCCACAGTATTGATTTTGGCTGTTATTGTTACAGTTGGTTTCTGAAGCCCGCAACAGGACAACTATCAAGACATGTCACATTTATATGCAAGCGAATAAAAAAAAATCCCCAAATGAAAGAAAGCTTAGGGGAAAAAAAAGAACCATGGAGCTGTGCACTGACAATGATACACTATCAGCTTACTCAGAGAAGTTACAGTGGGAATACACACATTGAATTATACATTACACGAATGCACTGATTTATTGTGGTAATAACATCCACCTCATTAAAAGATTCTGCTTTGCTGCAGTTGGAAGACTACATATTGTTTACTGCTATAAATTAATGGCAACACACAGAAGACTGTAGGACCCTTCTAACAATAGATCTGTAATGACAGTGCTGTATATCACAGCTTCCCCAGCAGCTTCATAATAAAATGGAGACAATGTATTGGGCTAATACATTCTACCAGGCAGGCCCATATTTTTCTGACAACTGCTTTTAAGGATGAGGTGATTCTAGTGTATTACACTGCACTGTAAACAGTTAACTGAGCTAGAGCTACCTAATAAAGCAAAAATAAACAATATTTGAATATCCTCTGACTTCTAATTTAGTAAAAGATTCAATTGAAATGTTATAATTATTTTTTTATTTCAAAATTAACAGGGAATCATGATTATACACTGGATTCTCCCCTCTGTGGATAAACAGAAAGGGAAATGAGTAAATTCAAACTATGCTAGATGTAGCTGTGAGACCAAAAATTTGCACTATTCAACAAGGTTTTCCTTTGCCTCGGACTACTGGGGAAACACAGGCTAAAAGCCTTCACATCCATAAAGTTCAGACTATATTTTCTTAACAGCAACACTTTTAAGATAAGAAAATTAGGTATTAGCTTATGAATTAAAAATAATAATTTACTTGGAGGAAAAAAAGGGAGAGAGAGAAAAAATGTAACAAGCGAAAACAGCGGTGACATCACAGAAGTCAAAACAAAAGAAGTCACAGCTACTAAGCTATCAAACTGTACTGAAAAAAATGACTAACTCAGATGGTTTTCAAGTTCATTTGAAAAATGGAAAATGGTCCAAATGTAGACAGGACTGGCGAATTGAAGGTTTTGTTTTCTTTGTTTTCTCAATTTCTGAATAGAGCGAGCCTCGGACTTTGCACCAATCTATTTTTCTTTATTTGACATGGAACAAAGAATTGTTTGTTGAAAAATAACTGAGAAAACACACTGATCTACTGCTGTTAAATATGTCCAGAAACTATGGTGTATGGTTATACTTGCTGCTCCTTAATCTTATTTGGTGCCAGACGAACCAGAACAGTGGCACATCTTGCCTCCATTTTCAGAAAAGGCCTTGTTGCACCATCAAACACCTCTAACAGTGACAAGCAGAATGTCCACTGCTCTTCTAAATAGGGCAGAATCTCTCCTGGACTCAGACACACATGTTCAAGAACAAAGACAGTGCTAAAAAAGGAATATGTGCATTTGGGAAAATTGCTCATTACCTAACATAAGCAGAGCAAAAATGTGCAAAAATATCATCCCTAAAAATTTGTATTTCAAAACTTCACCATGACACAAAATGTAACTTCTTAGCCAATTAACTTCTATAGCTCATTATTTAAATAATATTTTTAAATAACTTAATTATTCACACGTTAAAAATAGCTTTTCTCTTACCTACAAAACTATGAACTTATAGCTGATAAGCTCTTCATTTTAAGGCATTTCTTCTAGCCTTAACATTTCTCTGTGTCCTGCCCACTTTATCAGCATATTTTCACATGTTGATATCTGAAATTTATTCAGTGTTCCACTGTTAAGTCTTCTCATTGTTATAAATATGCCAAGTGCTGTACACTCTACTGCAATCTATTCACAACTGCATTTTTAGAGAATTGCTTATTTAGTTACTGTATGTATTACCAGCACATAATTAACTCCCAGAAGTAGCCAGTACTTGTAATACTGTTAGGGCTTCCTGTTCATCTAGGTTAAATTTCTTTTTCCCGGACAGAGACATAAAGACAAGAAGCAAAGTTTTAATTGCATCTCAACCTTATTAATGTTTGTCATCTGGGAAATATCTGGAAAGAAATTAATATAATGCAAATCACTAACCTTCCATCTGTAATTTTTGAGAAAGGACAGTAAATGACACACCTCCGAAACTATTCTCATTCATTGCTAAAACACACCACTCTTGCTCTCAAACAGCCAAGTACAGTTTTCTTAAAAATGCTAACCTGCAACTCCTTCAACTTCCTTAGAGGATGTTTGACCTTTAACTCACATATAACTCAAATTCATTAAAGAACTGTACCCAAAAGAAAACTACAAACATGATCACCTGCTGAACAGTTTGATCTCCCTGCACTGATCAAGGATCTAAAGATCCTTGAGCTGCTCTGGGAAAGATTTAAAAGCAAGAAAACAATCTACCAAGGAGAAAACAAGCCCTTACCAATTTGGCTCTGAAAGAATGGATTTGATAATTGATATCCACATCCTACAACCAAGATTGGGCTAAGATGGGGAAACTATAAATTCAAACATCAAAATTTGGCAGAAGCTAGGGGACAGAACTTGACAGAAATTTTGTAATCCGCCTCAGTGAGCATTTAGATAACACACAACCTTTACTGCTCCATTTCTAACTTAAACCAAAGTGATGCCTCCTGTTTTATTCTGCTGGAGGTGGATTTGGTGGCATGACAGTAGAAGTTGAAGCTTCCTATCAATATTCCATTACACTTTGTTGCTGTGCAACAGATGGCGGCAGACAGACAGTACAACAAAATGGCATCTGACATGGAAGAGTGTATGTAACAAAGGTGTGTCAATGAATTTCTTAATGCAGAAAAAAAATGGCACACGTTGAAATATACTTATGCTTGCTTAACATTGATGGAGATCAAACAGTGGATGTGAGCACAGTAGAGGATGATGCATTTCAGCAGTGGTGACAGCAGCAGTGGGTCACCTCCGCTGATGCAGATTTTTACAAGCACAGCATACAGGCTCTTTTGAGCGCTGGTGAAAATGCATAGCTAATGGTGATAATTCTGTTGAAAAACAGTGTTTTGTAGTTGAGAATTTGTTCTATTAAATAGTGTTATAGTGCTCCTTGTTGGAGTTTCCATGGAAATTCATAGGAGGCTTTACTTTTAGAGACACACGTACAGTCCTTAGTGCTATTGTAAATGATATTTCAGTCACTCATTACACTGTTTTTGAGAGCCTCAACATAAGCAGCTACTTGAATTTCATGTGGTTTCTTAGAAAAATAAGAAATCTTGTGGTTGCATACTTTTTGCATACGCAATGCTGAAACTCTGTAATAGTCATTAACACTAGTGACTGTACTCTACTAATTTTTACATCGAGATATGAAATCAGAAAAATGTATATAACTGCACTGGGTTCACTTCTAATCACTAAGGTTAAAATACATCTCTGGTGGACTCACTGAGTAGCCATCCTCTAGATGTTTGTTACTGATGCTAAGCATCTTGATAGGTCATTACACTCATGCTTACAATTCTAATCCATTACTCTGAACACAGGCATCTCATACAATTACAACACTTGAAAATTCGCAGGGATAAAGGAATCAAACAGGATGAAAATGTAAAACAAATTCTGGAGAATAGCTCCTCTGGTTATTATATAGGCCTGAAGTTAAACCATTTGCATGTATAGAAAAGAGCTGCAAAAAAGCAAGACTTCATATGACTTCAGAGAGTAGACTAAATTAAAAATTCCATAATTATTCAAATTACAAAACAAAGACATTTGTACATTCTCATATAATTAAACTGAAATCACTGCTGCAGGAAGCAATGCAAAACGCACACAAATAGGTTAAGAAGAAGATCCTTGTGACCTCCAGTCACCATTAAACACTGTGCAAAGTGTTTTTCCAGCTAATGAAGTCTTTAAACTTCTGCCTGCCAGATACAGCAGGTTATCTGAAGGGAAGGATGATGCTTTGTGCGCTCTCTCTCTTTTCTTCTTTCACTAGGTTCCTGCTACCGGCTATTCACAGAGGCAAGATATTGAGCAGGGTGAACTTCAGGACTTGCCCTTCTCTTACAACTTCATATTAAAATACTCAGTATCTCTAGATATACATCTTGGTGAGCATGACTGCAACAAAAGCTAGTCAAGGGCACTCCAGTAAAACAAACTGCCAGTTATCCTGACATGCAAATGAATTTTTCACTAAGATACATCTTTAATTTATTTACACTACTGGCCACCAGCCACCTCACTTAATACTTGCACACACAGCTTAGGGTGCAGACAACTATTTCCCAGCAGCTATTTCATCTAAGTGACAAGTATAATCAGCAGACTGTGATCGGCATTTTTATCATGTGTAGGGTCTGTGGGCATTTCCTGATGCGCTGCATATGGGATAAAATGCCATAGTCCTCTTATCTCTTTGTTTCTAAAATAAATTTAATACAATGTATGTATCCAAAAACCACTGAGCTATTTTTCAAGTAAACATACTGCTTAAAAACAGTTGATTTTCTTTACAAGGTTTCTCTGAAATTACTTTCAAAATACATACCTGATCTGAATTCTGATCTGTTATCAGAATTCTTTTCCTGAACTCAGTTTTCTGGGTTTCCAAATTTTAAGGAAACTAAGAATTCAAAAAAGGAGTTGGAAAAAAGCAGACATTAGTTGTGTTCAAGTTAAATAAGGAGTATTTGTGGGCATATTTATGGGCACTTTAAATTACCACTGAATTACCTAGTCAATTATTAGGATTTTTAAAGAGCTCACACCATACCTTTGAGACAATAATAGCCAGCAGCAAAACCTGATCTAAAAGTATCTAACAACTACAGTGTTTGTCTATACGAAATGCTAACAATAGTGTAAAGTACAAAAGATTTCCAAAGTCCAAAGTTCAAAAATGGATTATATTTTAATCTTTAGCACACGCACAAAAAAAAAAAAAAAAAAAAAAAAAAAAGAAGAAGAAGAAGAAGAAAAACTATGTTTAGCGTTGACTAAATTCATGAGATACATCTTAGGCATCTTAATTAACAGATGCCAAAACTAAACACTGTCTAGAAACAATGCACTACCGAACTGCAAACTTGCAAACTAATTAAGAACACACATGGTTTTATGTAAGGTTTAATTAATTGTTCAGCAAAACTGAGTGTTTCATGCACCATGCAATTGAGATAGGACTACACTGTAATACCAATAGGAAGGTAAACTGAAGAGAGCTATTATGCTTTGTAGTCTTCCAAAAGGCCAGGGAGAAAGGAAGTTATATGTCCCTGTGAATCAGGAGGAGAAATCAAGCTGTTTGCCAGAGGTGAAGAGGATATGGCATTGCAGTTGCATAACTCACAAAATAACCCTGCTAGCCAAAAACAACTGTTTGCATATACTGCCCATGATACCAAGTGCAAGAAATCTCTGCATCATCTACTTGTTAAAAAACAAGAAGAAAAAAAAAATCCCTTTATGGATTTCCAGAAACAGTATCTAGCAAGAAGCCACATGCACTTGAATCATGGCAGCTGATTCTGAAAACACTGCCTCCCCTTCACAGACCATACTCCTCTGCCAACAGAAGACGCTGTCTCAGAAACCTACAGCCATCACACTTAACACCATATCTATACAAAATAATCTGAAATAAAAACATTCCTTTTCAGTTTTACTAAAATCATAGGACCTGAAGTTAAAAACTGACAGAAGTTTGTATTTCATTCAGATTAAGCATTATTAGGACACGCAAAATAAATGTTGTCCATCACGTGCAAGCATCAAGCCCTACAAATAGAACGCCAAAAGGCTATAAAGATGAGATGGTAACTACAAATTTCAGTTACTTAAAGGAGAAACTGGATAGAGATCAGCACTCAAATCAGGAATCCTCAATGTGCTGTAAAACGTTTCACATTTCCTCTTCTTGTTTGCTTTTGTTTGACTTTACATGTAAAATCCTCTTTGGGTATTGGTAAACTAAGAATGCATTATGTTCCCAGAACAGTAAAATGAATTATTTACTAATCTGTACTTGGGGTGCTTTGTCTCTATCTGTGGTTTTATGATAGTCATAATAGTTGGATTTATAACAACCAAAGTTGGCGACTTAGAATAACAGAGCGGTACAGAAGATAAGAATGGGGCCTGCCATTCTCTGTTCTGCTGAGCAGCATATGCTTTCTCCTCCTATATGCTAAAATTAAGAAGATTTAGCAACTCTGTTGGTGACTTTAACTGTTTTGCAGACTGCGGTTTAAAGCAATGTACTGCCAAAAAGAGCCATGGTAAAATTCTCAGAATTTACAACAGCATTATGTTTACAAAGAAATGGAGGGGGGAAAAAAGAGAGGGAAATAAAGGGCAGGTAGAGGGCGGGAGAAAAAGAAGAGGAAATAATATGACAGCGGTGACAGTGAGAAGAGTGAAAAGGAGAGTTAATGAAAGACATATCTTAGGTAGAAGGTCTCACTGTTTGCTACTGTTTTTCAAGACTTTTTGTAAATGCAAATTTGGTGCTAATTAAGCCCCCAAAAAAACAACATAATAAAACCCATCATATTAAAAGGGGTTAGCTGAAATTCAGAGCAATACAAACATCTCCAATTTCTCACTACTTTCCACTAACAATTCTTTTTTGTTTATTGTTTTCTGCACATATTTTATTTTAGTTTTTCCACTTGAATGTTTTTATAAACCAGAAGTTGCCTTTAAAGAAAAGTCTAGCACTACTGTAATCAGACAGAGAAACTATTCAGACTAGACATAAAATACACAGTAATTTAAAGTCATAAAACAACGTCACATCAATGAAAGCACTGACCTAAAAGAATTAAGCTGAGTATATAAACTTGTAAAATTACTACAACTAAAGCATAGCAACAGTTGTATAGGCAAGATGTTTCCCCAACAGACTGACAAATTGTTCATGACAGCTTAACAAACCCAGAAACCATATACAAAGATGGAAACAAAAAATCTCACTTCCATAGAAGTGATCGTACGTAACAGTAACTTCAAAAAATAGCAGTAATTTGTTACTGGTCTGGCACAGAAAAAAACATATGCATGCTTACAATGGGAAAGACCAAAAAACTTGTGAAACTCAACATTTTATCTCTAATGGGAAGGAATCATAAATCATGAAAAACTGAAAAACGGGAGAACCATACAGTGATACATTCCCACATTCCCTCTCACACCGTAGTGATCCAGAGTTCTTTAATAATATGAGGTAGGTCACTCTGAAAGTAATGCCTTATAATTACTTCCTACTTATTACAACAAAGAGCACAATAACACCATTTGACAAAAAAAAAATTCTTAACTACAAAACACTTTTTTTTTTCCAACATCATCACAACCTTTAACTATGCATTTTCTACAGTGAACAAGAGGCTGTTTTTCTATATGCTCAAAAAAATCTGCATCAGCAGAGGTAACCCACTACTGCTGTTACCACTGCTGAAATGCACTACCCACTGTCTCACTGTGCTCATATCCACTCTTTGGTCTCCATCAATGTTCAGAAAGCACTGACGAATGTAAGAGAGTATTGGTGGAAAGGTTCAACTTCTAATGCCATACCACACCAACATCCACTTCTGACATCATAGGCAAACAGAATAAAATAGGAAGCATTGCTCTTCAGAGTAGCCCTTGTATATTTATTGCTTTGAACGCATTTTTCTTCCAGGAGTTTTTTAAATAAAAATTCACATAAAATTTTATCTACAATAAACTGAAGCTATGAATTCCAAAGCTTAGCTGTGTACTGTGTGAAAAGCTTGTTTCCATCTATTCTGAATCTGTAACTATTTCATTTTTTTGAAACAACTGTCGCTTTCTTTATTTCCTCCATATTACTGCAATTGCCCAAAACGTGTGTGTAAAATTGCTTTATTTTGATTGCTAGTATATTTTAAAGCCAGACACAAGCCCCACGGTTTTCTGTGATCATTGTAAGGGTTATGAACCACGCACAGTTCATTCCCAATTAGAAATCTCTATACATTCAGGGCATTTGAACAAGTGTAGGATGGAGAATGACATCAGATACAAATGAATAACAGCATTTTGTATGCTCATTGTTAATTATGAGTTACTATTTTTAATCTTCATTTGTATATTACAAACAGTACCGTTCCTTGAGAGAGAGAAGTCTTCTGGTAGTGCCAAATTATCAACTTACAAATTTTTTTGTCTTAAGAAAGACCACAGCTACTTGCAAAAAGCAAGATTTTAAAACAACATCAACAACAATTTTTTTTTTTTTTTGAGTAAGCTCAAAATAGACCTGAAATGCAAACAAGGAAAAAAAAAAACAAAAAACACAGGATGGTAGTAAGATGCACTCTATCATCCACTTACACATGCTTTAAAAGGACAATTCAATAAAGAGAATATAACCAGCTAATGAAAGGAAATAAGAAAAAAAGAAACTCAAAGAATGATAGTTATAACAGTTTAACAGATCACTGGAAACTCCTAAAATATTTAACAAATTCTATCTAAACTAAGGATTTAAGAAGGAATGTTTAGATAAATCATCGCAAAGACGTACTTAGATGAGGACTGAGTCTCAGCAGGTCTCTGTAAGAGAAATAAGCAATAAAACATGCATGATAATTCAGAAAAACGTCCAAAATTAGGTGCTGCTTGAGACTCTAAGATATCAGCACAAAAACTCCATCCTCGAAAACTCGCGTTCGGATGGCGCGGCCCCTGTCCGTGGTGCTGAAGTGCCCCATTCGACGGATAGACTTGTTCAGCGGGGTGTCTGACCATGGTGCTGCAAAGACAATCTCGGGAGCCAGGGAACAAGGCACTGCAGCAGGTCTCTTACACAGCTGTGTGACCATTCATAGTTTTGTTTCCTCGTTTTGGCAAATGTGCCCAAAAAAACCCAGATCAACTGTCAGAGAAAATAACCAATCACCATTATTACCCACAGAAGTCCCTGAAGGCACCTGTCTGAGAGTTACTGGCACTGCAGATGCTTACAAAGCCATATTTTCCACTCATTACGAAGTAGGAAAAAACTTACGTTATTAAAAGCAAACTTTTCAGTGGAATATATCAGACTATAGAGCATTTTAGTTGGTATTATTTCCTAGTTTGCAATAGACTTCTGGGTCCAAACAAAGAAAGCCTGTCACAGTCCAAAGATTACTGCACTGTCCTGGAATGTGAACAAGAGAATTTCACATGCTTGCACAGCTTTCTTTAAAGAGGTACTTCAGTCCACGTTTCCCATAACACAAGCCCCACCACAAACTCCTATTTCCTCCCTAGTCCTCTCTATAATCAAAGGTGACAGACTGGGAAGAAACAGACTTTGTTCTCTCACCTAGATTTTGTTTTATAATGGTTTCTTAAATGGTACCAACATTTGCATGCCTAAAAATCAAAATACTGCTTAGGTTACTCCTTCCTGTTTGAATGCTTCCTTTCCATTCAAAGATTATTTTAACATGATTATGTCAAATGTCAAGCTCTGAAAACCTCTTTGCACAAGCAGATGCAGAGCTCAAATATACAGCTACAGCAAAAATATCCACACCTTCTTTCAGAGATTATCCTGTCTTGGTTTGAAATATTTTCAATTAAGTGCTATCTTTTGTTAAAAGTACTGATGATGAATTTACTGCAAGGCAGTAACAAGGGAACTTGTTGATTCAACAGTGATAAATGTCACAGGTTTCAGTGTCCAAATTCCAGTTGCAAATGACTATCAAAGTAAATCATCACCACTGAATCGATTATGGCTTCCTATTATCTTGTTCTTCTCACTTTCTTTCACTGTTCAATTCTGGAACATGTTTTGTGCTTAGAAGGACACTGAGTAATTCTTGTGAGTTAATCAGTTTGGGACACTACATTGATTCCTGTGTTTGAGTATGAGATGAATAAAATGTCATTTTACATTTCCTACGTGAAAAACATTTATCACAAGATGTCTTTAAGTTTTAATGCCCCTTTAGCCAAATTTTTTAAATTTGCAGATGTACAACAGGTGCAGATCAAAACAGCTACTGCTTTCTATCTCCTAGCCAAAACTAACAAGAGATAAGCAAGCAAATTTCATCCTCTTCCCCCTCTCTCTCTCCTCACATGGGAAGATATTCAAGCACAAGTTATACACACTGAATTTGTGCTCTTGAGATGCACAGCTCGTAACACAATTGAGATTGATATGCTGAAGAACACTCAACAATGAGGTTTACATTAAAATAAAAAACAAAGTCTGATTTGTCATAGCAATTAAAATGTGTATTTGATACCATTGGGTCTCACATACCAATTAAAAACCCCATTTTACTGAAGGTGAGAGGTTTGTTTGTTTGGGGGTTTTTGTTTGTTTGTTTTTGTTGTTTTGGGGTTTTTTCCACACACCTGGCTGGAACAGAAGTAATTACTCACGTAACAGCCAGCATAAAATTGACGATGACTTATCAAGTATTCCAAGAAAATGATGAAACTGAGAATAAAATACTAGTGTGTACACACGTAGCTATGGTGAAAAGAAAATAAGATTTAAGAATGGTATATTTTTCTTCTAGTTGTGTCAGTTTATGATCTTGCAAAAATTTCAAAAGACAAATTATCAACAGCTATTCGCATGCGAGTTCTTATAACAAACTTTTGAGAATGTAAAATCATGCTTTGATAACTCAATGTATTCCATGTATTTTTACTTCATTTTTTTCCCCTTATTCAAGTCCAGAAACACATTAAAACGTATTGCTTCCAGTGAACAAAGAAAGAAGTGTGCTTCTGAATGTGACACATTCTGGTGGGAAACTGTGTCTGTTGTATAAATAAAATATACGCAGCTATACATACAACATGTAATACTCTTTCCAAACCATAGTGACCTCTTAAGAAATAAACACTGAAGTCAAGGCAGGGTAACAGACTGGCAGTGCACTCCTGGCATTTGTCAGGAGCGTTTGTCAGACTGACAGTAATATTAACCACAATACATTTCAGTTGCTTTGGTTTATCATTGTGTGACTGATGTTCAAAACAGTTCCATAAGAAATTGCTTAAATAAAGTGTTGGTTTAACCTACGCACTACAATTCTTTAAATCTCTACTAACTGTGGCTGATATATTAACAAAGCTGTTATTCTTATTTGTCACCTTACAATACATAACATTTACTTGCAACTTCTAAAAAAATCTTCATTTTTAATTTTCTTATCAACCAAAAGAAGCGAAAATATTTACCTTGCAAATGTTTACCTACAAGACCAGAATAACTACGCAAGTCCCACAGTAGGACTGTTAAAATCATGTAAAATGTTAAGTGAAATATATTTAAATATTTTTAAAACCTTTAATAGTCCAAAAGCATGGACATGCTATAATACATAGCTATCACTTATTTTGAAGCATTACTCTAAAGGCAATTGTATAATAATGAAAATATCACAATATATGTTACAGTCAAACATTTTCATAGCTGTAAATTAGCAAAGTGCTGATGGTTAATATTTTCAGACAGTTGTCACAAATCCATTATCTGACACAAAGTTTAACATTTAAACTATGCAGTTTATAGTATTAGAAATGACTAAACACTAAACCAAAACATAAACTTATCCAATCTGAGATAGGTATAACAAAGAATTTCATTACGCATACTGGCATGACTTGCATTCTTCTAGAAAAGCAATTAAGTGTTCTGAGATAAAGTGCAAACACTCAAGAATTATCAAAACACTCTCAACAATTTTATTAACATAAAATTATGTTAATAAAAAATCAGATAGAGAAAGGGTGGGTTTACTATCCAGTTTCTTAACAGAGGCAAGATTGGTATCTAACCTGAAGTGGGAAAAATTGTTCTACTTTGCATTTAGTTCTACTTATGCGCCTGTCTTATGAAGGGCACATCTTTTATGAAGAAAGGTTGAGGGAGCTGGGCTTGTTTAGGTTCAGAGAATAGAAGGTTCTGGGAAGACCTCATCATGGCCTTCCAGTACTTGACAGAAGCTTATAATCAGGAGGGAGAACAACTTTTTAGACCATCTGATACTATCAGAACAATGGACTTTAAATAAAAAGAGAGGAGAGTTAGGTTAGATATTAGGAAGAAATTCTTTACTCAGAGGGGGTGAAACACTGAAACAGGCTGTCCAGAGAAGCTGCATATGTCCCATCCCTGGAGGTGTTCAGGGCCAGCCTGGATGGGGCCCTGGATAACTTGATCTAGTAGGTGGCAACCATGACGCTGGAACTGGGTGGGCTTTAAGGTCCCCTCCAACTTAAGACATTCTATGATTCCATTTCAGGGTTCTCAGGGAAAGGTAAGGTCTACAATGTCATCTGAGCTGATAAGTTTACAAGTCAAAATACAAATAAAGGAGATTCCTCAGAAGTATAATAGCTGGGCAGTCCTTTTATGTCTTGAATTATTTTATTACTGGCATCATATTTTCAGTACAATTTAACAAAAAATTAAAGGAAACTGAGGTTGGAAAAATAATATAATCAAAGAAGTCATTAATAAAATTTATTTTATGCACATTTATTTTATGCACTAAATCAAGGTACACAGAGCTGATGGTACTCATAAGTTTTCATTTTTTTCTAAAATGTAATTCAGCCAATCACCAATTCCTCTATATAGGTAACATGCAAAAAAAAACCCCAATAGTAAATGAACAGGTAGGTAGTATGAAATAAGATCAAATTCCTGGACTTCCACGTAAGTTTAAAACCAAACAACACATATGACTCTTTCCTTGTCTACAGAGCAGCTTTGAAAATAGTGCTAGATGAATTCTACTGGTAAAGCTCTTTCTGCTACACCACAGACTGAGCAACAAAGTCTTCAGACTTTGTATTTAACTTCTTGCAAACGCCATTATCGGATTGAATTATTTTTCTGACAGAAATTCAAGTGTTTTTTTTTAAGCCATTATGTCTGCATTTTGCAATTCATCATCTTTGCATTTCTTCTCGGTATCATCTTAGCTCTTAAATTTTGCAGATTTATGTTCCTATATTTTGAATATTTAAATTCTTAAAATTCAATTGGTGACAGGTATTTTTAGTTGTAAACTCTCTTCAGATTTATTTATTTATTTATTTATTTATTTATTTGGGGGGGGGGGGGCTGGAAACTATTAAGAAAGCATTCATTAAATTCTAATAATTCCTTATTATTTTAAAATATTATTTACATTTGAAAAATTGTTACAATGCAAACTGTGTGTAGGTTTACCCATGATTACAGATCTATATCAGTCAGACATTCTGAGAAAGCACTGAATTCATGACTTAGTCAAACAGAATAATACTATTAGAAAATATCACAATGACAGTACCTCAGTACCTTTCTACTTTGGACTTAAAATATTATTTGCTTTTGATTTGTATCTATAACCTGTAATAAATTACCGTATATATCACATATAACATATATGCAAAAGGTATGGAATAGTCAGAATATACATATACGTACGCATTTATAGATAGAAACATATATCTCTAGATGCATATACCTGTAGATACACATATGTATGATGGATACGCAATACCTTATAAAAACTGAAGTACTAAATCTGAAGTGAAAAAATACATTTTCAGAATATTTTCAAACAGAACTATGCTTAGCTTCATCAATAATTATCTGAAAATAACAACTTTTAAAAACTACCTTCATTTTTTATTTTTTTTATCACGCTACCATCTTGTATAGATGATGTTTGGTAAAAGAACAAGTTTTAATTAAATCTTTTCCTTTACATTTTCCACAAAACCAACAAACACTGCAGAAGATGTGAATAAGACTGAAAATTCCTGTGATAATTAATAGAGAGAAAAATAAAAGGTATATATGATGACAAATACCTTTGACAAATCTCTGAAGTTGCTAGGAAGCGTAAGGTCCAACTCATCTGATTCGTAGTTGGTAAGAATCCAAGGGAAAATAGGGTACTGATTTAAATCATTGTAAGTGCGACCTGACAAACAACAAAAAACAACAGCTTGAACTAAGGGACTTCCGCTTAACTACGATATTAACCTCGGAAGATAAAACTATATAATTTTATGAGCTCCTCAAATGAACTGTAATTTACTTTAGATCCTTTATCATTTCAATGCTCTACTTTGCTTCACTGAAAGGGATAATTAAAAAGTTTTCAAACTGCTAGTATCTAAAACACTGCAGCTCATCTCACTTTATCTGTAAACTTTTGCAAGCAGTCAGAGTGGCAGTTAAATACATTCATTTTCTATGCACTTTTCCTTGCTTTGCCATCTTGTCTTCTATCTTTAAAACAAACAAACAAAAAAAAAAAAAAGCAAGTCCAATGACTTTTTTTTAATACAAAATTTGAATCAATTTTCATTCTGCATTAAATTCAGTATGTGAAGAAGCTCAGGATTTTTTGTTCAGAAATCATTCAATTAACAACCACTTCATTTAGGGAATCCCCTTTAAATGGGGCCTTTAAATCAAGGCCCCTTTAAAGTGGCCTTGATCTTTGGATATGCCAAAATGTAACAGAATAAAAAATCTGCAAAAAAACCCACCACATTCTAGAACCAGGTTCACACGTACACCTTCGTGAATCTGTAAGATGGATATAATAACCTTCCTCCAGTAAAACCAAAACATATCACCTACACAATACATACACACATTACACATAACCTGTAACATAACTTATTTTTTTTATCCTGTCTTTGGATACTGTCACAGAAGTTCATTCATTCATGTGAATGTTATCTTGATTTTGTCTGCTCTTAAAAGACTCAAGGGAAAGGCTTTTTTTTCCAACTTCCCAGATACATGCAACCTGATCTAGTAAATGTGGAAGTTTGGTGCCCCGCCAGGCTGGGGGGTTGGAACTTCTTGACCCTTGAGGTCCCTTCCAACCCGGGTCATTCTGTGATTCTCTGATTCTGTAATATAATACAGTGCAGAGGAAGGCTCCTAGAGTGTATGGAAGATTACTTCCTTACGCAGCTGGTACAAAAGCCTACCAGGAGTGGCACCCTGCTAGACCTGCTCTTCACTAACAGTGAAGGACTGTTGGGTGACATGAAGGCTGGGGACTATCTTGGGCAGAGCAACCATGAAACTGTAGAATTTTCTTGGAGATGTCAGATGGGTGACTAACAAAACTGTTATTTTAAGCTTCCAGAGGGCAGACCTGGACCTGTTCAGGATGCTTGTTGCAGGGGTCTCTTGGGAGTCACTCCCTAAGGGTAAAGGAATCCAGGAAGCCTGGACGCTCCTCAAAATGGAAATCTTAAAGGCACAAGAACAGGCTGTCCCTGAATGCTGTAAGGCAAGCTGTAGGGGAAGAAGAGCGGTGTGGATGAACCGGGAACTACTGTTGAGACTCTGGAAGAAAAAGAGTCTATGTCCTCTGGAAGAAGGGACAGGCTACTCGGGGAGATTACAAGGAAGTTGCTAAGGTATGCAGGGAGGAAGTTAGGAAGGCAAAAGCCCAACTTGAACTCAGATTGGCCACTACAGTAAGAGAGTAAGAAATCCTTTTACAAATATATCAGAGGTAAGAGAAGAACCAAGGAAAATGCCCATCCTTTGCTTGATGCAGCAGGGAATGTGACCACCAAGGATAAGGAGAAGGCTGAGGTCCTCAATGCCTTCTTTACATCTGCCTTTAATAGGTAGACCAGTTATCCTCAGGGCACTTTACACCTTGATCTGGAAGTCTGGGATGGAACGCATAATACACCCCTGGTGATTCAGGTGGAGACAGTCAGAGAGCTCCTCCTCCATCTGGACTGTCACAAGTCCATGGAAGCAAACGGGCTCCACCCCTTGGTGCTGAGGGAGCTGGCGGGGGTGACTGCCAAGCTGCTTTCTGCCACCTGTCAGTGTTCCTGGTTATCTGGAGGGGTCCCAGAGGATTGGAGGCTTGCTGATGCGACTCCCACCTACAAGAGGGGCGGTAAGGAGGATCTGGGGAGCTACAGGCCTGTCAGGATGACCTCGGGAACCGGTAAAGTTATGGAACAAATCATCTTGGGTGAGATCACCCGGCATGTGCATGACATCCAGGGGATCAGGCCCAGACAGCACAGGCTCATGAAAGGCAGGTCGTGCTTGACTAACCTCATCTCCTTCTATGACTGAGTGACCAGACTGGTAGATGAGGGAAAGGCTGCTGATGTAGTCTATCTAGACTTCAGCAAAGCCTTCCACATAGTCTCTCACAGTACCCTCCTGGGGAAACTGGCTGCCCATGGCCTGGACAGGTATACCCTTCATTGGGTAAGGAACTGGCTAGAGGTCCATGCCCATCGGGTAGTGGTTAATGGAGTTAAGTCCAGCTGGTGACCTGTTACAAGCAGCATCCCCCAGGGGTCGGTACTGGGGCCCATCTTGTTTAATATCTTCATTGATGACCTAGATGAGGGGATTGAGTGTACCCTCAGTAAGTTTGCAGATGACACCAAGCTGGGAGGTAGCATCAATCTGCCTGAGGGTAGGGAGGCCCTTCAGAGGGATCTAGATAAGCTGGATCACTGGGCTGAGGTTCAACAAGGCTAAGTGCCGGGTCCTGCACTTTGGCCACAATAACCCCATGCAGCGGTATAGGCTTGGGGCTGAGTGGCTGGATGACTGTGAAGAGGAAAGGGACCTGGGGGTGTTGGTTGATGCTCAGCTGAACATGAGCCGATAATGTGCCCAGGCAGCCAAGAGGGCCAATAGCATCCTGGCCTGCATTAGAAATAGCGTGGCCAGCAGGAGCAGAGAGATAATTGTCCCCCTGTACTCAGCACTGGTGAGGCCGCGTCTCGAGTACTGTGTTCAATTTTGGACTCCTCACTACAAGAAAGACATTGAGGCCCTGGAACGTGTCCAGAGAAGGGCAATGAAAGGGCAGGGGGTCTGGAGCACAAGTCTTATGAGGAGCGGCTCAGGGAGCTGGGATTGTTTAGTCTGGAGAAGAGGAGACTCAGGGGAGACTTCATTGCACTCTATAACTTCCTGAAGGGAGGTTGAGATGAGAAGGAGTTTGGCCACTTCTCCCAGGCAACAAACTGGACCCAAGGAAATGGCCGCAAGTTGTACCAGAAGAGGTTTAAATTAGAAATAAGAAAAAACTTTTCCTCTCAGATAGTTCTCAGGCACTGGAATGGCCTGCCCAAGGAGGTGGTGGAGTCAACATCCCTGGTAGTGTTGAAGAGGCGTCTGGATGAGGAGCTACAAGATACGGTTTAGTGGCTTGTGGTAGCAATGGTAATGGGAGGACGGTTGGACTAGATGATCTTGCAGGTGCTTTCCAACTTTGTGATTCTATGAGCCTACAATTCTACTTCTTCCCAAGGGAGATTATTTTACAATCCATTCCATCAGGTTATCAGAAAAAAAAAGTCACTCTAAGTTTTTATTTCCACTGTTTTCTTGCACCATTCCATATTCTTCCATTATGATTTGCAGAATTTTTAAATGGTACAGCTAGATCCTTTCTTTCCCTTATCATGTGGTTATGTGACACATTTTCCCATATTCAAGACTAAGGATACATGACATTGATATCTGTATTATTTATTTATTTAAAAACGATAGCCATCAAAACAATCTTTCGCTTTCCCATTATGGGTAACTAGGTCTTCCCTTTTTTCATAATCTTATTTTTTAATTCCTTTAAATTTCAAATGCCAAGTAGCTAGAACACACTTCATTATTTCAATAATACATTAAAGCTGAAAAGATTAATTCAACTAGAAACAGAGAAAACAGCGTCATGATCAATGTCAAACAAATCTTCCTCTACTTTAAAAAAAAATCTGCCAGTATCCTGGCATCTCTGACTGCAGAAACTAGCAAAACTGACTATTTCTATTTAAAGTCACTAGCACAAGCAGAGGCATTTGCTCCACAGGTCATTTTGGAAAGAGACAAGTCTGCAAGTGAGTTAGTACACCACTCAACACTGTCACCACCATAGAAAAATGCTGAAAGTACATTTAGGAGGAATTTATGAAGTTATCATTCTGAAGATAATTTTGCATAGGAAAAGTTGTTTGTTCAAAGGGAAAAACTAGCAGTGCCTCATGACTGCTGAGACTGACACCACTTACTAAATGCTTCCATTCATGAGTTTTATAGTAATTTGTGTTACCTGCTATTGTGTTTAGAAACATCAGGTATTCAAAGTTGGAAATTTCTCGGTGTTGCCATCGCTGCGTCATGTGAGAAGCTTTGAAAATCTGTCGTGGACTAGCCAAAGAAATGCGTCTGAAAAACAGAAGTAAACATTGGACACAAATAATGGGAAATCCTGGAGGATCTTCCTTTTTTATTTAAGAAAACTTTAGAGGCAGTAGAACATTTCTTTTTTTTACTAGTTCTACACTACACTTCTATTTAAATCAAATTACTATTTTGAATACCTGAAGCTTATATATTTTAAATGCAAGAGGAAATCAATCAAATCAGACTCAAATGACTCAAATTGTTAAATACCTGGTCTGAGGTAGTCCAAAGGTAGCCCCAATACCAACCCGAGGTAGACAGTTAACCACTTTCTTTACTGTTGCTTGGTCAGGAAAGTTGAACATGACACCCACTGTGAACATAAGAGTTGAAATATGATGTTATTTTGTATTACTTATTTCAGCTCTTCTAGTCCAATAATCAAGTGCTGAACAGATAGAAAACAAGACATGCTTCCTTTAGATTACCATCAATACACTTTTATATGATTTCCAAAATTTCTTCTATTTTTCCACCGAGAGGAATCTCAACAGAAATTGACAGTTCTACAAGTTTGTAAGGCCTGCAGTTGTTCTGGTTTCTGAACAGAAGCTAAACCTATAGGTATATGCTAGGATTAATTTCAAAAAAGGGCAGTTAATATATAAAGCAGCTTAATGGGTAGACATTTTCTACATGTATTAATTTTGCAAAATATTATCTTCAAATTTTGCGTGAAATAACAGAATGACACTAACAAAATAAGAAACTAAAAATCTAACTACGTAATCCAATTGTGATCACCAGGAAACTTTTTTTAACTTCATGAAGTGCAGCTAGTGGGTCCTAAGTAAGAAAGTGTTTGTGAACATGATGAATATTCTGGTGGACAACATGCGCTCCCAGACACGCTCTGCAAGATCTGTGTCTGATTCCTTAACAGCTATGTGCAAGATGAGAGTTCGTTTTAAACTAAGACAAAACTTGATGACTGTCATACTAACTGTATTAAAAATGTTAACCTATAAAACATATAAAGGTTTCAGGACAACAATATCTAATATGATTACAGAGGAAAAAAAAAAGTGTCTCGCATTTGAAAAGTGTCCTCTCTCTTAGGACCTACTAAGTTTTCAAAACTTAATTTTTAAATTTTCATTATCAGTACAAAAGCACTTCAAGTGTCTGAAGAATCTTAGTTTAAATTGTAAAGACATCATGTAATCTAAATTAAAATTTACAAGGAGATAATGGCAGAAAAAAACTTTTCAAAAAATCTTAATTCACTATATTTTGAGTGAATTGTGTGTCTGAGAAAGGAACTGGTAAGTAAATAAAACGTTCATACTCAAGCAGGGTTAAGCCCAAATTTATTCCTTAGAGTTGCACTGAGGTCTAACTGACAGCTGTGCTTCCCTGTTTAAATATATATTTTAGAGATATCTGAAAGCTGTAGATTATTGCATAACTGACTATGCTTGAAGATATTAGAATACATTAATATAATTACTAGAAATAAAGAATGAAGCTAAATCAGTCACTGGTCCACTCTGTTAGTGTAGTTCTTTCATTCTGTTTTCTTTGTACAACTAACCACTAACCCCCCCTCCCACCCACCCCAGGAAGGAGAAAAAACTTCAAGCATAACAGATCAGAGGTAGTGTATGCCTTAAACAATAGTGTTTAGGGGATGCCAAGTAAATACGTGGACATACATGAAAGTGAAGTATTGCTAATTCCCAGTTATCACATCTGAACATGATTGCTCAATGAAGGGAAAAAAAGGAAAAACAAAAATTGTAATTCAAAAGTATACTAACTTTAATACTGAGGCACTTAATCCAAAACTCTACTTCTTACACAAACCCATAACAAAAAGGAAATGAGTAAGCAGCCAAAGAGAAAGAATATGTTCCCAGAATCAATCAATACTTGATATTTCTCTGAACTCACAATACCTCTATTTGCCATGAATATCTCCAGTGCTGTATTTTGCAGAAGATAACGTCGGGAAAAGATAGCTCGGATCTCTGAAAAGAGCCATTTTCCATGGAGTCCTTCTGTATATGCCAGAATCTAGCAGAAATCGAACATGTAAGAGAGTATGTTTAAATATGTTACCAGCATAAGTAACACGTTTTGAAAGAGAAACAGATGCACAAGCATGGATTCTACCAAACACATGCAAAACCTACAGAAAAATTTAAAGTTGCTCATATTTAAAATAATACCATGAGGCCATCATGGATTTTTTTTAGGCTTAAATTCAACTGTTTTGTTGAATACCAAACCCTTTCAAAAATTTGCCCTTATTTTTCCTTTAAAAATAATTGACTATCTTCCATGGGAGTTTCAGAAATAGTAAGAAAGGCTGTAAAATACAAAAGCATATTCTGAAGTGAACTGCTACTACCATCAGATGTACCGACACTCAATTTAGCATTGTGATAAGAGAAATGTAACAAAAAAAAGTTAAAAATGTCTTTAAGGAAGAAAAAAACATTCCTTACATTTATCGTTAAGGCAACATTCATTAATTCTGGAAGTATAAAGGTTGTCTGTATAAGAGGTTAAGTATCATTTTGTCAGCTAAGGTTAAATACAAACCTGCAAATGAACTCAGCATAATCTCTCTATGGAGTAAGCGGTTGTCAAAGTAACTTGTTACAATTCCTGTCATCCCATCTGACAGACACAGATGCTTAGTCTGCCTTCACAGTTCAAACTAATCTCATTTTTAGTCCTCAGCCACTCTGTTTCTTTGTTTCTTCACTTTTTCCTTTTCATTTCAATGCTTAATTATGTAAGTGTTAAGGGACAGCAACACTGGACGCTGCTGGGCCTCAAATTAACAAAGCACAAGCAAAAGAAAATATGTGAAACTTGTCCATTTTAGTAAACACAAACACTTCAAACATAAGTCCACCACAGAAAAGGAGATCTAAGTATAATCTCTCACCATCACTCTTACAACGATTTCACTTAGCAATATATTGGGAATAAAAGAAAGAAAAGAAACTAAAAGAAAAGGGAAATCCATGCCTTTAAATGAGATTGGTTTTGAACACAATCACTTGTTTATAGGTTTTAAACTACAGAGGACTTCGCCTTGCATGAAGTATTTGTTCGAAGACAATCGGTTTTTGCAGCACAAAGAGCAGAAGCACTAAAAAAAAAAAGTGTTGCGTAGCACAGTGCAAAACACAGTGCCATATCCGCAAACATTATAAAAAACAATTGGGGAGAACCAAAAGCAGCTAGCACAGAAGCTTCAAGTTTACTAAGCAAACCATCTCCCATATCTTCTTCCTTTTTAGTTAATCTCTCATCTTCCCTCCCAGTGCAAGTGCAACAGACAACTTCTCTTCTTCCAACACTCCAAGAACACAGAAAGAAAAAATACCTAATTGGGGCCATACTTATACTCTATGTACCACATCCATAACCCAGCACCACTAGCTGGCAGATCCGTATAGTTCTGCAGTACTATTGGCTTTTTCATCACATGCATGTAAATATCCTTTACAGAGCACAACATCCAAAGAGGTGACAAAGGAGACAAAGTTGCAGGGCCTGCGTACAAAAATCTGAGTACTTTTGCTGATATTTCTTCATGTTAAGACCTGAAAACCGGAGCTTAAAATTTCGATAACTGTTTTTAGAGACAATCAGGAACTGCATTTCTGTAGTACTACTTCTGTAGTAGCAACTGAAATGACTGACTGTCACTATAAGGCAGAACATTTCATATTCAACCTTATTACACAGATACTGTGAGAAAAATCAGCATGTTGAATAATTATTACTTTTACTCTGTTGGACTGACATTTGTAGAGGCAGCAGAAACAATGCAAATGGTGAAAAGCCCTTTTTTTCCCCAAAACTGGACAGAAAAGCATCAATTTGAAAACAGCAGAGCTGGTGTATGCTGGGCACCTCATATAGCCATGCTGAACTTACTGAAACACCAGGATTTACAGCTCAAACTTGGATTGCACCATAGACATGATAGCAGCCCTCACTAGAGCAATTCTTCAGGCCGCTCATTAACAGCCGTTATCAGGAGTGAGAGCAGCTGAGGCCTAGCTGAGCCAGGCCTCCATCCCCAGTCGGAACAGTAACTGCCTGGTCCGCAGCTTCACTTCAAAGTCTCTGGAGTTCAATTAAAACTGGATTAGGTGGAAGCAGCCCTTCTTTGGGACACTCTGTTCTCTGAACCCCTCGCACACTGACAGCACCCCAGACAGAGGTCTAGCCCTCCAATGAACCGGTTGCCATGGCAACTGCATCATTACCATTGCTCTGTGCTTAGCGGGCCCAGCAGACAAGATGAAAGATCCAGGGCACAAACACACTGCTTTCATGTGTGTATCGGTGAAGATTCCTTACAAAAAATCAAATCGAACCTTTTATTCCTTGCCAGATAGCCAATTTCATTAACAGAACCTACTAGTTGCAGAAACTGGCTAGCGATTTAAATTTAGAATTGTAATTTTCATGAAGGGATTTTTCTAATTAGTGCTACCACATGTCATAAATTCCAGTTTCAAAATTATAACTTGCAAAAACTATTCTTGTACTTACCCACTCCCACTCATGCCATACATCACAGAAATTCTGTTCAAGAATTTAAGACCAACCATCTTATTTATCCTTTAGTACAATGCTCTGAGTTCACTCCTATTTATTTTCAATTTTCATCAGTTCCAGTAAAAGTTATGGACCAAATTCTGAAACAATCTAATGTAACATGCACAAACAGAACCTCCCTCTCCACACAAACAGGTATTTACAGAATTTCAGTTGATTCAAAACATCAGTCTGGTATTTAATCTACCGCACACTTCATTTCTTTCAAAAGATACTGCACCTTGTAGGAGAAAATACAACTTCAAGTTTACCATTTCAGTTAAAAACACCTGAAGTAAAGAAATGAACCATGTAAGGTTCCATGATTCCAAACATCTTATTACACAAACTATTCCATGGTAAAACTTTGGCAAACCAGATGAAGAAATGGCATGACGTCACTATTTAAAATCCAAAACTGCTTTCACCTTTGCATGAAGTTCTTATTTACTTCAAATACTAGAAATGAGGCCCAAGCCTGCAGCCAGTCCTGTTGCAGGCCCTCACACTATCTGGCAGAAAAAAGCCCACCAAGTGCCCAAGAGGTGAAGAAGAGCCAGCTTCAATTTCCACTTTGAGGAGACTGAAATCAGAGTTGGATGGAAACTCAGATACGATAGTGCTGATTTTTAATTAAGGTCATATGCAAACAAATCATTTTTTCGTGATTAATATTGGGTATTAGCAAATTTCCCAACATGAAAATGCTCACTTGGAAGCTATTCATTATACACTTTTGAACACAAATGCCCCACTTTACTCTTTCTTCAAAACCCCTCTTGAACCTTGATTACAAACAATGTCTCCTGTAAAAGATAACATACAATAGTTAGAAGATAACACCCCTTCAGCTGCCTCCTGAATGAGAAAAGTAGTATTTCACTGAGGACTAGATGAACATTTTACTTTAAATTTTAAGCAAATAAATCAGCTATTGTATATTCTATTTTAGAGAAAAGTATTATTGATCTTAAAAATGTGAACACACTAGAAGTAATTAAGTCTGCAAATGGGTTACAGAACTGAAACTGTAATTGAATAATTACATTACTTTAATGTGCCAACCAATTTAACTGCCGTGAGTAAAATAAAAACTAAATAGCTTACTTAAAAAGCTGATGCATATTTGTGCATTTCACAACAGTTCTTCTTGGGATCTTTTCCTAAAAGTTAAGAAGCACATTAATCTAGATATAGAAAAAAGCAAACGAACAAAATGCTTTTAATTAGCATTTAAGTTTGATTGCAGCTGAAAGAGAAGGTACACAGATTCAGTCTTCTGGTAGCATTCTAAGTCTTTTGGGATCATTTTTGTTCAGGAAAGCAAAATTACAGCACGTGTAAGGTATAAAATCTGATTCGCATTTCAGTAGGAATCTGGATCTCCACCACAAACTCAGCTTTGCAAACATGTCTTCAGATTCTACCATCCAAACACTACTTGGTTCCTAGCTGTAGCATTCACAGTGAAAGGGTCTTACTGTACTCTTCACTTAAATCTTAAATATGTCCAAAATTCATAACGTTTAATATCCAAATGTTTTAAAATAAATCTCAAAGCTTATCATTTATTTTAGATTTCTTGAGAACAGTGATTAAGATGTTCTTTTTAAATAATAGATACTTATACATGCAGCCCCTGAAATCCACGCTCAAATAGCAGTCCTCCATCCAGTCCCTCCTGTGAGCGCACAGTCTGCTACACAATCCTGTTCAGCATTTTCATGGGTGACAAACTCAATTAAACATATTCATTACTTTAATGTTCCACTAGATGGTTTTACCCAGCATAAAAAAAATTAATAAATAAATAAATACTCTGTGACCTTTGTATCGATCACAGCAAAATGGCTTATGCCTGGGTGTGGGTGGTGAAGGGATTGGAGAGGGGGGGTGGTAAAGGACTCTTATGTTTTCTCTTCCAATTACTGGAGGAGATGATAAAACCACAGCAAATGATGTATCAGCTCATTTTATCTTATCGCTTTGGGGCTAGGTGACAATGAAGTTCATATTTCACTGGTTCCCATTGAAGATTGTGAAAATTACTTGCCCTTCTGACCTCAAATTTCACTAGAAGACAGAAATTTCTCTTCTGCAAAGTAATGCAATTTTTCAGATGTCAACCTTTAGCCCACCTTTAAAAATTAATTTCATTTATATTAACCAATGATATTGATATTTTCATAGAATGCTCTTTGATACATGAACCACAGAGTAGCAAATTGATGTGCTCTAGAAGGCTAAAATTATTTTACCTGAAGCTGCTGGGGACAGACAGATTTACCACAAGCTGAAATTCTTATTTCACAGTACACTGTTTATGCTAGCCTGATATACTTTAAAGCCCCCGAATCTGTAAATAGCTTCATCATTAGTTACAACTTAGCAACTGCTCCCAACTACAGAATAGATCTAAAAATAAAAGTGATATACAAATAAAAACACACTTTCTGTGGAAATGAATAATGTCTGTCACAGGCCACAGATCAGTACATGTGTGATGACATGAAAAATACTTTCCAGATGATTAAAATAGAGGATGCACAACTATATTTTCTCCCTTTATCCAGACACTAAAGCTGTTTTTCAAAGTGAAAAAATTATGCAATGCAGATTTTCTGAAAGCAGTCTTCCACTAACTGCAGATAACTTTCACCAGGATCATCAAGATCTGTCTTTGAAAAAAAAAATATCAGAAAGGCCTCTTATCCATAACAGGTTTCATTCTTTTGATTTGACTATGAGGTTCTCAATACCCCGCATGTGCTAAGAAATCATTCAACACTGTTAGCAAAGTTAGTACCAGCTATCTTACTCCTTCCCACTGCTTCCAATACCTCATAATTTCTTTGTCCATTTTGATTACCTCTGCTAACAGAAACATCAACAATGGTTCACTACCAGAGGCAGAAAACATTTAATCATCACAGAAAACAGTAAGATTCAAATGCTAAAGACGGGAATATAAGTTAAATTATGCCGTCTAAAAAGCAGAAGTTCAACAAGAAGAAAACAAATAAAGGCTTGAGTGGCTTTCCAAGCCCTACAAAGATAAGGATATGACAACTTTCCTTTATTTGGGAAATAAAACAGCAGATTCATGATAAAACGGAGCTAGAATTGCAAGAATTCATACAGTCTTGGAAGAGTCGACTGCTCTCTTGATTTAGTGAGCCTATTACATTCTGATTTAAGTTAGTAAAGATTTGCTCATCAAGAGGAAGACGCAAAAAGTTCACACAACCGAGACAATGTGCCACAAGGAATTAACTCTAAGAATTTCCAAATGATTCAGATAGCACTTTTTGACAAAGTGGCTATTTCAACTTGTGTCCACTCTCAGATTCTCTGATAAGCATCGTTAAAATGGTGCAACTAAAACACACACCACAGTTCACATCTCATGAATGGGGCTGTATGGATTCCAACCTGCTTGTATATCATTGTTTAAATCAACCAGAGATGGAAATACCCTTATAAAAGCACACTGGCACACACATACTTAGATTCACACTTGCGTGTATACATATACTGAAATGTTAATATGAGTGACAGACTACAAAATACCGTATCATATGCAGAATGCAGAAAATACCATGCTAAATCAAACTCAGTGTACAAATAATCCCAGTGTCCTGTCTTTAGCAATGGCTAGCACAACAGGCAAATAGAATATTTTCTCATTTTTTTCTTCATTACATCGTAAGTTTCAAAACTTGGAGAGTGCTTTTAATCCACTCTGATAATTCTAGCTAGTCTTGATGTCCACATAAACTGCTATACACCATAATTCTTTACAGCACTGCATTAAATCTGAAAACTTATTCATTTTGTGTGTCAATGAATTCCATCATTTAAATATATACTGTATAAATACTAAAAGAAAAAAAAAAAATCTACTTCTATTTCAGTTTGCTTGTCAAGAAAAAAAAAGTACTGAAAAATGGAACAGTGCATTTCAGACAAGCTGCACCAAGTGAGAAAGAATTTTGGGAAATTACATTGGGAAACTTCATTTGCCATTAGTTTACCCCAGCAACTGAGGAGCAGGTGTCTAAACCTCTTCAAAAACTACATACAACTCTCTACTTTCATTGCTATCTACAAAACTTCACATCAGCACAGATCTCACTACCTTGTTACTTAGCTCCCTTTCAAGTTTATTAATACAAAAAACTAAAAGACAAAGAACCTTTAAATGCTCTGAACTCTGTCTTAGCGAAAACTGATCATTTAATTTTACTTCAGATCTCCTTATGAGTTAATAAAAAATAAAACACAAATTCAGACTGTGATACTCTAACAGTGATTGTTTTGGAAGTGTTTTATTAAAGTGATTATAAAACAAAAACCCTGCTGAGGTAGTATGACCACAATCCAAATTTTGCAAAGACACCCAAATCTGGTCATACAAAAGACTTCATAATGGAAATAGGAGAGCAGATGAGTCTTTAGATCAGAGTTTATGAGGAAGACATTCACTCAGGTGTGCTTCCTGGGAATTACTCAGTGTAACACTATAATGAGATAGAAAGCACCTTAATAATAGCAGGGTGATAAAGTCTTTGACTACAGCAAATGAAAAGGAGCCTAAATGCAGCAGCCACTCATGCAAAAATGAAGGAAAAGAGCAGCCTGCCCTCAGCAAGCCTCAGGTAGACAGACACCTCCAGCAAAAGATCTCCTCACCTCCACTGCCAGCTCTTTTAATGAGGTCTGGGAAGGGGTGGGTCCTGGCTCTACCCCTTCTGGTCACACCTGAGCTTCCCTGGGTTGGCCCTGCCTTCCCACCAGGTGCTCAATCACTGGTTCAGGCCTTGACTTAGCATTTCTGCTACCCTCTGCTATTAAAATCCTCTGGAAGAATACCAACAAGGACTATTTTCAGTAATTCTGTATTTTAATTGTCCAGTATAGGACATCTTTGAAGGACCTCATCATTATCAGGGTGTTTTTTTCTGGAAAGTTTTTACACAGCAAAAGGTATCAATTATTTTTGTTTCTTGTATAAGATAAGTGCAGTAAAATTACAGAAACAAGTTGCAAGGATGTGGCCTCATCATCAAAGATTAATCACTCACACTGAGATAACTTTGAGGCTTTAGTCAATTTGTTTTTCAGATGATCAAAACTGATATTGTGGAAATTACTGTCTTCTTATTCTCAACCACAACTTCACGCTGGAGTGTTTTTGGACAGGTTCTTCTTTTCATATTTCTGAAAATTACTATTTTTTGCTTGCATACCAGAAGCATCTTCTCTCTGACATTTGACAAAGTTGTAACAAGCAAAATTACAGCAGTTAGCAGAAGACTTCATCCCTTCTGAATTTTGAACAGATTGCACTACTGTGCTATGCTCATTTTGCTCCTACTTAGTAGCTCCAATCACACACTGTTGTAACATTACTGCAGTAAAAAGCCTTTTAAAAGTATTTGAGGGATTTCAAGAAAAGCCCTTAAAGTTCTCTCTTGTTTAAAAGTAGAGGAAGTCAAAGAAGGAATGAAACAGATATATATATTTTTTTTATGACAAATGGTTTAAAAATGTAAAGATTTCTTGTTTGTTTGCGGGGCTTTTTTGTTCTATTTTCAAGTTAAAAGTTACAATTTGTCTCTCTCATTTTATAAAATTCCTAATACGGAAAAACCTTGTAGATAATCTTTATCCATCTATATTGGTTGATCTCTAAGGAGTAAAGTCTGAAAACTAGGACAATTGCCAGACTAATGACTCACGGCAATATAACAATCTCCATAATAATATGGAGAAAGGTAATATACAGGAGCATGCTTCTCAAAAGCAGATCACAGAAAACAATGTAGAAGTTCACTTGGTTTTGCTGTCTTTGCTCTTAATTGTATTTTAGCCACTGAGGTTTCTTTAGAAAAATACGCTTCATGTATGTTTTAATTGTCTCTTCAAATTCCTGTTTTGAACAGCAAATCAGAATAGTCATGTTAGATTTCTCACTGCAGTGCCTTGCACCTGCCTATTTAACCACCTTCGGGATATAACTTTTCCATGGGCTGCTCCTATATGCACCCTGCAAAGACCTATCAAACCATAACATGTGCAAGTAGAACAACAGCTACAAAATAGGAGGGAGCTAAAGCACCTGCAATACTGGCAGTTTTCCAGCGTCTACCATTTTGATGTGATCTTGGAGAAGGCAGGTGGGAGAAAACAACAAACGGACAATGAGGAAAAAAAAAAAAAAAAGTAAGTTTCATTGTCAAAAAGAAGGATTTTTTATTGACATCCTGTAAACTACTCCTCATATCCCTTCATCAGAACAAAACAAAAACAAAAAGCCACCCCCACACATCTGGCAGGAAGCTAAAGTACCAGTCATCATAAAAGACTGCATCTGATCAGGTCATTAATGGGAACCTAGCCCATTCGTAAAAGAACAGATGTGCCTCTTGAAGGCAAAGAGAAAAGTCAGACTCCAGAGCTGCCAATCCAGCAGTTTACATTAAAAGATTCTGTGCTATATTTTATGAGAGATATGGCACAGAAGGTGCAGCTTGCAAAGGGATGGGAATGTAAAAATGGCTTAGTGCCACCTTTGTGCTGCACAATCTCTAGACTGCTGCAGGAACCAAATTCCCTCTGAGTATTCTGGAGCAGCTGCAGGGGCTGCTGTGCAATTACATACGTTTGCCTTACTTGGGATGTCTAGTAGCTGCCCCACATCCCAGAACTGTAGAGCGTTTAACGCTAGAGAAATTCTCCCTCTCGCTCTCAGAAGTTGGGAGAAGATAGTGCTGCTTATAAAACCTCCACTGCTCAAGGACTGCTTCCCTCCCTGCTAGTTCCTTTTCTGTGTACCAAATAAGAATACAGACATGACAACAAGGTATGGAAATCACTCTTAGTTATCAGAGGACATGCCCCCCCATGCGCTTTTTTTAATCAAGGCCTGCATAAGCATGCCTCATATTCACTACCTTTATTCCTACATTTATCGCATATTCCTGTAAAAGCAGAGTCATTCCTCAAGTAAAAGGTATATATAATCATTCAGTGACAAAGGTTTTGCTATGGCCTATGACTATGAAAGAATCTCAGAAGATCACCCACATAAGTAATCTGACCAATTAAAATGAACCACATTTGCAAAGAACAAAGAGCAATGTGAATAGGAGGTTTTATAAAGTAACTGCTGATTAACGTTTTCATAGATGACAAAATAGTTTAAATTCGGCTATAAAGCATTCTTATGAGTACAGACCTTCTTCCAAGGTTAATTAACCCATGGACATACCTAATATGAGATCTGTGACCACATCTAGGATATTGGAGTAACAAAACAAGAATATAACCCTAATTTGACTTTCAAAATGCAATAAAAAATTAAACTGCATATCTAGTCCAAATGATTGATAAGAAAGGCTGGGAAATGTGATACAAATACAACATACACAGACAGCAGTCTGGGGATAGTTGAACAATTGATCCAACAACATGATTTTCCTCACCACTCCCTCCAGGGTATTAAATCTAAAACTTGCTACTCCTGAGGGTGCAATAAAAAATGGCCTATCAAAAAATTGTGCAGATGAGAGAAGAGGGAACTGTAAGTCTATGAGAAAATACCAGCTCTCGTGAAGAACTGCGATCTGGGCTGTGTTACGCGTTTATCTTACAAATCCACAATACTGTTTTGCACAACTGGAAGTTTTCCTAAAAGGCTGTACAAGTCAGAACTAATGTGGGAGTATTTACAAAGCACTGAGTTCTAGCCAATATCTAACAGTCTGTTTCATAAATTCTGAAGTCTAAAGGGAAGAAAGAACTGCAAAAGGCTTTTCAGACAGACTTAACCTCACAGCAATAACCTATCCATCCTGTGCAAAGCGCTGCCAAGAACTAACAGTTCCTTGAGAAAATACAATAATTTAGCCTGTCCATGCATATTTCATTTGCAAAAGTAACTTAAGGCAACTCATTAAGCCAATTAAATGTATTTGAAGGAAGCCCTCCTTAAACCATTAAGTGGGGGGGGGGGGGGGGGGGGGGGGACAAGAAAAAAAAAACAAACTGGATAGCAGCTCCATTCCAAGTCAGCTCCACATCTTGACAGAGGTATACACTTCTTTCAAAAAGCGGGAAATTGAAGGCAAGAGAAAAAAAAAAAAAAAAAGATATTGCAAAGGCATGCTCCATTCTTATGTGATTTAGTTTGCAGCTCAGTGTTCTTTTGTTAAAAAAAAAAAAAAAGTGTAGTTTAAAGCAGAAGACCCATCTTTTGGTTACCGAAGTCACTCCATGACTAAATACAGCTGGAGTACTTGCAAGTGATTTAAACAATTTAGGATCCTATCATAAGTGACATTTCAAAATACCTGTAACAAATCATTTGCTAAGATGAGGACTCTTATTTCCATAACTTGTTAGCTCTATAGACATATAGATATGCAAGTAAGTTAGTCATCTTCAGATACGTATCAAAGGCAAGAAGTACTGCATTTGAGATCTGAAACATAAAAAGCATCACCCTACAACTAGGAATGTGTTTCTATCTAGAAACTTCTGCAGATTAGTCTTCATAAGATACTGTTTTCTATTCAAGAATCTGAAAGTTGAAATCTTATGGATTTTGATGGCTGACCATTTCTTGCAGGAAAAGGAATATGCACTTATCCATGACTTCATGAAAACTACCTTCTCAAAAGATGAGGTCACAAAACATGAGACGTAAAACAAGGAACAGAAGTGACTCATCCAAACGCATCTAAGAGTGTTCCACCAGTGAAGAACTGATAAATAAAACATTGTTCTTGCTTGAAAAAAAAAAAAAATAAATCGTTGTGTTTGTCCTCATTTAATAACTGCAGTTTTTAAAAATGTGGGTTTCAAATACAAAATAGACATCTCAACTTTCATCTGTTACCTCAGTTGTTGAAGTTTCAAATATACAGCCGCATAAAGAACGTACAAAAATAACTAAAATTGGCAGGTATCTGCTTCATGCCATTCCACCTAAACAAAATGTTGGTGTTGATAAAATCCACTTTTTAAAATACGTATCCTTACAAATCTTAAGTACTGTCATCTCATCTCCCTGTTGGAGTTTGATTGATTACGCCTTTTCCTTATGTTCATTAATCTCATCACCTTATCTTTTACACCACTTCATTTTAGCAGAAAGGCAATAATAAAACCCTCATCCATTATCCTTTTACTCATCTAGTCAAGCGGAAATGGTTAATAACATGCTACAAATTGAACTTCAATCACCTCATTTTCTCCTTTGTCGAATGCACATTAAAGTATATTCCAAAAGTGCAATTTGTTTTACAGGGGAATTTGTGTTATATTGCTACAGACAACTAAAATTAAGTGTTTCTCAGTTTGGTTATTAAATATATCCAACTGTCCTTTTATCTCTGATACTAAAACATTAACTCATTTTATTAGGGTGTAATAATACAAGAGTCTTATCTCTCAGAACACAGGGACATCTAGTCTGTCTAATAGTAAGTGTTATACAATGGGTCATTTATCTTTCTTTTTTTAAAAAATATGCTTGTGAGAGTTTATGAATTGTTACATTATTGCAAATGAAATGGCTCTCCATTTAAGAAAAGTTAATTTGTTTACATGTAGGCTTATCTTCAAATGCAAGCCCCATTAGAGAAGCGGTATATTACTGTCAGAGCAAGCGACGGGGGGAAATAGGTGGATGTAGAAAAATTTAGAGCACTGTAATTCAGCTCCGATCACCAATTTCCTGTTTGAATATTAACTCTGACTTACATGCAATTTTGCAGAATTTCTATGATCCTAAAATGATTCTACAGAAACAGCAATTCAAACTGGGTCCCAGAAATTGTTTCTGTAAATTTTGCTCATCTTTCCAAACACGAACATATCTTAGCAAAGTAAAATAAATGACAATTCACAAATAAAAAATCTACTAAAAAAAGAAAATCTGAGTTCTTCCTTATAAAAATAAATGAAAATGTGGGTTAAATTCTAGTCTAATTTAATTCAGTGACAGTAATCTCTTTCACAGAAGGGGAGCAAGATGTCCTCTCTTTTCTGATCTCCCTAGAAAAAATTTCACTCACACTCTGGTCATTATTTCAAGGAAACAAGACTAATTTGACTAGACTCTCAATAAAACTCAGTCTCAGTATAAAAAATACAACTGTCATGGTTTTGGCGAGGATCGATAGGATCAAAATTAGGGTTATACAACATTACAAAACCATGACAACAACCAAAAATTCTACACAACTATTACAGTAAAAAGTATTTTCCCACACATTACCCACCCATCTCTGAATTCTACAGAAACTTAGTGTTAACCTTCTAAGAAGCTTACCAACACTTAAATCCTACCTACATTCAAAGAAGACAGAATTAGGGAGACAGTCATTTTTTATTGCTATAAAAACTCGCAAAACCAAAAGTAAGCATTACAACACATGCATATATGTTTACATACATTAAAGAAAAGCCTGTATTCACTTCTGTAGGTAGAACTTATAATAAGACATAAAAATACCTCTACCTTTCCCAAAGGTGTACCTTTTTCCCAGTTCCCTGTCCATGGAAAGTTTCTCCGCCCTTGAAAAGCCTCTTTTCTCTGCTACACCAAACTCTCAGTAGTACCTGAAGTTCTACAACGTATCTTGCCTAGAAACCATCATCCCTGAATAGGATACCTCTAAAAGCTCCAAAGGTCCATTTAACTGCTAGTTTCATGTTAAGAATGTCTTCTTTTAGCTTTGAAAATGTCCTGCTTCTTGTTTTCTTGTACTTCAGACAATATTTAAGTGTCTCTTGCTTCCAGTTCTTCATTTAGAGAGGTCAATCTATGTTTGCAAACTACAGCTGTCCAGCACTGTTCCAGTCTATGACTAAGGCTTATATTAGACCCTGGTAACATCAAAAGACCTCTGCTTCTCCAAAGCTATGGACATCTTCATACTATCTAGGTCACTCAAGAAGTAATGCCTCCTATTTATTCCTATGGAAACACTACTTGATAGAGCAAATTCTCAACTACAAAATACTGCTTTTCAACATAGTCACCACCATTAGCTATGCATTTTCATCAGCGATGAAACGAGCCTGAATACCACACTGGTAAAAATCTGCACCAGCAGAGTTGACCCACTGTCTCTGTTGCCATCGCTGAAACGCACCATGCACCACCTTACCGTGCTCACATCCCCTGTTTGGTCTCCATCAACATTCAGAAAGCAATGAATATCAGTGGGGGCAATTCTTTCAGCATGGAGGAATTCAGTGACACACCACTGCTTCATACGCATGCCCATGTCATACGCCATCTTGTCAGACTGTCCCTCTGCTGCCATCTGTCACACGGCAACAAAATTTAATACAATTTTGTTGGGAATGTTCAACCCCTACCACCGTACCACCACCATCTCTCTCTTCTGAACGTACAACTGTAGAGGTTTTTCACTTGTTTCCCTTCATTATTTAATTTACATTAAAATAGGTGTTGAAGAACACCTTTTAGGTTCTTTATGAGAAAATCTAGTACTCAAGTGAATTAACAAGGAATTAGAGCAAGCTATAAACCTAAGCTTCTAAATTGCTGTCAGTCATTTACCAATAGGTACACATTCACACAATGTATGCTGAACCCTTCAGCTGATGCCACACTTCTGCAAAATGTAAATCACTGACGCTATAGCACTTGAGCATGGCAATTTATTGTAGAAAAAAATGAAGAACAGAATACTAAGCAAGTCAATGTGAGACTCGATTCTTGTCTCTAACCACCATTCCTATACCACATAACATGTCATCATCCGTAAGTAAATGAGTTAATCAATTTAATGAGGATTCAGACAAATCGGCTGCCTAATGAGCACTCAAACTGCTGTGGCAAGGGTTATGCTCCAGTGCTGACAAAATCAGTTTGATGAAACTGTGACAAAAGCAGCAAAGCACTACTCTTTCAGCACATTTTCCTGCATCTTATTAACATGAAATTATAATCACCATTTGCAAAACTGTGTAGGGAAACCTTTGATTCTGTCAGTCATGTAAACATATGCTTTACCTACTCTTCTTTCCAGCAAACCCGTGCACACTGTTGGAATTCAGTTTAATAATTATTCAGTTCTTTTAGAAAATTGATAGAGTTGTTTAAAGTAATTTAATCTGAGTATGCCGAGAGAATTTCCAGAGGCGTTATGCTGTATGTTTCTGCATTTCATGAACATGCCATTTGGCAACAAATAACCAACCAAAGCATTCTGCAGCTTTGCAAACAGTTCAGGAAATTAACACTAGAATTTCTTTAAAATGCAACAGGGAATACCCAGCTCTAGTTTTCAGATGGACAGCAACAGTCATATGCTGATTTCCCAACTCCATAATGATCAGGTGCAAAAACAAATATAATAAATGAAGCTGACTAGGAGTTGTAACTCCTTTATCAAAATCCTTTACATAGGGCTTCTGTAAGAATTTTCTAGCAATACTAGCAAGTTATCCAGAGGTTCAAAATTCAGGACCGAGGAGTGCCCAGCAGGCTTGAATTAGATGTTGAAAATAATTAAAAATGGAAACCTGTCAATTAAAAAAAAAAAAAAAAAAAAAGACTTTGCTCTTACTTCCCAAGTATTATCTGAGCCAGAAACATTTCTGCAGGGAAGGAAAGGTACCTCTGCACAGCGTTGTTTAAATGTAAGAGATACAAAGGCATATCAGAAAACTTTTTACATGTTGTATCTTTAAATTAAAAGTCTATAAATAGCACTGGTGTATCTACAGCCATACGGATCATATAAACCCACACAAATTTACAAGAAAAAAAAAAAAAATTTGGATGAGTTCATATAGCTGGCAACAATTCAGTGTTTTACAGACTAATAACCTCCCTTGCTCCAGGGGAAAGTGTCATACGTGTAATATCTCATTGCTATCCTGTGAGCACTATGAAGAAAAAAATAGAAATTGGTAAAAGCCACAACTTTTGCCCACAAACGTGGGATGGAGCAGCTTCAAGCTGCTTGAGCAAAATTAGAAGAGATAACTGAATTTTACATTATGACACACAACTTTAGAAATCAGTGAAACTGCACTCCTTGTAGAAGGCTCTGTGATGCTGTTGACCTTGAGATCTGTGCTTGAGAACTGGTACTCAGAGGCAGGATTTCTGAGAAGCAATCCAGAGTCACTGTAAATGATACTGCCTCCAACACGCACAGAAAGATGTCAAACAGGAATAAGAAATTTTAAACATTCCTAAAACAAAAAAAAACATATTTATATATTTTTAAAAAACAAAAACGTAACTACTACACCAAAATCACAGTAAAATGTGGCATTTGACCATACCAGCTTGCATATCCTCACACTATTTTACTACCAGAAACTTTATCTCTAAAGCATAGCATTCATGATAACACGCCATGATCTAAGTTAGAAAGAGTTGAACTTATCAGTTATTTTTAGCTTCCACAGTATTTATCAATGCACTATATATACATTTCAAATCAGTTCCCTACTTAGACTCATTGGGTAAATGATTCTGATGGTATGGAAGGGGAGTGGGGAAAGGCTAAGCAGCCCTGCACCACATCCAGTGGTTCTTTCTTTGCTAGGTCCAACTTATACTAAAGTACTTTCGTGCCTCTGAAAATATCTTGCCGTTTCAACCATGCAAGTTTTCCAGCATGGCTTCTAACTGCTAGCTATAGGAACATGTCACAATAGCAACAGCTCAGCTAGCTAGTCCTGCTGAAATATAGCTTCATAAAAATTTCCAAGAAATGCCCAAATATAAGGGCTGTATGTCATCTGGATACAAAAAATAGTCAAAATTAGATTGACTCTACATTATTAACTCTGTACTCTAACATAGCTGTGTGCTGCTGGAAAACAGCAAACAAACAGCAAATGTGAGTGCCTCTGCATTGTCTCTTTTCTAAAAAAGTGTTTATATCTGTCAAAGTAAGAAACTTCTCTAATAACGTACGCAGACCACCGTTTTCATTATAAGACCACCATTAGTTGCAAAAATAAAAGTTTACAGTAATCCCAGCGTTGCAGCTGAGAATAAGAGCAAACTGAGTATAAAACATAGACCAGAGAGAAAAAAAAAAAATTAAAAAAAAAAAAAAGGAGAGATTGGGAAATTGACACTGAATACAGGGTACCTCGTATCTCTTACTCTTGGACAGAATCAAGAGAACAGATAGCCACATTAAAAATAAATAAAATCTGTATTCTAATTGTTAGGAACTCCTACTTATCCCTCTAACACTTAAAACATGTAAATGTACCACCGCCCTTATT